>JAPXFQ010001263.1:0-588780 GCA_028564705.1 Apricaphanius iberus
CGGGGCTTGGCCGGGGGGGGGCGCTGCCGTCGGTGCCGGCTGGGGGGGGGCTGTGGTCGGCCGGTGGTTGGCGGGCGCTGCTGCCCTTTCCATCTCCCCGGGCTGGTTCCTGTCGCTTGCTCCCCGGTGGCCGCTTGCCGCGTCCGGGCGTCGGCGAGAGGCCGTGGCGGGTGGCCGGCGTCTCCGGGCCCGATCGGCTATATTGACACTGGACATGGCTCCTGGGTCTTGGTCTTAGCCCTCGCGGGGGTGCTGGGGTGGGGGGCTCTGGCCGGTGTTGGTCGGCCTCCACGGTGACTGACCAGTTGGTGGGGTGTGGGCTGGTGGGTGGACGTGCTGGGTTCTGTTGCCACCCGGCCATCGGGCGGTAGTAGCAAGGCTGGAGGATGTCGGCCTGGGGATTGGCCGCCCGGGACTTCGGTCTGCTCACGGGCCTGGCGCGGCATGTCCGGGGTACCCGAGTCGGTGGTGCGCCGGGTTCCGGCCTCGGCCCGGGGGTCCTCGGACGCTGGCGGTGCCTGGGGCGTCTCTTATTGGCGGGGAGGCTTTTTACCATCTAGCACAGGCGCTCTTTTTAACGGGGTGCGCTTGGGACGGGAGGGGGGAGGGCGTTGAGGGTGAGGGGGGGCTAAACTCAACCTGGGTGTCTAGTGACATGTGTTTTGTTAGCAGTGTGAATGTGGGGGAGGATTTAGGTATGCCCCTGGCATGGGGGCTGGTGGATTGCCGGGGCCCCCATGGGGCTCGGCGGTACCGCTGCCGTGGGCCCCGACTGGACGTGCTGGGGCATCCCACCCCTGGTGGATCGGGCCGAACGGGGGTGCCTATTGGAGTCAGCAGGGCAGCTTGCTCCCTGGGGTTGGCAATGGTCAACCCAGTTATTTTCTCCCCATCCCCATGCCTCTGTCCACCTGCTCCTTCATTCTACCATTCACAAGGCCTTGGGACGTGGGCACGTCACTGGGGTGCGGGATGGAGCTTCCGTCTTCGCTACCCGGTGGCGGCCTGGGTCCCGATTTTATTGAGCAATTTAGACACTACACTTGCAACATTTACAGGGAACGCACATGTAGGGACCTGGCGGTGTGGCGCCACAGGCGAGGCCCCCCCGTTGTGGGGGCCTCGCTCGTTGGACCATCAGGGGTGGGAGCCCTGATAGAACATCACGCCGTCTGGTCGGGGTCTTGGGCTGGTGGGCTGCTCTTGCCGGTGTGGGGGCCTTGGCGGTCTACTTGTCCCCGTCCTGGTGGGCAAAGGGGTCTGTCTCCTGGGTGCAGGGGCAGGGTTCTCTACTGGGGCGTCTGTCCCTGGGCCTGGGAGTATGAAGTATAGTGTACGTATGGGGGGTATGAATGAGGGTATAGTGTCCTTTTTTCGTATGTCCTGTATTTGTAAGAATGTGTACACATGAGAGGGAGGGTACGTATGAGTGTCTCTGTCTGTCTATGTCTACCTGTCAGGTTGGGTGTTTGGCTGCTCTCTGGCCTGATGCATCTTCTTCCCTCCCCGTCACTGCCCGTCGGTGATGGTTGCTCCTGCCCGCTGGTTGATGATGACTCTCGATGCATGGGGCTGGGGGTCCCGATTGCGGCCCGGCTCGGTCCTGGTGCATGTCGGGCGGGTCCTGGGTGGTCCGGTGTGTCGGGCGGCCGCTGTTTCGGGCCGATGTCCTCCTTGGATTGACTGGGGCACCTCTTATGGGGATGCCGGGGTTGTAGAATAGGTTGGTGCCATCCGGTGGATCGGTGGGGACCGTTCCTGGCGCCCAGTCCTCCTGCCGGTTCCAGGACTTCAGCTGGCTGGTCTGTTCACCTGGTGGGGCTGTCCGGCATTGGCTGGGCCCCTGATCTTGGCGCCCCACGTGGGGCGGGATCTGGACCCTGGAGCTGGAAGATCTGGATGTCCAGGTGCCGGCTGGGCGCGGCCTGGGGAGGGCGTACATCCGCTGTGGCTATTGCTGTGGCTCCCTGGCGTGTGGATGTGTGGAGGCGGGCCGGGTTGTTGGCGGTGGGTATTGGTCCGGGGTGGCGGCGGCGTGTGTTGTCCGTCGGTTGGCTGCGGGTCCTCCTTGCCTGCGGCGGCGGCGGCGGGGGGCCTTGTCGGACTGGTCCCTGGTTGGGGCCCCGCTGGGGGGCGGGGTGCCCCTGGTCCCCGTGGCCTCCGGTTCCTGGTCTGGGCCCGCCCTGGCGTAGCCGGTTACCGGCGGAGCCCGTGGGCTCGTCACTGCGATCTCTCGGGCCCCAGCATCGCGGCTGATGGGTGTTCCCCTGGGACTTCCATCTGTTCCTCTCTTGGTGGGTGATCGACCTGCGCTGATCCGCCTGTGGCCTTTTACTCTGTGGGACCCTGGATGCATACATCTCTTGCCTCCTCCATGTCTGTGCCGATTCCTGTAGGACGGATTGACGGTTCCTTACACCAGCTATCAATCACTTGCATGGGAAACCTTATTCAGACCTGCATGCTCGCACACACATAGGTGTGGGGACATTGGTGAGGACGGACATATCTTAAGCTGAGGTTATCATCATTAGTTAGTTGTTCACAGGAGCTTACCAGAAACATTTGTATTATGTTCATTAATCCATGCTTGTGTGTAGTGAATGTATAATTCTTTGTTTATTCTACCAGATCCGAACTATTGGTTTGGTTCTGTACAGTTTGTTGTTTTTGTTTTGTATTACTGTTTCTCTGCCGTCCGGCAGAGGTGGAGGACTGGGATGTTTTCTTGTTTTCTTTATTCATATCTTAAGCTGAGGTTATCATCATTAGTTAGTTGTTCACAGGAGCTTACCAGAAACATTTGTATTATGTTCATTAATCAATGCTTGTGTGTAGTGAATGTATAATTCTTTGTTTATTCTACCAGATCCGAACTATTGGTTTGGTTCTGTACAGTTTGTTGTTTTTGTTTTGTATTACTGTTTCTCTGCCGTCCGGCAGAGGTGGAGGACTGGGATGTTTTCTTGTTTTCTTTATTTGCCTCCCTGTCTTGTGTCGTCGGTTCGCCCCTCTGTTGGTCCGGTTTCTTTTCTTCACCTTCTTCCTTTCTCCCTTCTTGTCTCAGTTTAATGTCCATGACGTCAGGAAATTGAACCCACAGTAATCACTAATAAAGATTTTTCATACATATACATCAAGTGGCGTACTACAGCGAAGCTGTAATACTCTGCTTGGGAAAGTAAAACTGTTGGGCTTGTACTTGGTACTCAGACACCAATTCTGAGCAGCATACTGCTAGACAGGACACGTTAAAAAAAAAAGAAAAAAGAAATATGACTCAGCAAAACGACAAAAAACAAAACAAAAAAACACCATGGGTACTTTTTACTGGAATTAACAAAACAACCAGTGTAGACAAAGTGACTGTTCGCATGTGGCTCCATCAAGTTGGCTACCCAGGAAAGAAATCACTTTACCAAAGCGTGTTTTAGGATAAAATTGAAAGAATGGCTAATTCAAAGCTAAACTGAAATAATACGTTTATTGTCGAGATTTAAAAATATGAAGCAAAGTACATTGGCATACTTCGAAAGGGAGCTTATCCCATAATTTTGGAGAGAAACCTCTTTCCCCACAACATTTTAAACGCACGGATGGGACTCGCAGAAGAAGGTGGACGGCAGACCTAAGAGCACAGGAAGGCTGATAGAGGCAAAGAAACTCTACCAAATGTGCAGGGGCCAGTCCATTCAATGATTTAAGCTATATTCTATCATTAACAGGCAACCAGTGCAAAGACCTCAGAACAGTTGTTGTCTCCTATAAGCCCTAGATAGAAATCTAGTTGCTGCACTCTAAACGAGTTGCAGACAGGATAGAGAAGCTTTATTTAAACAAGCCAAGGAGGAGTTAGAATAGCCAAGGCAAGAAGTAACGGAAGCATGTAATACAGTTTCTAGATGCCCAGTCGTTAGTACAGACTTCATTCTCGCAATCCGCCTAAGTTGATAAAAACATGCTCTAACTAGGTAATTGACTTGTTCATCCATCATCAGTTTGGAATCCATTTTCAGTCCTAAAGAGCTGACAACCAGGGACACAGAAATGGACGCGATAATATGTAGACAACATGACTGTTGCCCCAATCAATGTCGCAACCCAGCAAACCCTGCAACCCCAAAACTACTTTAACAAAAAAGAACTGAGCCAGGGATACTTTTTATTTGAAAGAAAAACAAGCAGGGTAGGCACGGTGCTTGTAAGCTATTGCTCCATCAATGACATCACACAGGAAAGAAATCAGTTTAACAAAGAAGCACTAAGCCAGGGGTACCTTCTATGGAAAATAAAGAACAGAAGAGCATAATATCAATAGTACCAACAGCAAAACAAACTTTTAATGGAACAGAAAAACAAGCAGAGCACACAATGTAACTGTTAGCAATCACTCCATCAATGTTGTCACCTGGGGATGAAAATGCTTTAACCAGGGGTACTTTCTGTCGGACAGACAGGAGAAGAAACATTTTAATGTGCTATCAATGGCTCCATCCATTAGTGTGACATAATGAAACAGAAACTACTTTCCGCAGGAAGGAAGCACGACATAGTACAAACAGCTGTTGACAACGAAATATTAATCAGTAGGGTGACATCAGGTAGTTGGGGACAAATAAGGTTTCAACCGTTTATCTCTTTAAATATTAGAAGCCAATAAAAATGCATGTTACTACCTTTAAACTGCAGTTGCTGTATGTAATATAGAATCATTTTTATTGGTGTGATGTATTAGAGATGGGAGGAGCCAAACTTTAAAAAAAGAGTTCTTCCAAAACCCTGAAGGTGAGACCCCTGACATGTCAGTTTTGTCATCATGATTATAAGGATATTGAAGCTAAAGTAATGTGAGTATAACAAAAAACATGAATGAAATGTATATTGTGTGTTAGGTTTAGCTAAATATAAAAACTATTAGGCAGTATGATTTGTTTTTTCAAAAAAAACAAAAAAGAATTTTAGCTAATGTGGTGTGCTTCAGGCAAATTGGGACAAAATTTTCATCTAAAATTGGACACTTTTGGCTGATGTTAATGGGTATGATTTTAAACCACAAGGATCAGAAATCACATGAAAATGTACATTTTATGCCACATTGTGAGATATTACAAATAGTATGACAGTTAAGAAAGATGAAATACCAGAGAATATGTTGTCTTTTGTGCTAATAGCATCAGCTAATTAGCTTGTAACTGCCAATATGTTATGTTTTAAGATAAATAATTGATATTTGCATATATGTTGTTGTTTCTGATTGATACAATTTCATTAACATTCTTATTCCAATAATCTTATTCAACTGGTAGACCTAGGTCTACTTGAAAATCGGTTCCTAGTTTTGGGGTAGTCAAGTTACTGTGCTGAGGGTGTTTTAAAGAAAACATCTTTGTTTAATTGATAACTGACTTCAATAACTAAATAATTAATTGATGATTGATAACTGACTTTATGAAATAATCAATTGCATTCTTATTCTTCAATTTTGTTGCCATTTCTTCAAACCACATCACCTGTCCTATTTTACCAGAACAAAAGTCCCATTTTACCTGAACCCCTACCCAGATGAGATAGTGGCCACTTATAGCCTTTAATCTTGTAAACTGTTGTTATTGGCAATATATTTTCTGAACAAAAATGTTACTCATATTAAGATATACAATTTATACATTTCAAGAGGTTTAGCATTTCAAATGGTTTACTTACAATCAATCAAAAAGTGTCCCATTTTACCTGATCCCACCCTACCTTTCTAGCAAAAAGAAAGAGTGCTAAGAAATAAGCTTGGGGCAAGGAGTACTTTTCATAAGAATGAAAAAGAAGCAGAGCACATACAGCGAATGACCTCTATACAGGAAGGAAAATGCCCCAACAGTTAAGTCCAGTGTGAAGCAGGAGCAAATTAGGTTAAAGGAAATATTATCTCCATCAATGGAAACTTTGTCCATCGCAAAAGATGGAGGAAACTCTTTGGGGAAGAGTTCAAAAAGAAACTTAGAACTGATCCATTATCTTCACAGAAACTCCGTATTTAGACTGCGAGCATTATGTTCTAATTAAACACAAAAGAAAAGTCAAACCCTTTGGAGAATCTGCATAAAAAAACAACAAAACAAAGGGAAAAAATTAAAATATATTATCATCTTTTAAGAATCCTTTTAAAAATAAACAAGACAAACACAAACAAAACAGAACAAAAAAGCCCCGCTCTGTATCCCGCTCCGTCTACCCCGTCTCTCTCCAGGCTCGGCTCGGGCGACTCTCTGAGGACGACTCGTTTGCATATAAACTGCGAGAGGAAGGAATTGTCGTCGACGAGAGGAGTGCTAGGGGAGAGGATTTTCATGTGCAAATTTCAGCCTTACCAACTCTACATTATTATTATTTCATCAGCGCCCTCGGATCCCCCCCCCCCTCCCCCAGCGGACATTTCAAGATTTAGACCAAATCCTCCTCTCTCCTGCCGTCATCGTCTTAGCTCCTCGTCCCCAGAAGGCCCCGCTCACTGCCTAGCTGTTTTTTATACTGGGGGGCCGCAGCAAACGAGGAGTCAATCTGCTTCTTGGATATATCCTGAGATTAGGAAGACGGAGCAGCAATACACCAATTGTGACCAGCGGTACTGGTGTTCCCTTTCACTAATTGCTTGTAAACTGCAGGGTTGGAGGCTTGCTGGCTTTCAACTTTTAAAAAAGGAGATTACAGCCAATTAGCAAGTGCTCTGAAAAAGCCCTCATCGCCTGGGGAATAGTGGCTGATCTCTAATATGGGACAGCTGTGAGCAAGAAAAGAACAGTCCTGGTTGGAAAACACGCATTTAATCTCACATGAAAACATGAAGAAATACCTGATGGATAACAAGAGCTGCTAAAAGAAGTGCCATTACGAGCATGAAAAATGAATGAGAGCGTAAACGGGGGAAGAAACGCTCCCAAAGTGGCAAAACGGGAACAGGCGAGGCGTCAAATATGTTTTAAAAGGTGTAGGGGGGGGGGGACGATTGTGGGTTGGGGCTCGTATTTTATCCTTTTAAATCAATTTGTCAGCTTCCCCTCGCAGCGACGGCAACCAAAAAGAGCCGAGTGTTTCCCTGTAAACTGCCACCTTTAATTTCTTTGTCTGATGTGCGGCGCCGTACCTCGACGCACCAGAGACCCGAGCGTAAGGTGAGAGAAAAGGTTCAAAGCCCAGAAGGGGAGCAGAGCCCGTGCACCTCTGAGCGCGGCAGTTTACGGCGCTCGCTCTCATGTCAAACTGAAGGCAGCGAGAGGAGGAACACAAGTCGAAAGATCTCCACAGGCTCCGTAATCTGCCACGATTTATGCCGAGCCCCGCGACTCCTACACCAAGAGTGGAGCTCGATGATTTCCCTCTCTCTATCTTCTCTTTCATTCCACTTTCTTTCTCTTTGCGTACCTTCTCTGCACATCCGCAGCTATGCCACTCTGGCGCCCCAATGTCTTCCTGCTTCTCCCTCATCCCAGCACGCATTAGCGAAGACAGCTGTCAGCCAAACACCTCAGACTTCAGGTAACAGGATTTGAAGATTACAGGGACTGAGAGGAACCATAAACGGTACGTTTCTTCAATCTCCAACCATAGAGACTTCATTTCGGGGTTAAAAGTTGGACAGTTTCAATAAAGCTCATCTTCCACATCGAGAAAATGTCCTGAATATAAAAAAGCAGATATTTTAATGGAAATATCCATTGCCTCACAAAGGTATCCATCAACCATAAACATTCTGTCATATTACAGCCACAACGTTTAATGTACATCACTGGGGCTTTGTGATATAGACCAACACAAAGCAATGCCTATTTGTAAAGTGGATGAAGGCTTTCGGGTGAAAGTTCAAGCTGACTGCTGTTGTCTCACAAGGAGCTTAAAGTTATGGCAGAGGATGTTCCCCTTCCGGGTAAATCATCTATTGGTCCTTCTAATTGTCAATCATTTGAGAGTCCGCACATGGGACGCCTTCATCCATTCATTGCACCTCACAGTTCTCCTCGGGTCCTTTGAAAATGCCTGTGAGCCACAGGAGAAAAAGTGTCTTCGAAGTGTACGAGAGAAATAACACCAGACTGTTTTAAGTAGATTCTTTCCGACGGTTAGAAAAGTCGAGAGGGCACTTCATTCCTGAACTTCAGAGATATCAGCTGCTATACCTTTTACTTCAACATTCAACAGGTGTTTGACCCAGGAATCAACCAAAACCTTTTCTGTTTCAATCAGAATGGGGTTTAGGCACAGTCACCTCCTAATCAACCACATGATCTGGACAAAATGGCATTTTATACCCGCTATCTTCAAGACCTGGTGCGCATAACTGTATATAATGTCCACTGAATTTCTATTTAGTTTCTTCAAAAGACACAGCGACATCTCGCCAGGGAGCAGGCGAAGGGCTTTAAAGGAAAATGACAGTTCTTTGCAACCTGGACCTTATTTCTAGCATGCAATCATATTCTCACCAGGACTATTTTGTTGCGACTTGAAGTCCTTCAGAAGATATTGAGATCCATTCGTGATCAGCGTATATCCATGTAAAGGGTTGTTGGGGCACCCAAAGTGCAGCGTCTAAGTAAGGCATTATCTGCCACAAAACTACTTCATTTCACCAATATTTTCTTATGCATTGCTAGCACTACTCCTCTCTGAGTGTGAAGCATCTCTGAGGTGCTTTATTGTTGTCTTCCAGGGTGTTTTGCAGGGGTTTATTCCAAATTACACCAACCGGCCATGTCAGTGACGTCACTGACCTGCACCAATGCAGTTGTAGTCCGAGCAGGGCTTCCATTCTGTGCTCTACAAGGTCCTTAGCAGAGTCCACTATCTCTGTGTCCACTCTCATGGCCACCTCCAGCTCCTTGGTTCTCCCCACATTAACTGCTGCGAAGTAAGAAATGAATATATATATATATAAAACATTTTAATCATCAGATTCTTGAGTTCAGCTTATTATTAAAAATGTTGGACCTTAGGAGCACCCCTGGAAACCCTAAACTTTATTAACATAAACCTTTATAAAAATACCTTTACCTAAGTAGTGCTTACACCAGTCTGCTTGCACAATCCAAAATATATCACACATCAAGGTTGTTTTACTTTGGTGTTAGAAAATCCATTATTATGATTAATTGTATAAAGTTTGTGAAATCTTTGTCACGTATTGCAACATTATTATAAGCTCTATATTCCTTACCAATGAAAATGAGTCTTATCCGCAAGATTTTAGAACATCTTCTGTTGGTACTATTTGAAATGTAACTGCTCTGTGTGTTCCATAACGTGCGTTATCATATTGTTGTCGTCTCTCCACCAGGGTAAGTTGCAAAAGAGGTCATGATCTCAATGGGTTTTTTATCTTGTTAAATAAAGGTGATAATAATAATATTAATAAAAACACAAATACTTGAGACAACCTCTAAAAACACTTTTTAAAGTATAGTTTAATTTTCACTGCCATCGTGGCTGTGTCACGCTTCTTGTCACGCATTGAAAATGCAAAAAAAAAAAACGGGCAAAGAGTTGGAGATAGAAGTTGGGATGGATGATCAACACTGAGCTGATGTAGCTACAAGCTAACTGAAGCTAACGGAGGTTAGCGGGCGCTTTCAACCAGAAAACCATGGTTGAGCAAAATTGTTGTTAATATTATCTGAAACAATAAGAAGCTCAAACAAAATAGAAATGCTAAACTAAAGCATCAGATTGTAACAATGATAACACAACAATCAGACAATGAATATTAAAGTGATTAAAAATTTTATTTGAATTTAATTTAAAAAATACCATTAAAATGTTTTCTAAATTAAAAAAGGTACAGTATATACATTTTTAGTCCTGTAAATGTTTTTGATTTAGATACTTCTGCAACATTTTTATTTTTTTCTAAAAATAGAACTTTAATCTTTAAAAAATTAACAACTTGCCTGGTAACCATACAAAAATTTAAACATTTTTAAAAAATAATCCACCATGAAACAAAACTAAATCAAATGGCATAATATTCACATTTTGATTAATGTTAACATCTCTTGTTCATATATAACGAAGTATTTTTTAGTACATTTAATTATTTTTCCTTTAATTTTGAGTTGACTGACAAAACAAAACCTCTTTAAGTCACTTAGGCTAACTTTTTTTGTCACAAATGAATTTGAATTATTAATCCAATTGTGTTGTGTGCTTATATATTATATTATAAAGAGCTTTACTCTGTGAAAACCCCTGTGCATCTCCTTGGTTATAGAAAACTAATTCGGAAGAGGCGTCCTGTAAAATATTCTGTTAGCCTCTATATTTTAGGATACACTGAATATTAGCTCTAAAATGTGTACAGTTCCTGTCTCCATGTAACCTTTACCACCCCTCCCAATTCTGCATGCAAATCATTTAGTAATATTTGATGTTCCGTCCTCTCACTGAGCTCGGGGGAGTATTCCTTCATGGTTTGACCCTCTCAGGCAAGTCAACAGCTGTTTCCAGTCAGGCTTTAGTGGCAACATCGGCATCCTTCAAAATGATGAGTTTTGCCTTTTTTATTACATTGCAGTTAGCCAAATCCTAATTAGAGCTAATGGCCTCGCTCGTTAAAAAGGCTCTACAGCTAATAGGCCAGATGAAGAGCAAGCAGGGAAATGCCACTAGGAGGTCAGGATTTAAGAAAAAAGTAATCTGAAAGCTGTAAACATGGTGAGACTGACCATAGGCCGCTGACAACTTTCTTATCAAACTGCATTTTTAATCAAGGATAATCAATATTCAAGGCAACAGATTTAACACAGTTTATATATCCATCAACCACCATGAATATTTCATGCTTTAAAAAAATTTAAACCCCAACACTCCCATGTTTTTATTCCCAAAGTCTACAGCAATCTGGCAAATCAGATGTGATTAATTATAAATTGAACTATTACGGCGCGCCTCAGAACCGCACGTTCGCAAACCGCCTCTGCAAAATGGGAGATGAACATGCTTCCATGCTCTCCTGGTATTTCTGCAGCTCGTACCCAGTCACCGGCTCAGATTCTCATGCAACGCCTGTTCTTTTCATTTGCAATAAAAGAGTCAAACGGACAGAGAACGGCAGGATGTCCAGAATATCTGAGCACCCACTGCAATCTAAATCCACCCCACTGCTTCTCTTTGAAAACCTGATTCAGAACCAGTGGTATGAAATACTTCCTGCAAGAACCAGCGGGGGGGGAGAGATACAGCCATGAGGCATAACATTATGACTAATGAAGCAAGGGTGAGGTGGCAACCGAAACAGCCCTGATCTATCCAGACATGGAGTTCATGAGATTCTTGAAGGTGTGCTGTGGTATCCGGCACCAGTTTGTACCAGCAGATACCTTCAGGTCTTAGTGGTGAGGCTTGGATAGATTCTGTTTATCAAGCACATCCCACAGAGGCCTGAGTTCTGAGCAATTTGGAGGCCAAGTCACCTTACACTCCTCATTGTGCTTTCAAACCATACTTGAACCATTTTTTGAAAAAGGCCACAGCCACTAAAGCAGGTGTTCATGGTCTGCAGCAGACCTTTGGTAGGTGGTTGTGTCAAAATTATATCAGCATGGATGGCAACCGAGGGTTGACTTTCCGTCCGCCTCCACCGGTTTGTTCTTCCATCATACAACCTAGGCTTGCGGCAATGGGTGGGCCTGGGGGACGGGCTCTCCCATTTAGGTTTTAGGCCCACCCAAGGCCAATTATAAAGCCCTTGAAAACGAAATTGTAACCATGCAATGTACTGAAACAAGAAAAGCAGTACAGTAGGGTGTAAATTACAGATTAGGACTTTTAAAGAAGATAGTTAAATATGGTTATAAGCCAAAATGGAAATTAGAGCTTAGTTTAATAAAAACTAGAGCAAACATAGTACAAGCAGGGATGATGCTAATACATCAGCAGTCTTACAGAGCCAAGTGCAAACATCTGTGACATTGTTTCACAATCCATACCAGTCGGTGGCAGTAATGCAGCGATTTGTTGTTTGGCAGCCCCCAGTAGACATTTTGAAGTATAAAAAGGAAAAGGAGACTGCTTTGTTATTTTTAGGCTAATGTGTGCCTGTGATATGGCAGAATTCCATAGAGATGAAGATAAGGATAAGGATGATTCAGTCTATGTTGGAGTTTTCAACTAAAATTACACAAAGGTGGACTCCATTTACTAATAGAGCAGGTCATTGCACTGGAGTATTTATCAGAGCCAAGGAGGCTGAATAAGATTATTCCCAACTGGAGGATGATGAATCTCTCAAGTCTTGTGTAAAACTTTTCTCCTGTTCAGGGAGGGAAAATTGAATTGAATTGTATTCATATAATGAAATGTCTTACGGTTTGGTGCAAGGAATGGACCCAAAGTAAAGTAAAACAGCCTGTAAGTTTTAAAAACTCTAAAGAACTAATGATGAGGACCTCAGTAAAACATTAAAAGATTGGTTTAGGTTCCTTGAAAGGAAAATTTACAAAAATGATGAGTGGTTTGAAGCTTTTGTGTAGGGAACAAAGAATCCAGGCCAAGATCTTCAGCAGTCCTCCATTGTTGGACCATTCACAGGAGGCGAGGACACTCGCGGAACCATTGGCAGTCGAAATGCATTAGTGCAGTAAGTGGAAAAAAGGTCTTTCTGGGATCCATTTTCTAAAAATACGCTCATAACCCGGGAAGCTGGAGCGTCTCAGGAGTCACATAAAAAACCCTTCAGCCTGAGGACACCTCGAGCAAAGGCAGAAAAAAATAAACAGGAATAGAAAAACATGCCCCAAACCACTCCTATTACAGACACAACACTGCAAACTGTGGGAAACAATAGTTATTTCAGGGCAAAGAAGAGCAGGACAGAGAGTGCTGGCATCTGGGGGCAGAGGGCTGCAGGGCTGGGAGGGGGCCACTCGGGCAGAGGTGGGACAGGGGGATGCTTTAATGGGCTCGGGGAGGCTGGCGAAACCCTGCTGGAGGCCCACAGGAGGCCCCTAGCCCCTGGTCTTGCCTTGGGCAGGCCTGCCTAGCAGCAGTCAGGTGAGCTGACAGACTGAGGAAGAGGAAAGCCACCCCATGTGGCCTGCCATCAGCCTCCACCCCCAACCCCCCTCTCACCTTCTTCGGCACAGATGTTTGGAGTCTGGGGAGCAACAAGCTGAGCACAAACAAACAAAGATGAAGATTTAACAGCTTTCAGCCAGATTGTTCCGTTACGGTTTATCTCTCTATTTCAGTTCAGAATCAAGATGCTTCAACATTTTTGCCAGAAGAATAAAGTTAGCTACTGGTTATCTCCTTACCAGTATTAAGGTTTACATTTCAATGACAAAACCACTAACCAGGATGGATGGATGGATGGATGGATGGATAGATGGATGGATGGATGGATGGATGGATGGATGGATGGATGGACGGACGGATGGATGGATGTTTGGACGGATAGATGGATGTTTGGACGGATGGATGGATGTTTGGATGGATGGACAGACAAAAAGATGGATGGATGGATGGATGGATAAAAGGATGGATGGCTGGATGGACAGATAGACAAAAGTATGGATGGATGGCTGGACGGACGGATGGACAGACAAAAGGATGGATGGCTGGACGGACGGATGGACAGAGAGACAGACAAAAGCATGGATGGATGGCTGGCTGGATGGACAGACAAAAGGATGGATGGATGGATGGATGTTTGGACGGATGGATGGATGTTTGGATGGATGGACAGACAAAAAGATGGATGGATAAAAGGATGGGTGGCTGGATGTAGAGACAGGCAAAAGGATGGATGGATGGCTGGACGGACAGATGGATAGAGAGACAGACAAAAGCATGGATGGATGGATGGATGTTTGGATGGATGGATGTTTGGATGGATGGATGGATGGATGGATGGATGTTTGGATGGATGGATGGATGGATGGACAGACAAAAAGATGGATGGATAAAAGGATGGATGCCTGGATGGACAGACAGACAAAAGGATGGATGGATAGCTGGACGGACGGATGGATGGACAGACAAAAGGATGGATGGATGGATGGATGGATGGACAGACAGACCAAAGGATGGATGGATGGAAAAAAGGATGGATGGATGGACCAAAGAATGGATGGATGTTACCACAGTGTTAGTTTTCCAACACAGATGTGTGACCAGAGTTCCTTTCCCCAACGCGTTTGATGAAAAATGTGGAAATATGCTGAATGCATCTTTTCCGGAGAAACTGTAGACCATCATTTACTAAACAAACCAAGAATCCTCACATATTTGTACAGAGTTGTGCAGAGCGTGTTTGAAAGAAGTAAAGACTGACAACTTGAGTCTGTCCTTCAACACACAAGTTTTCTTCCCTGTGATGCATTGTGACTGTGCTTATGGAGCCAACCCTCTGCCTCCTCAAATCCCAGAAGCCCCCCTCAATGCAGCCAATTGCAGGAGATAAAGATGGGCTCTGCCTGGCTTGGACTCTCCCCTCCTGGCCGCTGAAGCCTCTGGCATAACTCTCAGCACGAGGAAAACAGCAGCTTTATCACCGCTGCTCAAACATTCATCACACGACCTCTGCTGCAGCAATCTCCGAAGGGGGGGGGGGGGGGGGACGATACCTCCGTCTATTCCCATGCTGCGAGCTTCCGATTTAGGAAGACGGTGGCAGACAGGAAGCTTCAAAGTTTTGGGGGAGTCGGGTCAACTCACATCACACCAAAGAAGATTAAGATGATGAGGGAGGGAAGATGGGAAGCTCCCAGCAGTCAGGAGGGAGGTCATTACTAGGCTGTGTTTATATCCACACTGATGTGTGCAGCTGCTTTAACGTTACTACAGGGGAAAAAAGTTTATGTGCCTCTCTTTGTCTCTGGTTTGTGCTCACAGAGGAAGCATTTTACCTGGTTTCTACATTGTTTTGCCCAAAGAGGCGAATGCCAGTCTCCCCCAGCAAATTTTACAGTCCTTGCTCGAATATTGGAAACATTTAATGACTTATTTGGTTCATTAAGAACTTTCTTGATCTTTTACAAGTTCAAGAAAGTTTTCTGTTCTGAAAGTAATTTCAGGATTAAATCTGAGAAGGCAAAACGGTTGAGAAGAATTGGAGATGGGATAATTATATTATTAATTAAATGTTATCAGTGACTGCATACCACACTTTTATTTTTATTTTATTTTTTTTTTGCTTTTGCAATCTAAAACGTTTCAGATGAAAAATATTTTAAACAGTCAGGCTTTAGCATCACTCTGAAGGAGTTTAGGCTAACTCTTCTTTGCAGAACTGATTCAATTCAACCAATTCAAACCCATAACTTAGACTACAACCTAGAAAAGGTAACATTGATGTAAATTAGGATGTGCAAGATAAAAAACAAATTCTTCTTAGAATCAACTTTCTGGCTGGACTCTAAAAAAAATAAAGGTGAGTGGTTGCCAAAACAAACAGGAAGAACCATGGAAACACAAAGTAATGAATTACCCAACAGAGGTGGTTTCACAGGGACTCCTCTTTGGAGACTCTGACCTCAAAAAACTTGAATCCTCTGAGATGTAAAGCCTAGTTTATGCTTCTCCGTTTTGACAGAGACGGATTGAGGCAACGCCATTATCTGTCTACGCAAGGCTCTCCGTCACGTACGCAAGGACGCATGGAGTAGAGGCCCAATTTTTAACTATCCGTCTCTGTCAACGGAGAGCGTATTCATCTGATTGGTCAGTTTCAGTAACAGCCACAGATCGCTTCACCAGAATGGGGCTCTATAGTCGCTGTAATCAATAGGTAATGCAACGTTTTGCCACTATATGCTTTATATTGAAGGATAATTTATCTAATCTGTTCTTTTGGCGATTTTGAACAGAAAGAGGTGTAGGAAAACAACTTAAAGGCTGCTGTGTTTGTTTCCATGCGTTTCTAGAGTATTCAATAAGCTGCACCTCCAGTAAAAAGCTTTACAGCTTTAATCAAAACGTACTTTCTGTCGTTCATTGCTCCTTGAGGTAGAAATATGTTCACAAGCCTAGACAAAATTTGAAACGGTGCTGAGTTAGTAGGCAGAGACGCCGTGAAAAGTTAGCACCCCCTGCTGTCCTGATCCAGCAACGCTAAAAAAACAATACAGAGTGGAGTGGAAACGCGGAGTACTATAAACTAAAAATGTCTCCGTCAATACGTCTGCGTCTAAGTTCAAATTTGCAGTCAGAGAAGCATAAACTAGGCTTAACTGTTGAGGGTTGGAAAATATAATTTTACTGGGGATTGTTTCACCCTCGGGACCATATAGTAGGGAACACTCAATACGCAGGAAACCCAGATTGATTATGGTGTCATGGAGCGTGGCATTCCCTATAGTAGAGTAAGTAGGATCTCACACTTTAATTAAATGTTCAGTTTTCCCCAAGAGAAAATTAAAAAAAATTATAATAATCCAAAGCTCAACACTCTGATGAATAGTCCAAGTCAGCAACAGGGAAGGCAGGACAGAACCAGAATCTTTGTGGCAATAATTAAAGTCCCGATACAATATGCAGGTGGGGCAGAGCATGAAAAGGAACAGGGGAATTATGACAATGTTGGAGGGTTATCAAGTAAAGAAACGGCCTATTTAAGGTCACATAAAAGCATCTCAACTGGATTTAAGTTAGGACTTTGACTAGTCTGCTTATAATTGGCTGGTGTGTTTTGGACAATGGGGGATCTAGGATTTTTTTGAGTAAGGGGCCATCAAGGGGCCACAATATTTATAAAGGGGTAAAGTATTAGATCAGTATCCTTACACAAAATTACCGGTTTTGGTAAAGCAGATAGATTTAACCACCCACGTCATGATGAAACAGTTTAAAGAAATTTCAGAATTGTATACATTTTTTTAAACTGTTTTAGCTAAATGAAGCCTAATTAATACAAGCCAATGTATCATGTTAAGCTGCTTAACAATACTAATGTTAGCTGTGTTACTTTCCTTGCTATGTACTTCATGCTAGGAATAAACCATATTTCTTTTTCCATTTCTGTGCAAAACTACTTTCTCTACTACCTTCCACATATTTGAAAGAAACCTTTATTTCCACAATAAACAGAGCAGGTCATGGAGGGTCTGAACAGGTGGAAAGAAACTACAGTGGCTAAGTTTAAATATATACAGCATAAGAGGGACTTTGAGATTAAATTCCAAACTAATGTCACTAAATATCCTTATTCTATATGAAAATGTTACTTTATACATTTTGTTTATTTTTAATGCCACAATAGTAAAGATCACAGTCATGGAGGAGAAATAAGACCAGAGGTCAGCAGCAAGGAAGATAATTCAGAGATTAGAACTCGCTGAGAAAAAGAGATCCATTGCTGGGAGAAACCAGGCAGGTATCAGCACACAGTTTTCACTGCTATTTTAGAGTCACTCTCATTCCCAGGCCAAAATATCTTTTGTCTTTATTTCAATAGGTGGCCCAACAGGATCAGCCATGCAGACACTTTTTTTCAATTAATTTGTTAGAACCTTTAGCCATCTCACTTCAGCAAAGTAGATTTTAGTTTTTGTTCCAGCAATTCAATCGAGTTTGTCCTAGCAATTCAATTGATTTCATTGAGTTTGATAACCTGTAAAAACAACCAAAAAAAAACAATAACTTGTATTATGAAGAGGTGAGCAGTCATCAGGTTATTTATTGTGATTTGCTGGAGCCAGCATGTGAACTCGAACATTCATTTTTTAACTTGTTAAATCTTTCTAGATTGACATCAACAGTTTTTGTTTTTTCTGCTGAGCGGATTCATTTCATTGATAGTATTAGTGATAGTTAATAACTGTCTTTTAACCACTATTAATACTGCTGATAACTAAGCCAGTTCACTCCTTGTGCAACAGAGATTTAAATTGTCCTTTAACCACAGAGAAAAGGTGGGACTGAACACGAGAGGATGGTTAATCACTCAACCTAGGGCTGCACAATTAATCGGATTTTGATCGTGATCACGATTTTGGTGGCCACAATTGAATGAACCTGATCGTCAACGATATTTAAATTCAAAACGTGAGCTTCCCTGTGTGCCTCTTTGTCATACACTGCCTCAACCAATAGTCTGCCAACCACCAGGGGGCAAATGCATGGCTAAAGCTTCATTAAGCTGCCCAAATAAAAACAGCGCACACGCCACTCAGCACTCACAATGGCTGCATCCGAATACGTCGACAACGTAGCAGGCGAAAAACAGTATGCGAGCGATGTATTAGATCTTAATCTCCAGTATGGATCTGACTAGTAGGCATAAAGTTCCTGGATGTGTAATACCGCCACAGTAAGCAGCCAGTGGACGCTACGCTATCGCACAATGCAGCGGAAGCCCCGAAATCGTAAAATGGGGACCTAGCTAAAATTGGCTACAGACGAACTATCAACCATTGATGCTTCCGCAATTTCGGTGTATAAATGTACATGTACCGATGTTACCGATTACTGTGATTGTTTTTGACAGACAAAATAACCGCTAGTGGATGGCAGGACCACAGGTGGACGTAACAAACATCCGGGTCAACAGACATGCAAATTAGTGGAGCAATACATCTGATTCCTTTTTTTTTTCCAAAAAACTTTATTGCAATACGTCTGATTACATACCTACTACTCGCTCGTTTGCTACGCAGTATTTACTACATCAACGGGTGAGTAGTATTTTCTACATAGCATGTACTACATACTAAGAATTTGGATGCAGGGAATGTTCTAGCCCTTTTATGTATAAGCTGTAATTGTTTCCATTAAGTTGCAGTTTGAGGTTGCACTCTGAAATAACATATTTAGTTTGTACTTATAAAAGTCTTGGAGTTTGTTTTCAGGTTCGGTTTCTTTTTTGCATAATTTAATTTTTGGCAATAAAAATAGATATTTTACAACACTGTATGAATAATCGTGATTAATAATCAAGGGAGAAGGGATGAGCTGCAATCTCCAAAAGTGGCTTTGGATAGACCTAGTCAAAGACCGGACTGAAATCTGATTGAGATGGTGGGAAACCGTCCGATTTGGCTTAATTAAAACAATTCTACAAAGAAGATTGAGCCAACATTCCTAAAAACTACTTTCTCTATTTACTCAGTTTATATTTCCCTGATATTCAAAATGGTTTGTTCCTAAACAATTAAGTTTTTAGGGGGACAAATATAGTTCCCCTCTTTACTGTACATCATCTTCAAATAAAACAAGCTGACTCTTATTAAAAGACAACAATAGTACAGAATAATGTATTTAGCTGCAGAACAGTTAACCTATATCTCAAAAACATGGTGTGGTCTAAAAATAGCAAAGCAAAGTCAAAGCATGCCACACCAGTGATGTTTAACACGATGATGTATTTAAATTGGAAATCTGCCATTGATAGTGACGGCAAAACCTTGTGCACTCGTTGGGAAGGCGAGGAGAGGGTTAGGCGAACAAAAGCCTTGAAAAGGAGTCCAATTCTCCAGCTCCTTCCCCAATCCTTGCTGTTACCCCCCTCGCAAAGTACACAAGAAAAAAGAAAATAGTAGCATGCATATCCTTCATTAGCAGCGAATAAAAGAAATTCTCTCTAATAGTGCCCCCAAATCCCCGAGCTCCCTGCACCACGGAGCAGGGAACTAAAGAAAAAAGGGGGGTGGAAGAAGAGACGCAAAAAGGAAGCCGTCTCCCTCAAGTGCTTGTTAGGCCCAAATTATTATGGCAATGAATAATTTTAAAAATAAATAAGAAAATAAATAAATAAAAAAGAAACATTTATAGATCTAAGTATTATCAGAGGAGCTGCGGGTCTGTTGCCAAGCTCTCCGGGCCCGTTTGAAATCCGTCTTTGTTTTTCACTTTGATCTTTAACTGCTAACCTATCCATTGCTTCACCTGATCCCCATTAGAGCTTCTTCACCCACTTCCTCTCTGCAAAACTTTTTCTTTTTTATGCCCTGTGCACTAAGTGGTAATCATCATCATCATCAGACCCCCCCCCCCATCATTAACTTGAGGTTCTTCCACAACAATAATTAACATGCTGCACGGGGATTGGGATTAGGCAGCAGAAAATGAATGTGGAGCGATGTAGGAAACAGTCACAAAGGACGCAGATGTTGGAGAATATGGAGAACAGATCTTCTGCTCGGTTTCTCTTTGACTTTCTGTCTCTTTCTGTTGGGTTTCTTTCTCATCAGCTCATTTTTTCCTAACATTTCATTTCTTCTAACATATTTTTCTTGTCTCTTCTCATCTTCCTCTGCCTCCTTAAGTCAAGGACCATCTTCTGTTCTGCTATTTGTTCCATCTAGTTTTCTCTCCTATGGTGTTTTCCTAATTTGTGTTTTCTATCTTAACATTTTTTCTCCTTTTCTTAATTTACCATCTTTGTTTCCCGTTTCATTTCTTCCTCTGTAGCTCATCTTTTTTTTTAACTTTATTTCTTCACTTCTATGTTAATTTTACCAACATTTCTTCTGATGATGTCTCCATCTCTTTTTCTTTTTTTTTTCAACCACCGGACATCTTTATTTTCACATAAAAGCACACATTGCACAGAATATTTTTTGTCTATCCTCTAAGCAAGTATCAGCTGGATACAAAATCGATGGGGTTTTTTTCTGTTTTCTTCCGTTTTTTCTTGAAATATTGAAAAATAAATGTAGAAAAACAGGTGTTCCAACCACTTCCATTTCTCCAGGTGTATAGAAAGTCCAGCTGGACTCTAATGTCCTCTGGAGAGATGATTTATGCAGCTCTGTCTGGTAATCAAACGGATGATTCTGGGTTTAGCAGTATCCCAGTCAACAACAATTGCTTAACTATTTGGAAGCAAATGTAAAATTTGGTGGAGGGAGGATCCTGGTAGATAACGTTTGTTTAATCCTGACCATAACTGAACAGAAAACACATTTGGGAGGAAGTAGAGGGGAAACTTCAAGCCAGGCCTACTGAGGTCAGACACTGATGTGGGACCACATCAGCAAATGCTAAACCTTGTGGAAAGCTCTCCCAGCTGTAATGTCCATTTTTTAGCTTGCTTGAACAGCTTGCCAGATGTTTATATCACGATGATGTATTAATGTCAGATTTATTCATGTTAAATGAGGTTTACGCCTGGCCTCAACGCTTGTACGTCGTTTATTGCTTAGTGGGTTTAAGAGATTGACTGTTGTTTTCAGGATTTCAGACTTTTTTAAATTTTTTTGAGTGAGGAAAAACTGTTTATACTCCTTTCAGTCAGCTGACAGTCCATGCAAAGCAACATATGTGGGAGGGGCTACATTGCTACATTGTCTTAGATCATTGTCAACTTGCAAAACCTAAGTGAGCCTGTGTTTAGTGTCAACAACTGATTGCCGGACATTATCCATCCAGAATCGATGATGAAGCACTGAAAAAGCCCCAGACCATCACACTACCACCACCGTGTTTGGCTGTGGGAATTTCTGACATGTTAGTTTTACATCACATGTATCAAGACACAAGTTAAAGGACAAGTTCTGCTTTTATCTCATCAGTCCACTGTAAAAGCCTGATTTATCAATATTCTAAATAAGGACTGCAAAATTGCGGGAACCGCAAAAAAAAAAAAAAAAATAAAAAATTTGCATGAGAGGCGTGTTCCTGATTTACAAGCTATACTGAGAATGTGAGCATAAATTATAACAGGTGCAAAGAGCAATATTCAACTAAGAGGTATGCATCCGCTCAGGCCCGGCCTTAAACAATTTGGTGCCCTAGGCAAGATTTTAAGTGGCGCCCCCTTGCACTGCAGTACAGTACTTGCACTGCTAGTGTACATATTCTCACAAGAAACTTTATAGCTTTGTTTTAGACATTCTTTTATTTAAATAAAACAATTGCACATTCAAAATACTAATTATAATAATAATAATTAAAGAAATAAAAAAAAAATGAACTCAACATATTAAATACAATATAGATAGCTTACATAAAGTATTACATTTAAATACTCCCGAAATGAAAAGTGTAAACAAGTGACATTAACTTAAATACAATAGAAATACGGCACTGTGCAAAATAAAACATTAGTATCTTGTCTATCTATCGTTTATTATCTATCTTCTTATCTATCTTCTTTTATCTATCTATCTATCTATCTATCTATCTTATCTATCTTATCTTATCTATCTATTTCATCTATCTTATCTATCTTCTCTTATCTATCTATCTTATATAAATTATCTATTAATATCTTTAAGTAGGCACAAAAATACAACAAGGATTTGAATAAAAAAAATTAAAAGATTATCTTTAAAAGAGCTCTATTGGTGTTTTTGGTCCTGCCTTAAATTACTTCAGGAACTACATCACCACCTCCTTAATCTTACATGACTTGCTACAGCTTGACTTTCCTGGATTTTCTTGAGGCAAAGTCATCTACGACATCATCATATGACAACCTCGGTACTTGGGCCACGGTACAGTTCGATACATGTTTTGTGCAGAAAGAGACTGCTTTTTTAAATCCCAAAACAAATATATATATTTTTTGGGAAGTGGGAACAAAAGCAGAATGTCACAGTTAACTTAATCCGCCCATAGTTACAGGTTTGGGCGGGTCAAAGCCATGACAATACAACATAAACGTGCTGTACGTCTCTCTGGGATTATGGTTCACACACAGGGCCGCATTAACAGAATGTTTTCTGTATTTTACCGGTTCTTTAAAAAAGAGCGCATCTGACCACACTGACACAGGTGGCGAATATTCTTTGTGTGCTTGCTGCTCAAAGGGCATTTGTGTGTTCATCATCATCAATGAATGGAGCGCAGCACATCTCCTCTTTGCTTCGCGCTCCGGCATACCGCAAAGAGGAGATGAACACAGCGCAACCCGGCGCCCCTTAATGCTGGAGCCCGCCCGGGCAGAAAGCGCTCAAGTCGGGGAGAAATTTTAGCAGCACCTCACACCAGGGGTGATGTCCGAAAAAAGCGCAACCGACCCGTGTACATTATTTGCTCCTTACTGCTCCGTGATGTGCGCAGTGTGGAGAGGAGGTCGTGTCTCTATGCGAACCAGCTGCTGGAGCGGGGAACAGCGAGCTGGTTGTTGCACCTGTGTCTGGGAGCGCGGCGCAGTTTGGTAACGTCGGGCCGGCAGTAACTAATTACCAGCACAAAATCAATGGCAGTACCGAAGTCCCTCGGTACAGGAGGACGGATTGTCCCGTGCAGGGCGTACCGAACGGTCCGGTACTTTACCCTCTCCCGCTGCATCCCTACTATTTATTGATTAGCTAACCACGTATGCTAATAGCTAATGGCATTATTGATCATCATCTTTCTGTAACATCAAAATAATATCATCAACATCATCTTTACTGTAACAATACCTTTTTCCTTTGTCACGTTCTTCCTCCCCTGTGCACCAGATAGTTTGGGACGCTTTGACATATTAAAGTTTTTTGACGCAATAAAAACGAAAACCGAATGGCGGGTAAAAGAAGTCTGATTGGTGGAGGTGGTTTCCCATCCTGCTTTGTGGCGCCTCATGTTTTGTTCTACACCATGAGCTAAGTGTATGTGTGATCCTTTCAAGTCCCCACTGGTCGTATTATAGCAGTACTTAACAGTTAAAGTCAATGGCATGTGAGGCTGTAGACTGTAAACTGTAAATTCTAACTGTGATACATTTGTTACAGTGTCAAGTACAATAACAGTGGAAAGTTCTTATCCCGTCTCTTGCGCCCCCTGGGTATGCGGCGCCCTTAGCATTTGCCTATACTGCCTATGCCTCAGGCCGGCCCTGCATCCACTGTTGTGTGTGCCAGCCTTTTTATGCCTCATGCACTGCATCACAGACAGAGGGTGAAGGAATAGGGACAGTGGATTCATGATGCGTCTTTAGCTGAGAAAAAAAAGGGGGAAAAAACTCTCCTTCCTAACCATCCAAACTGCAGATTGTTGTGCAGCAGCAGGTGTTTGTGATCCAAAATGACATGTGAGTATATTATTATTGGCGTATTGGCTTTGTGGTGATATGATAAGTTCACAAGTTGTCTGTGAGAATTATCCGTACACTTAGGATATCAGCTCCAGTGTGTTCGGCGCAGAGTTTGGAAAGTAAGCTTCAGTATATTTCATAGTGAGATACCACTGCATTAAAAGCACGAAATTATCAAGTTAAAGAGATGTTTTCGGACTTAAATTAGTGCTAACTATCAGCGGAAGTAGCTGTGTACATCTTCATATTTCCTGTTGTGATGAACTGGAGAATCTGCTGACTGTTTACTTATGGAAAATGGTTAATTGTTACATTAGTCTATATTACATTTTATTTATCTGATATTTAATACAGTCTACTGATACCCAAATCTTGCGTTTATTAATATATTTTGGTTAGTTCTACCTCAACTTGTTATTATTTGTCATATGGGACCACACACACATTGTGAATGCGATTGTGGAGCTAATAACAAAAACTTAATTGATTTCTCCTATATTTAATCATTTTAAAGAGCAACTGCTTCTAGATTTTTCCTTTTTACACTGAAAACTGTAGCTTTTTTTGGTCATATTTAGGAATGGTGATTAATTTACAGCTACCCTGTGATTAATTAGATCACAATTTTTTTATTGTTTGACATCCCTACTAAAAATAACTAAATATGAGTTTTTGGACGAAGTATGTATGTTTTCCATTTTTGAAGCACCATTTAAGCACCAGCACCATTTCAAAAGGACCGGTTTGGCACCGGTATCGGATAAAACCTAAACGATACCCATCCCTACTTGCCAATAAATTAGGTTAATTTTAGTGGTTTAATGAACTGGTTCTTTATATTTTCCCTCTAAATAAAAGCAATCATCATCTGAAAACTTAATTTTGCTCAACATATCCTTGAACATAGGCCTTCATTCATGCTACATTCCTCTTTAGGTTTCTGATCTCTGCATCAGGGACACCCCCAACCTTGTGGTTTCCTCCTGGCCTGTGATTCGTTTCAAAACCGAGACCCACATCACCAACCGACCTCTCTGTAGCTCCCCGGCCCCCGCCCTCGTCTCACACCTTCCTCCTTCACCCCGTCTACCTCCTCCTGATCTCCCCGAGCCCCCGAGTGGCTCGCTCCATTCCGTTTCATCACACATCAAACGAGCTCGGCGCTCTCCACGCAGGGAGGACCCAGGGACCCAAACATCTGCACAGGGAGGCACGCGTGGGAGGGGTACCCAGGCGTCCGAGCGCATGTGGAGGAGGAGGGCTTGAGCAGATGTCGTCGGGACCCGAGCAGCCGGCTGGGGGGGAAGCCGCGGGGAAAGAAAGATGTAGTGAGGGAAGCAGCCTGGCCTGCAAAGGGAGGAGAGGGGAGACCAACCTGCTCTCCTCACCTTAGAGCTCTACTCCCTCCTCCTGCTCCTCATTTTGACAGTACAATTAGGTAATTAGTCACCTCAGTGCTAATAACCTAATCATTGCTTGCCTTCGTGTGTCTCCTCTGTTTAAAATTCTGTGTCCTGCTCAGCCGCTCCCAGAAGCCCCTAAATTAAAAGCGGAGAGGCTAAAGGAGCCATGCGGTTACCTCTGTCTGGCGTCTCCCATGGCACTCATGAGGCTGCCAGGGCTCTGATCTCGACCAGAGAGAGCCCGCTCTTTGGAGAGGGTCAAGCTCACTCTGACAACCATTAACACCGCAGCCATTTCATCAGTCCCTCGTCGTGTCAGGCGCAGGCAGCAGGGGGACTGTGATCATCGCTGACATTTCCCAAGTTACGAAAAGTGGCAATCCGGAGTGATTTTTAAATTATTTTTTTTGCTGTCAGGCAGTCATCAAAGGGCTTGTCTGAGAACAGCTGTTGACGTCAGCGTGAGGCTACAAGTGTTAACCCTTCTCCAGATTTCAAGAGCTTTTTTCTTAACTGATCTGCATGTGCATCAGGCAGATCTCTAACTTCACAGACGTTATCTGTCATCCAAAAGGAGTCGGATTTTTACAGAACTTTCTGGGGGAATGTGGAGTTAATAAGCTGAAAAACAAATACTGAAGAGCTACCTCCACACATAGAGATCTCTTTACACACCGGCACATCTCTCAATACATAAATATATCATTAAAATGTTCATTTATTCCAGTAATTAACTTCAAAAATTTTCAGAACCACGTTTGATCCATCAGCTTCCCACAGCAGAACATCTCCATGCAGAGGCAGGAGATTTTGCTCAACTGAGTGAGAATCTTTATTAGGTTGGAGGTCTGGAGACTGTAGGCCACTCTAAATGCTTTTTACGTAGCCACTCCTTTGCTGCCCGGGTGGTGTTTGGGAGATCATTGTCAAACTGGAAGACCTAGCCACATTTCATCTTCACTGATGGAAGTAGGTTTTTGCCCAGAATCTCATGAGGCATAGGCCCATGAACCCTTTGCTTCACAGTGGGTATGGTGCTCTTGGGAACACTAAATATGGCGAGTATTTTGGTCTCATCTGACCAGATTACATTCTCCCAATCCTCTGGCTAGCTTTAAGCCTGGCTATTTGTGGGGGGACCTTTCGAGTGCAGCAGGAATTACTAATAGTAACCTTTGTTACCGTGGTTTCAGCTCTCTTCAGGTCATTGACCAGGTCCCCACATGTAGTTCTGGGCTGTTTCCTCACCGTTCTTAAGATTATGCAAACCCCAGGACGTGAGACTCTGCATGGAGGCCAAGTTTGGTTGATTAATATTTATTCCATGTTTTAATAATCGCTTATACATCAGATCTCTTCTCACCAAGCTGCTAGCCTTATTATAGATTGGCTCATCCCAGTTTTGTGCAGGTGTACAATCTTGCCCCCCAAATCCCTGGCTGATGCTTTGCCTTAATTTTTTTTCCGATTCTCCAGTGATGTCCCATAAGGAACAACCATGTTTAAGGTGTTGCCTTAAAATACATTTAGACGTGTGCCCACAGTTAAGTCAGATTTTTGTAGATTAATCTATCAGAAGCTTCTAAAGCCACGATAGCATCCTCTCCCAAAGATAAAATTTGTAAAAACATATTTCCCACATTAGTCTGGAATTCAGAAAATATAAACACACATTTGGGAAACCGAACTGACCTAAAATGAAACACATTTTCAGACTTTTTTGTTTTGTTTTGTCAGACAGCAAGAAAACATTTTAAGTGTCTTTTTAATCGAAGTATGCAAATATGTGGTTAAGACGGAGCCGTTATGTAATCCAATTATGTAACGACTTCAAAACGGGTTCCATGTGTAAAGACGTTGGCTGAGATGCAGTGTGGAGACTAGATCAGTGGTGGACATAAAAGGTGTCAGGCCTGAAATAATCTTCAGCAGATGAACCATATGTGAAAGTGATGTCTGAAGGATTTGACAGAGCAGCTGTGGGCTGCAACAACCCTAGTGTAGTCAACTGGATAGTGGAGAGTTTTCTTTGAGCACAGAGCTTTTTGAAAATCATGCTATAAAAGTATAAATAATTTGTATATTTGACAGTTAAATTTAAAGTCCTTTGATGTGATTAGAAGATGCCGGTTATTTAAATCTCTTTTCTTTCAGGATCGGCTACTAGGATCCAAGGAGCAGTGAAATTCCCCCTAAATCTACTCTCCCCTCTTCCTCATAATGTAGTTTGATGTTTTTTGGCTCTGAGGAGTTTGAATCTCATGCAGTGGCAGCACCAACAGCTGTCCTGTCATCCTCCTTATCGTCAGGCTTCCCCTGAGCTAAACATCTGGTTTGTGTGGCAGGTTGAATCAGTGCTCGTCAAGACGCCCGACGATTGGATTTCTGAGAAAAAGGAGCTCTGGAGAGGCACAACGTAAGAAAAGAAAAAAAAGATCAAGGCGACATATTTGTAAAACCTAATGTTGGATTCCTCAATATACCGATGAAGAACTGCAAAAGAGCTCAGTTTTTAAGTGTACTGTGGGGGTTATTAGTGTGGAAGCCTCAGTAGGCACATCTATATTTGTATACAAATGAATTTTACTTGATGAATAAAACATCTAAACCTAATGTGGAGAAATTTTAACCACAGAGAGCATAAAAGAAGAGGGAGATAAATCTAATTGATTCAGCCACTCGCAATATTCTCGCCAGCAACAAACTCCTGCAAAATGGATTTTACATCTTACTCGCCTTTATTAGGCCCAGCTGAGTGTTGCTGTCGCTCGACGTCTGGGTTACCGTACTTTAAAACGCTTCTGGGTATTGAAAGATGAGTTTCCTCCCGACTCCGCCGCTGTTAAAGTTGTGCAGTTTTCGCACCAGCAATTACTCAAAGTTTGTTGATGCTTCTTACATTTGTTTCAGCGAAGAACATTTGCATCAGATAACCAGAGGCTTGCTGTAGGGCCAACCGAGCTGTGTTGTAATAAATTATGAGGTCTTGCGGTGTTTGACAAAGTAGCAGAGGATCTGCTAATGGCCAGAATGCAGCACCAGAGGTCACTACTTCATTCTGACACGTGGGGTGTCATAACCCTTCCAGGCAGAGTACATTAATTAAAAGTTGCAGATTGTACAGTATTAGGTGCCGTTTGTAAAGTTACACAGTCAAATGTTAACAGCGATAATTTGGGTTATTTTACCTGTCATAAGATACATAAATGGGGGTTCACTGTTCAAGCTCATATTTAGTTTAGTTTATTGATTTGGCACACATGAATACAGTACAATAATGTTTCCTAAAAGGATGACTTATTCAGCGCAGAGAGGAGACAAGAGACCGTTGTGGGCCTATCCAGAAAACAGACAATATGATATAATTGATAAAAAAATAAAGCAACAAAATCCACCTTACTTATTAATTTATAAATATCACAGTTTGAAGCTAAATATTAAATTGGCAGATTAAATATTTTGTTTATAGATTAAATATTTAGCTTGAGAGCAAAACATTTTCCACAAATTAAATATTTAGGGCTAAACTAACTAAACTGTACAAACTAAATATTTCTTTTTGAACTAAGTACTTAGTCAGCAAGCTTAATATTTAGTTTTAAGCCAAATATTTAGCTAGCAGGCTAATCCGACTAGCTAAATACTTAGCTTCGAACTTAATATTTAGTTTGGAGCTAAACATTTAAATTGTTAAATACATATTTTACTCGCTAACTTAATACTTATTTTGAAACCATGACTTTTAAATGAATGAATAACATTGGCACAAATATGACTTTAAAAATGTATTCCCATTTTTCCCTTAATACAGGCTAATTATTGCAGAGCTTTTAATTTCGGACCCTGTGGCCCTACAAATGGATCTGGCATCCCATAGTACAGATGTTAGATGTTTTGGGGATGAAGTCAGGGCGGCCAGACTGAGATGGTTTGGACATGTTCAGAGGAGAGATGACGATTATATCTGTAGAAGGATGCTGAGGATGCAGCCACCAAGCAAGAAGACCAAAAATGTGATTTATGGATGTGGTGAAGGAGGACAAGAAGTCAATTGGACTAAATGTTGGACTAAATGGAGACAGATGATTCGTTGTAGCGACCCGTGAAGAGAAAGGGCACACAAAAAAAGAAGATCCCATAATACAGATGTAAAAATGATCTTAATAATTCGTTGTCTCTCTAGTTTTAAACCAGATATTTTACTTTTTTAATTCAACTGCCTGTACCACAAAAATGTGTTTCCCTACCCCAATTAATAGGATATTTATGTGATGAATGCTGGATAATGTCTGAATATCAATATCTCTCTCACGGGACAGCATGTCCAATATCTGATTGACAGACAGGCCTCAACTCCGATCAAGGTGGAGATGGAAAAGGTGGCTGCTTCCTGGCGTCTCGTATTTGTTGTGTCTGACAGGTGCAGCCAGGCATCCAGCAGTCCTGGTGGAGCTGTGCGCCGTTTATGCAGATTAACACGTCAAAAGTACAAATGAATAAATAAACTGGTGAGCACAAATCAGCCATTTAGCCCGAGGCGATGGATTCATTAACAGATTAAACAAAGTGACTAATCACAAAAACAACCCGCTTCAGAAGTAGAAGGAGTTTAAAGACGCCAAAGCGTGGGGCTAAAAAGCTAAGCTATCTTAATTATTCAACGACAGGCAAACAAAGAATTCATAAATAAACAGTGCCATGAAAATAAAAATATAATTTGGTTGCAGACAGAGGATTTTTGAAAAGAGAGCTGTTGGCATGGGTTAAAATTAAGATGTTCTTGACTGGGTTTTCATAGAGGGATCCCAGGCAGAAGAGGTGAATGGTATGAGACAGAAGTTCGAATAATCAATATCTGACCCAAAAAGACCAGAGAAGGGTGTTTTGACTCACCAAACGACTCCTCTCCAGGCAGTGGTCTAAATGTAACTTTTTTAGATTCCTTGACCATGAAAACAAACCTTTAACAGCTGGTTTCACTCTAAAATAATTATAGGTTTAGTAGTTGTTCACAAAAATCCCTTTTTCCGATCAGCTCCAAATTCTTAATTGTTCTGTTCCCATTGCGATTTCCTGAAAATTTCATCAAAATATGCCAACTTTCTGGACTCACATTTGACTTTAAAATGGACCCTATGTATTCATGAGGGTTAGGGACCAGAAGAAATACTTATACTTAGTTAAAATCCTTTTTAAAAAAACAGCTATGCTGTTTATAAGTGCCTATTTTAACAGTTCAAACAGCAAATAGTGGAAACTGTCTTAGCACTACCAAGAAGCTAACATCCACTGTCCTCCTTACCAACGTCCTACATCCAATAAGTGCCATTGGAAATAAATGGTCCTCTTGGATTGCTTTGAAATAAAAGCCAATAGCGCGTGAAGTACCATCAGTTTTAGGTAGTTTAAGTTTCACAGATAGAATTTCTTTCAAATATTTTAGAACGACTCTGCATGAAGATATGATCTCTCTGGATTGTACGATCAGAGAACTGGGGAAATGGCCTTACAACCTTTCTTAAATTGGTGAACAGGAACGGTTGCTTCCCAAAGATCATTGCTGATGTTTTTCTAGCTTGACATTGTGGTGCCAGGCCAACAAACTATCAACACCTTTGCTGTTTTTTAAATAAACGTACCCTTTCTAAAATTTATTCATAATTATCAATCACTGCATGGCAAGACATTAAGGTGAATTTGATGGAACTTACACTCCCGAGTTCTCAACATAGTAGATAATAAGGTTGTTTTTAGAAATCATAATGCAGGTAGATGCAGGTTTATTGGGGAACAAAACTGTTCTTTTGTTTTAGCTTGTGCAGTACACTTTCACACTGCACTTTGCCAAAAAAATTGAGTAAAAACCTTTTGAGTAACATATATAACCACGAAATGCAAGCGAATATGGAGTGACATCTGATTTAAGTGGTTTTAGGATTGCTCTGTGGTCTTCGTCAAATGTTCCAGACAAATTCGTTGCAGCAACAAGGCAGGATTGTTGCTGTGCGGTTGCTTTGGTTATATTTACCCTGAATTCTCTGTGCTATAGTTCCTTTCCTGCTTTTGGAGCATCCAATGGCCTGCTTTGCATCCACATGTCCAATCAAACTGCACCAGAGTTCACTTCAACTGAGTCGAAAACTAGCTCTTCAGGTGGACCAGAGTTCCCTGTTTTGCTCCCCATCAGAGTTCGATTGTGCATTCAAGTTCAATTAAAGTGGACTCAACGTGGCTTCCTAAATCTAAAATAGTTTTGAAATGGCTAGATTAATGGGCAGAGGCAATTGCTTCTCTAAGGACGTTGCTGATTTATTTCTGCCTTGGCCATGGTGTTAACACACCCAGCTCCTTAGCAGCATACAGGGGTGTCTGTAGAGCTCTTCTTGGGTTGTACGGAAGCAGAAAAGGTGTACTTAATGTTTCCTTGACTGTACTAATAGTCATGTCCTTTCCAAGACTAAAGCAGCCTTAACCTCAGTCTCGACTTCTTTCATTTCTGCACACAACTCTGCAGTAAACAGACTCTAAATTGGCCTAAAAAGGCTGCGGCTTTCCAGACATCCCCCAACGCGCGCCGCAGACACCAGCCTCCTTTGACCTTCACACCAAGCCGCGGCCCGAAACCTCGACTATTGATTTTTCTAACTATCTGTTTACTCCTCGTCTGCACACTTTCCCAGCTGCTTGGAGAGCATCGCTTGCCCCGAGGCGATCAGCAAGGCTCAGCTTGTTCCAGTCTTTGATCATCGTTCAGCCAGCGGATTAACATATGCACACTCTCTTCCTGCCTTTGTCGCTGGGCTTGATAATAAATCTACAACCTTTCCTCCATCACTCCCCTCGCTCTCTCTCTCTCTGCCTTGCTCCAATGAGGGACGAGCCATGAATCAATCACCCCGCTTTACGCCTCGTGTCAGACATGGATGCAAATCACAGAAGGATCTGCGGGTAAAGCTCTGCTTATTAAAACCCAATGCCGTACTCATTACGAGGCCGCCTCATGCACATGCATGTCGCCAAGGCGAACAGCAGGTAACACTCGGTAAAAACAGCAACACTGGTGGAGATAAAACACAGACAGACAAGATTAGCCGGTTTCTAAGACCATTATCTCAACAGAGGCCAAAACTAAGCCTCATCCGCTCTGCCAAACATAAAGGAGAATTGAAAGCTGATGAAGTTAATTACCGAGACAGTGTGGGAGGTTAAAGCGTCGTCTAAACGAAGCTTAATCGGAGGAGGAAACCACAGGGCAGAGGTTTGGGTTCGTAGCTACTCTCGCTGTGCACTAAGTGTCCTAATTAGGGTTAGTTTGAGCCTCCACACCATCCCAGTTAGCTCGCTTAAAGGGCCAGGGCTTCTGGGGTTTAAACAACAATCAGGACTCTGCAAGTAGGACAGCGGATAAATGGAAGAGGAGCAGAAATCTGCATAGGTGTGTGGCAATCTTACTCAGAAACTAAACTCTACTTCCTCTAAGGCCACTGCTGCAACATGCTCTCCCTCTCCCCGCTGCCTTTCTTATTCATTACGACCTAATTATATCAGCGTGTCAGCAAGCAGCCCCTTGCCCTAAATGCCGCAATGCTCTCGTGGCAGAGCTCGTTTTCGCAGCCCTTATGTTTCGGAGCCGTGTAAATTTAACCACGGCTCGGTCGAAGCCGCACGGGGTCGTTTAGCCTGAACTTTTTTCTTTTTCCCGGCTTCGTTTTTGCAGTCCATCAACAATGCAACGGACCAAGCAGAGGCAGAGCATGCGGTGAATAAAAAACACAGACGCAACATGAGCTCAGGACTGATAGGATGAGGAGGTGGAGTGAGTTTGGATGAGTTCCCCTCCTCCTCCTCCTCATCATCAGAACATCTGAGTGTCGGCCTGTAAGTTGCCAGAACCTATGGAAACCCATTTTTGCTACTGTAATTTTTTTCTAACAGATGTCTCATAGTGGTGAGATACTAAAATCATTATTATTGTATATTTTAGCTTAGATAGTTAAGGAAAAAATTTGATAAATGAAGTAGCATCTCACAGCTTACTCATATTTTCGAGATATCATAATTATGGAACAGCTAAGTGATAACTTTCATGTTTATGGTATCGGTATTTAGTTATTAGTATATCATACTATCTTATAATTATATTGAATAACAATGACTTAATATGACATAGCATCTCATTCTTATGAGATATTTCATAACTGTGACAAATCTCATAAATATGACTTAACATCTCATGATCATAACTCATAACCTAGATTGTTTTTTATCATGATGATATTTCTTAATTGGCAACCTATAATATCTCCTAATTTGGAGACACCTAAATCATTAAGATGTTGTTTCATCTAATAATTATGAGATAATTATGTGGAGATTATGAAAAAAAACTCTCAAAACCATGAGATAATTGAATTACTCTTGCTATATTCAATCTGATCTCTGATTACTACTGAAAGATTATGAGACTATATCAAATTAACAAGGCCTTATCTCATTATGTGACTCAGCTCTTTCATAACTAAGATGGTTTCTCATAGGCGCATGACAGCTAAGTTATTGTTATGAGACACAATCACAGTCTGAGGCAGTTAAATAAATAAACTAATTATATTTAATTTTAGTATTTTTTTTGTTATTCTGTATTTTAGTATTTTTGTATCTAATAAAAAAATATGATTTTACTTATGAAGTGTAATAACAAATAAAAAAAATCAAAATTATATAACTTAATAATAATTTAACAAGAAATAATTATAAATAAATAATTTATTATAAATAATTATATTTGAACAATTACTAAAATAACCATGAAGCAAAATGAATAAAAGTTAATAAATAGATATAAAATGTAATAATATCATAAAAAAATAAAAGTAAATGAAAATCATAATTAAACTGAATTAAAAATACTTACATTATATAAAAAAATAAGAAAAAACCTGAACTAAAAACATTTATAAAACAAATTTTAAAAAGTAAAATAAACTAAATGACATGATAGAAAATTATGAAGTGTTTTGTTTTTGTTTTTTGTATGCCAGTACTGCCATTAGGTTTCCATAAGAACATGAGTCCTATTAGCAAAATAAACCTGAAGGCCAGCTCGCTGGAACACATCAGTCCTCTCAACTTGGAAAATTACCACCAAGCCCACTCGGTCTGACAGCGAGACAATCAGCCCTGTGCTGCTCGGGTTGGGAGTGGGGGTGAGGCAGCGGTGACCTGGCATGCCGAGATGAGGCCTGCTCTCCACACTGATGAGCACTTTCACAGACATCAAACGGGGGAGCGCCGCAGACCTCCCCGCGACCCGCCTCTTCTGCCTTGTCTCCTGCTCTCTTGCTTTTATTTGAGCCTGATGCGGGCAGACACATCGGCAAATATCGATCACGGCGAGCTCGGTAAAATTCTCCCTGCAGGTTTCTGACAGGTGATTACAGGGGCTGGGAATGTGTGTGCACATTTAGGTTTTTCTAACCCCCCCACCCCCACAACCTCTGAGACAGGTTGAGTAGAGCAACCTGAATTTCTTTGGTTTGTCTCGAATCATCCACAGAAGAGAGACATGGTTTTTTAAAAAAAAACATTGAGACAAGGAGGCACACAGTGCAACTCAGAAAGAGGGTATGAAACACAGACTTTAGGTATCATATCTGTGCAAAGACGATGAAGACTTGCAGCACCAATGCAGCAAAGGTGCTTTGAGAAACAATTTCCTCAGATTTGCTAAAAACACACCTTGTTTACAGAAATACCAAAAATAAGTATGGAAATATTTCACTTTTATGAGGACAAAGCTTTTAAAACCCTAAAGTTAAACCATCTTGTAATCTGCATAGATGCTCCCACCTGTATCTGCCCCCCAGAACATCACAAACGGATTCCAGTCATCACAATCGATGAAACAAAAATGATGTGGGGGAAAACTAACGCTGCACCTCACCCTGAGCACTTCATGGGGAATATTCTATTTCAGCAGCACCAGAGAAGATGGGAAGATGGATGGAGGCTCCAGAAGACTTGAGACCAAGGCAGAGGTTTACCTTCCAGCGAGATGAGGAGCCTAAAGATGCAGCCATAGATATGATGGGATTTCAGTGGATCACAGCCGTTTATAAATAGGTAGAATCAGTACATACTTGAGACCCCCTCTGAAAATACTTATTTTAATAGTTAACATCAAATATACTGTAAAGCACATTAATCCACACAGTGGAAACGATCTCAGCATGACCATAGAGGCCGACGTTTACAGTCTTCTTTATTTCTGCTCTCAGAGGTGCAAACAATTAGCACCAAGGAACACAAATGGTGCCCTTGGATTGGCTGCTTTGCAGACACCAGCCAAAAGGCAAATCTTTTGTGACCTAAATGTTTGTTTCCTCGCATCGCATCACAGGATTTAGCGAAGCACATGGTTCCCTCTGGTTGTGTTGCTGATTGTACGGCGCGTTTGGGGGCCGTTAAAAGTTTTTTCGAATTCCGTCCGTAAAAAGGATCGTGAAAACAAAAGAGATTGCTGCTCAATCCGGACTTTCTGAAGAAAGCCAGGATTCCAGGAGCAAATAACAGTTTGTGAGGCTCATTTTGTCCATGGTAAATCGTAGTGACTATTTATTTGTTATTTAGAAAATAATACATATTTAAGTTTTCATAGTTTAAAATCCACTTAGTTCTAATATGTTCTCTTTCTGATTCATGTGTCCCAAACTGCGATCCAAAGCATCCTGACGATGTTCCTCGCATCGAAATGGGCTATCCTGGATCGCAAAACTTAAAAGCAAAAGCAAAAGCAGTTCAGAGATACAAATAAAAAAGTATCAGAAATGCATTTCACTTCTGCTATGGGTCAGGACCTGGAAATGGACATGTAGCAATTCCTGCAAGGTTTCTCCACATTCGCAAATATGCAGAGTTCGCTATAAATTAAGGCATAAGAATAGCCTAGTCAAAGTCCGTTGAAGATTAATGGTCACAGAACTCTCCATCCAATCTCCAATCAGACTGAGATTACGTTCTTTTGCAGAAGAGAGGTTAAACAAATCCTCTGTAAACAGATAAAAAGGTAGATGTTACAAATGTAGAATAGGATGGAACAGAATAGAAGGTTCTACGGTGGAGCACTGGGTAGTACTGTTGCCATGAAGTAAGAATGGTGTCATCATTATCATCATTTTTATTTATAAAGCGCTTTCTCAAGCCAAAGCTGGAACACATCAAAGAAGGAACACTATCAAACAGTAATCTAAGAGTTGGTACACAGTTAAGCAGGGTTAAAAACATTTCATGCAAAGCAGCAAAGATAAAATAGTTGTAATATAATAAACAACATGAAATAAACATAAAATCAGGTCTGAATTTGGGTTGAAAGGCGATGAATAAAAGTGGGTTTTAAGAAGAGTTTCAAAAATGGATATTAAGGAGCTTGTCTGATGCACAGCGGTAAGGTGTTCCATAATTTAGGGGCCCAAACAGAGAAGCCCTGTCCCCTCTGAGTTTCCAGGTCCTGGGTTCAAATCCCGATCTCAGGGTCCTCTCCAAGTACTCCAACTTCCTCCATCCGTCTTAAACACGACCGTTGGGTTAACTTGTGTCTCTCTGTGAAGGACCAGTAGGTCCTCCATCTCTCACTCAATTCATCGCTGGAGATACACACCACCACCACTCCCCCCGTGACGCTGCAGTTATAAAGAATGGATGGAGGGACGGTAGATCTAATCACACTGCAAATTAAAAACCATACCTAAAAGCGCAATAAAACACATTTAAAGCAAGGGCTCGCGTTAACTGAACATTTTCTGTGTTTTTTTTTAGAAAGGCGGTGGAAAAATCTGGAGGCTGTCAGTCAATCTCAGATTAGCATTCACACCTCTGACCACTTGGTGCAAATGTGCAGATATTTTCAATTTTACACAAGGAGTACAGGTACATAAGTAAATTAAAGATTCCCAGACACTACACTGAAAAGTTACTGAGGGACGGGAGCACGACTGTGGCCGGTGAGGCTGGTTAGACAGCCTCATAAAGAGCCTGATGTGTGCCAAACACCGACACCTGCTTCTGCTTTCCTCAGTTAGTTTACAGGTCAGGAAAAGGTTCATTCAGAGAGTCTTTTTGACTTCTGATCGCTTCCATTGGAGAAATGCTTCTTCATGACGATTAATTCCAGTCTCCAGTGTGGCAGCAGACCTAAACCCCCATGAGAAGTCATCAAAAATCCAAAACCACGTGACAATAACCTCTGCAGCAACCCCACTATTTAATTACGCACAAATGGGTGCATATTTTGGTTCCATGCAGAGCAGGAACCGCAGCAGATATCTGTATTTTAAGTGAGACCATTTTTTTTATTTGCTGCTCTGTTCAGCTTGTTTGGATTGAATATTATTTCAACAGTACATACTATTGAATAGGCATTAACTTGTTGGATGATTGTACGTCGCATATGATTTCAAAACTGAAGCGTAAAAGTAGATCATGACCAGATTTTTTTTATCCTATCGTCAAAATGATGAACAAAAAGCATGTCTAGAGCGATGTCTGGAAGCAACTCACAGTTTCAGCAGTGCTCTGTTTTCACACAGATGATGCATAGTTCTACCAAACTGTCTATCTATTGTAGTTTGCAAGCGTAAACAAACAAGCTTGTGTTTGGTAGGGCTCCAGCCCGCAGGCCCACGTCCTCACGAGTCCGGCCCTGAACACGGAGAATAATGCATGTGGCTTCCAATCGTCGGAATTCAAATGACTTGGAAGCATCCTCAGCCTTCTGTCGAGGCCTCGGAGCTCACCAATGGGATGCAAAAGGAAACAGGCTGCAGATTCATGAGGTTTGCATTAGGAATGGCCCCTTCTTAATTAAGCCGGTAGAGAAGAGCCTCCTCTTTTTTCCGTGACAGGGGCTCCCAAGGCGGCAGGCGGGTGTGGATCTTGGCGCTTCCTGGCCAAGCAGGGGGAAGGAGTTATGTCTTTGAGGTAATGTTGGGCTAGCAGGGCTAGAATGGGTGGTGTGTGGGAGAGGAAAGAAAAGGAAAAGGAGGAGGAAAAGGGGGGGGGGGGGGTAGGATGGTGGTGGGAGGCTGGCTTCATGCCGACAGCCAGGCCTGCCACGTCTGCGTGCCCGCTTTGAAGTGTCACCTTGAGGGAAGAGCCGATGGCCGGGAAGCCGGGAGGGCGGGAGCAGCGGAGAGGAGTGGCACTGTTGGCATCGCCAGACATGCCGCTTTAATATTGCATGGGCTCCCGTCCATCTCTGTACACACTCAGGATATTCCTTCTGCTTGATTTAGTTTGAAAGAAGATCTTTGTTGGGGGTTTTTTTTTTTCTCTTACAGCATGCTGTGGCCCATCACCTGTGCTGGTTTGGTGCTCGCTCTAACCCCAACAAATGTCAAGCCTAGCAGTCAGAGGAACTTTTAAACAACTCGCTGCGTTATAGACTCTAAAATTTGGACCCTGCAGAGTCCAGGGTGGGTAAATAATCCGAGAGCAGTGGAGCAGTGCCGGATCAGCTACGTTTATAAAGGACTGATTATTAGGAATGTCTGATATTGGCTTCTTTTTTGTTTTTTTTACTAATATCCGATATATCAATGTAGTTCATATCTTAATTTCCGATACAAGTATCAACCGATACTGATATATGCAGGGTCGTCCCTCATAACATCTCCAGGGACACCGGCAATTCCACTTACAAGTCTATTATTCTCCAAATGAGAACAGGGTTTGATGTCATGAGATCAGGGTTCAAGTACGTGCTGAGGCATGTTCTAAGTATGGCTAAAAAATGTAACCACAGGATTGTTTTGCAACTTGTAATTAAAAAAAAAAAATCTTAAAAACTCTACATCAGATCTATTGTGTGCTTACATTTTGAGAAAGAGGAGAAGCAGCTGCAGAGTTTGATATATAATATGTACATATGTAAAAGTTCAAAGGTCATTAAAAAAGTGAAAAGTAGGGATAAAACAATAGGGGTTGATAGTGTTCTAATGTACTTTTATTGTTCAAATCAAACAATCCTTAAAAAGTGAAAGCTTTGCAGTAATTTCACTGAAAATGTTTATTTTTTCACTTAAAATTTTTGTTTTGTGGTAATTTTTATGAATATTTTTATTTTTCATCTAATTCACCATCATTTGTTGTAACCAAGGCCGGATTATCCATTGGGCAATTAAGGGCACAGGCCCAGGAGCCCACGCCTACTGGGGGTCCACTTTAATGAAGAAAAAAAATAGTCTTCAGTTTTTAAATATGTTAGAGATTGATGGTGGTGGAGAAAACCAATAAGATCTACACTATTTTTTTTTTACCTCAACAGAGTTACATAGTTTTTATGGTGCAACAGGGGAAACCATGGTAACATGTAGCGCTTTGGCTCCGCTTACTGTCACCTGACAGAGGGAGTAGAGGTAAGAGAATCGAAATTGATAGAAAAAGGCGGTTTCTATAGATGAAAGAGAAAGATTGGAGGGAGAGATGTCTCTGAAAAAGTCTGTCATCTACTGACATGTTCTTTATAAACTGTATGGAAGACATTCGTGAAAAAAGAAGACAATGTGGATGATTATGAGCCAATTAACCAACCTGTTTGGACAATGTTGCTCTTAGCTACACAACTTGAAACTAGCTTTAGCAGTAGCTCGGACTGGCCTTATCCAAGATTATATGGGACAGCTAATGAAAATAGTTGTGCCGTTCTGAGTGATGGTGCTGCTGCTTTTCATGATCGAGCGACCGGACATCAGGCTTCATCCTGTTGAGAACTGTAGTTGTATAAGAATGTGGTTTAAAAAAGTAAAAAATCTAGGTTAAAATTCAACACATTTTTGTTGATGACAATTCATTTCATTTATTTTGTGTGTACTAGAAGTATCAACGTAAGCAATCGGTATGGACAATTACCCAAAGTATCGTTATTGTATTTGTTTGACAAATATGGTAGGGTTGCATCCCTAGTAAAAGCCGATAACAATTGTTCCCGATATTACATTTAAATGCCGATCGGCAAAATATGTGACCTTTACCGCGACAACTCGAATAAAAACAGCAACTCAATGTCTTGAGAAGACTCCGGTCGGGGGAGACCAAAGTACAAGCTCTTAAATTCAACAAGTGGAGATTTGACTCCCTGGACCATAGACTGTAAAAAAGAATAGACAGCGCCTCATAACTCCTCCCCGTTTACCAGAATGACTTTCATGGGGGAATTCATGGCGGATTCACAGACTCCTCCTCCCCAGCTCTGATGAAGCATGTTCCTAAAAAGGGCATAGGGGCCGGATCTTCACCGTAGACTCTGCCCTCGCGGGGCGTGTATGGGCGTGTAGTTCGGTCATAATCATGCCCATTCTGCTCCCGCATCTTTAGCTCTGATGCTAAACTTGGCTCGGACCCCTCATAATTTTATGCAAGATTTCAAAAAATGATCTTACGAAAACCAGCCTGGTGCCTATTTTTTTTTACAAGCCCAGCGTTATCTCAGGAAGAATATGTAGCCTTAGAAAGTTTTTAAAAAATGGGCACCAGGCATTAAAGTTGTTTTTAACGTGTCTAAAGTCCAATGCTTTTCAATGGGGGCCTAGCGGCCAAATGGAGGTACTACAGCAATGGAGGAGCAATGGCGGCCTCCATGGTTTGCGGTCACAAAGCAGAGCAACCAGAGGCCATTGCCCTGGACACATCACCCCCAGCTGGAAACGTGGTGGAGGCAGGATGATGATATGTGGATGCTTTAATTTTCATACAGGCTCATTTAAAAATGTATTTATTTCTGTAATTTAATTCGAGGTGTGCAATTGACGCATTTATTTGTGCTGATTTTGATTTTGAAAACCTAAAGTTTTGCTCCTCTGAATATTCGTATATTAAACCTGACCAACAAACAAAAATATTTTTTCACACAGAAACGTGGAAGTAAAGCATTTGTTTTGGATAAAAAAAATTTGGACAAGCAACAGGTCTAACCGAAGGAGGATTGTGAAACACGAGTCTCGACAAGTTTGGGGGAGGTGGAGCATTGTAAAGAAGAAGATAAACACCTCAATGCCATGCCTCATTGGTGCAGTAATCCATGCAAAAGGAGCCCCAACCATGTACTGAAACCACACGGAAAATGAATATTGTTTTCAGTAGGCGGACTTCAGTGGTCTTCACCATTGAATGTTTCACTTGAATGTGCTTCATTTGTTTTCATCATTTTCTGTAACCACACGTTTTCCTTCCACTCAACTTTCAAAAAACATTTACGGACACAGACACTTGTTTAGCACAGAATTTTCGACTCTCTTCCTTTTTAAAATTTTTATTTTGATCTGCTGTAATGTTCTGAATTTTTATCATCCGTAAAGCCATAAACATCAAAATTAATAAATTCATCCCTGTGTGGAGTGAATCTGTATGAGTTTCACATTTTAAAGTAGATTATCAAAATGAATAACATTTTTGAAGATAAATGACAGAGATGCACCTTTACGCCCCTTCAAGTTGTCCAGATTGTTTAAAAATCTTTCTCTAGAACTAAATCAGACTTCAGATAATTGGTAAAACTTTTTCGCCTAAGCTTTTTTTGTGTGTCGGGATTAAAAAGAAAACGGCGCTGCCGACTTTCTCGCTCTGGCTTTCGCTAATTGCTAACGCCGCTGTCTTTCATGGAGAAGAAACCAAATCGCCTGGGAGCCAAACTTCGACTTTCATTTCTTCTCTCCCTTCCTCTTTAGCTGGCGCCTCAAGTCGACCCCGACCCGCAAATCCTCCGCCGGCGCTTCACAAGAAATCAAACATGGCGTCGGCTTGAGGAGTTTACCAACAGCGCCGATTTGAAGCGGGAAGAAGAAGAAAAAAAAAGGCGCGCCTCTACTTTCCACCCGCTTTAACAACCATCCCAGTTCACAAATAGCAGTTTTAACTCCCCTGATTAGCACTGACATCTGCAGCCTTTCATCTCTTCCTCCATCTTGTTTTTTTAATCAGATTAACCCAAATGGGCATCTTTTAATGGCCTCTTTTTTTAGGAACGCTGAAAGAAGGGAGATAATTAAAATAATTAAACCGCTGGGACCGGTCCATGCGCTCATCTCCGGCTCTTTTCTTCTCTTCTTGCCTTTAAGTTTTCATCCCGCCTTGCTTACGGATTCATGCGGCACGCAGAGAGAGAGAAAGGACTCATCATCCTCGCTTTAATTGCATTAAGTCGACTCTCAGAGGTCCAATTTTTTTCCCTCCAAAACTGACAGCCGGCATCCGATCGGATCTGATCTCCAGGTGAACGTCAGCCATCTAAATCTGGAGGCAGAGGGAGGGGAGGCGGGACTGGACGCCTTTTCTAAACAGCCTTTATGAAGCATATTTATTTAGTCGGCGAGTTTATTTTGCATAAGGCCTTAAGACTAAAAATAAAGGAGGGAAAAGTATCCTTTTTAAGGATTATTTATTCATGAACTTTTAAGCTTTTAATGAGGACAAATGAAGCCGTTTTCCACAGTGTCAGTATGGAGTATGCTTACCGAAAATATTCTTGTTTAGCATTTTTCTTTTTGCACACTGAGGAATCCGTGAGGAATAAACACTTATATTTAATAAGTGCAACCCGGAGTTTCGGAGAGGGACTTTCAGGGCAATCAGTTTGTTTTGATCTTCCATAAATTCTGATGATGACGACGATCATTATATTTTCACACCAACGGGACTTGTCAAAATGAGCATTGATTACCAGAAAAACAATGGATCCCTTTAAATGTCCCAAACTTTACACACAGTAAAATAACTTTTTTACTCAATAATCTTGAAGTTTGAGAGGCTTTCCCTCTTTTTATTGCCTCATCTCTATATAAAATGGCACTGACTACTAAAATCACACACCTTCAGATAGATGCAAAGAATTTGTCTCGAAACGTACGTTACGTAGAGAAACATGTAAGCACGGTGGCGGCAGTATCATGCTATCAGAAAGTTGGTCAAAATTGATGGGATGGAGCTAAATGTGGGGCAGTTCTGGAAAAAAGAACAGTTAAGAGCAGGGCTGGACAATTAATCGGATTTTGATAATGATCACGGTTTTGGTGACCACAATTAAACGAACCTGATCGTCAACGATATTTACATTCAAAATGCGAGCACTTCTGCTTTCTTCTTTATCACAATGAATAGTTTACGAGCCACCAGGGGGGCAAAATCATTGCTAAAGCTTCATTAAGCTGCCCAAATAAAAACCGCGCACACGCCACTCAGCACTCATAATGGCTGCACTACGCTTGCTACGTAGCAGGTGAAAAGGAGTATTTGAGCAATGTAGTAGATCCAAATCTCCATTATGGATCTGACTAGTAAGCAGAAAGTTCCAGAAAGTGTACTACCGCCACAGCAAGCAGCCGGTGGATGCTACGCTATCCCACAATGCAGCGGACGCCCCGAAATCATGGAAGAAGAAGGACCTAGCTAAAAATGGCTACAGACGAACTGTCAACATTTGACACCGCCGCAGTTTCGCCAGATAAATGTACATGTAGCGATGTTACTGATTACTGTAATTGTTTTTTGACTGATTAAACATTTAAGTTGTTAAGTCATACCAGACAAAATAATGGCTAGAGGATGGCGGGACCACAGGGGAACGTAATGTAAACATCTGGGTCAACAGAATTCATATGGGTCAAAGGACATGCAAAATGGTGGAGCAGTACGTCTGATTTCATGCCTGTTACACGATTGTTTGCTATGCAGTATTTACTACATTAACGGACGCGTAATAGTTGCTACGTAGCATATAGTAAATACTAAGGATTTGGATGCTGGGAATGTCAAAGGCCTTTTCTGTATAAGCTGTAATTGTTTCCGTTAAATTGCACTTTGACCTTGCACTCTGCAATCACATATTTAGCTTGTACGATTAAATATATAAGTATTGAAGTCTGTTTTTGTTTGTTTTTTTACATTATTCATCATCCATTCTAAAGTTTTATTTTTCACAATAAATTTCGCAACATTGTATGTTTATAATTGGTGCGACAAAAAAAATATATTTTCCAGGACTGGATGAATGATCGTGATTAATAATTGCGATTACAATATTGATCAAAATAATCATGATCATTATTTTGGTTATAATCGTGCAGCCCTTGGTAAGAGGCTGCAGAAGGCAGCTTCTTACCTTGAAAGCCCCATCTCCCATGTTGATGCATGGTAGTGACAGCAGGATGCTGGGGTAATGCTTTTTTTTTTTCTCTCTACAATGACAGGGATGCAGGTCAAATTAGAAAGAATAATTTGAAAGTTCATCCTTTCAAACGATTTTTTTTTAGCTTTGCATCAAACTTTTGCTAACATACAGAGCTGTAGAAAGAGGACTCACATAATTATTGTTATTTGGGGGCGGTCAAGTTTAAAGCCTCATTCACACAGACGGTGTTCAGCGGTTTGGAAAACGTCCCTGGAAAGCAAGGAGTAAAAGCAATTAATGTTTGGCAATAGGTTTGACAAAATTGGACATAACAGGTTTACAAGATTTACTTGTGAAAAATATACTTAACTTTAATAGACTATGAAGTTATATTCTTGTCTTTAACAATGAAAGACAAAGCCGGAGAAAAATTGGGACACAGGTTTTATTTAAAATTATACCTAATGCATTTCCTTCTTCACTTCTTTTCTGGCTCATGTAATTTGTAACAAAAGTTCTGAACATTCACAAGCGGCGTCCAAGGAAACGTTCAGATAAGAATGCTCTCATTGGACTTGACGTTTTTTCGTCTTTGCGGAAACCGTACGGCGTCCAGACCGCATCCGTTCTGCATTCAGTGTGATGAGGCGTTAACATTTCAGATCATCAAACACATCCTGATATGGGGCAAATATAACATTTATTCATTTATCAAATCTATCTAATAAATCCAAACCTCCACCTGAAACATATTCCCAACCCCTTCCAGTTGGCAAAAACTGCCATCAATGCTTTGTGACACAAATCAATCAATCCTTCACATCGTAGAAGAACGCCGACACACAGATATAATGTGGTGTTTGCAAATTTTAATAGTCTGTTTTATGCCATCTCAGCTGGAGTAAAGTCCAGGCTTTGACTAGGCCACTGTAAAACTTTCTGCCCTGCCGCGAGTTTCCTTAAGCGGAAAGTCACGAACTAGAACCGAATCACCAAACAGGCCCCAAACCATCACACGGCCTCCACTATGCTTTTGTGTTGGGATGATGGTTTTCTTTGTCTTGAAATAATCTCCTCGTTTCATCCCCAATGAAACAGGAAAAGGAAAAACACGAGAAAGGTCTTGGTGCCTCTCGTTCTTAAGGTCGAGTTGTGAACTCTGACCTTAAGTGACCAACTCGAGTATTCTAGATGTCATTCGATTATTTTGGGACCTCCTGGGTAAGCCATTAATGCGCTCTCAGCGTAATTTTTGTCGGCCGGCCGCTCTTGGGAAGGTCCCCTGTTCCTCCTTGTTTTTTATGTCTTTGGATGACGGTTCTCTGGAGTCCCAAAGCTTTGGAAAAGGCTTTTGAACCTTTTTTTTTTAACTAAAAAGAAGTCAACAACTTTCTGCCTCGTCTGTTCAGATTTTTTAGCGCACTTCATGTCATCAGACCGTTCCTATTTGAGTGAGCTCCTTACTTTCCAGCTCCTGTTGTAACAAAGTAAATAACTAGGTCTTTTTATTCCCTGTAAAGTTGATATCAGCTTTACAGAAATATGGTTATTACTTTCTTGCCTTGAATAGCTTTATTCAGGTTGTACTTGTCTGAATCTAACCTTTTTTTCTATGATATGAAACATTTAAGGGACAAAAAAAGCTAAAATAGATGGTATCTTTAAGGGGGTGAATACTTTTTTTCCTGTCTTAAATTTATATTCATGACAAAAATCCACCATCCTTATGGTCTTGTAACGTTCGGACTGGCACTATAAATATTTAGTTTCTCCAAAATGATCAACTGTGCATTAAAAATTATAGATCAACTAAAAGTTTTCACTTTTAATAAACACTGAAATAACTTTTTTTTTTACTTTCTGCACTGAAATTGAAGCAACTTTCTCTCCTTTTTTCCCACCCGTCTCCCAGACTGATAAAAGAGGCGAACGCAAGAACAGCGGAGTTATGATTTACATTATAGGTATGTTGAATATTATAATCACACGTCTTTGGATATATTCAAGCTGTACTTCCTGTCAGAAGGAGTGTAATAAATTCTTGCATGAGGATTTTACTAAGAGCAACAGTCTCGAACTTTTACACGCGCTCCGATGTCTTCTTCCTCCCCTCCTTGTGCGCTTTTCGTTTCATTGGATCATTTTCACAGGACTTCAATTTCAAGTCGTGGGGGGAACATTAAAAAAAGAGGAAAAAAGTGGAAGAATCCCTTTGGCTGGAAATGCTTAAGATTTATATTTAAACTTTCATGGAATCTTTGAGAACATTGAGGAGCAATTTCACATTTGCACTGACATCTAATTTCTCAAGTAGAGTCTGAAAGCACAAATTGCAGAGGATTCCCTGTGTGCCCAATTATCCAGCATCAATTTCCTTGACCCTGTGGATTGCTAGTAAATTAATCATGCAACTTTTTTTCCTTTTTGGACTCTTTTACTCATTCAGTACATGCACATATTTGATAAACTAATCATATTTGGTTGGTTTACCTAAAAAAACAATAAAAAAAGAAGAATTGGGTGTTTGGTAAAAAGAAAGCCCAAGAAATCTGATACAACACTGTCACATAGGTCCATAAAACAACACAGGCAATGTGAAAAAGGATGTTATCACAACAAAATGTATTTAAAAAATGTTTTTTGAACTAAATCCCTCAAAAATATTTAAATACATTTTGAACATTTGCAACTTTTCCACATTTCTAATGGCCCATAGTGCATAAATTGATTTTGTTACTAAAAATCATAATTAAAAAAACAAGAAATAATAGATCCAAACTATTTGCACAGTCATATTCATTTAAAAAAATGTTAAACAAGCAACATTTTCAATCTAGTTCATCAAATATTAGCAATTTTCCCACATTTTGAACCCTGTATTGCTCATGAAGTGATAAAGCTTTAAAAAGACACCAAAACTAATTCCAGAAGAGTGTGTAGGAAAAAAACCTTTATGCTCATTTTTGTTTCTAAAACACATAAATACATCAAATATTTCGGAAAACCTCAGGAAAATTTCACCAATTCACAATTTTTTAAGCCCAAACAGTTGATGTGAAACCAGGAATGAAACTAAAAAAGAAAAGAAAATAGGAACAAAATCTCCAATCATGGCCAAAAATACCTTTCGTGCTGTTGGTAGTTTTGAAATGTTAAAAACAAAAATAAATTATATATTTTTTACATTTTATCCACATTTTGAACCTGCAGAGCCCACACTGACGTGTAAAAAAAAAAAAATCACAAAATATTTTTTCACAAAAAAAAAAAAAAAAAGATTTTATGCTCATTTTTATATTGATATGGTAAAAATACAGAAAATGTTTGGAGAAATGAAAGTAAAATGCGTACATTTTCAATGTTTTGAACCCTCACAGTCTGGTGTGTAACTGATCTATTATTAATTTAAAAAAACTTTTCATGCTCATATATTAACTTTTTTTTTAAAGTGCGTAAAATAATATTACAATAAATTTAATAAGCGCAATACCCCTCTTCGCATTTGAACCCCCAGAAGTCACGATGTAACCGAGAATAAAGGTTGATGAATTTAAAAAATATGACACCATGTTCATCAGACACAAACTTTAAAGCTATTTAAAGAGCATAAATAAAGAGGAAATAACGCAGCAACAATGTCCATTAATAAAATGTGTCAATAAAACCACAAGTGACCTTTACGATCCCAGGATGAAACATCACCTCCGATCATCGACCGGCTCCATGTTGCTGCTTTACCTGTTGATCCCAACATGGACGAAGGAAGGTTCTGGAGTTGGATTCTGGAGCAACAGTGCCCTCTGGTGGAATGATAAAAGCATTCTGGAAGAGATAAAAAAAAAACCTACTAGGATGATGAAGGGTTGAAGCAACTGATCAGAGTACAGGTTTTGTAGTTAGTGAGCGTTTATATATCAAATGTTTTGTCTACAGAAAAAGACATGCAACCATCTCACGTAAGAGTCTGTGATCGTAGATTTTCAAGACTTGCCACGTCTTCTCAGATGGATTTAGGTCTGGAATTTGACTAGGCCGAAAGTCTGCAACCTTTACAATATAAAGAGCCATTTGTAGACTCATCTTAGCAACATTAAATTAATTTAGAGTGGCTAATGTTACCTGACATTTTGAAAAAATAAGGCAACTTTATTTTTGAAGAAACTTAAATGTATTCCCCCTTTTGTTTTCAGCCCAATGGCAATAAGCTTTGATCTGAACTATCAGTGTGAGAAGATCTGCCCCAGTTTTGTCCTCACAGCATGATGCTTCCACCAGAGTCTCCATCTATGGAGACTGTAGAGCACGCATTGGGAACCAATCTGGAGCGACCTTAAACCAAAGGCAAATCTCTGGGACATCGTGCTAAATCCATCAGACTCTACCAGGTTACAACTCAGACTTTCCAGGAACTCTGCACTGCTCTGATCCAGATCAGGGTCTAGATCTCCCCATAAATTTTGTTTCTGGAAACTTTGATATTATACTCAGAATAAATTGGGCTTTCAAAAAAAAAAAAAAAGTAGAAAAAAAGTAGTATCTAAAAAAGTAGATTTCATCTGTAACTTACACTCACTAGTGGCCAATGTTGGTATTCCTGCTCCAAGCCAATAAGTACCTAATTACCTTCACAAATGGCCAGTTTTCTATGTTTGGTACATTAATAACTAGGAACAAACAAATGGAATCTTATTTTAAAGCTGAACGCAAGCAGAGCGTTAATGTGCAGAAGTGAAAGCAGCTACGGTCGGTGAAACAAACTGGTTGGACTTCCTCCTCCCCCATGTATTCCTACATCCCGCAGGCTGCACGTTGCGTACTTGTTAGTCAAAACTGCCATTTGTCTTGACACCCTTTCATGTAGCTGAGCATATCATACATTCATTGGAAAACTAAGGTTTTTGGGATTCCAAGGATGTACGCATATTAAATCTGCAATCATAACTGTACAGCCAGCAAACCATACTTCCAAACCAAAATACAGTGGGGAGGAAGACGTGGAGCTTTATTTGAGAAGAGACGGTTATGATTCTGGCCAGTTTTTCCTAATCAGAGGGGTACAGTGATGCATTATGGATTCACCCTTGAGAGGGCACGTTCTTGCGACCTCTTGACCTTTGATAGGGAAAAACCTGCAAAGCAAACTTTTTTTGGTTTATCATTTTTAGTAGTAAATAAGCCTCATTTGTTAATCACCTATAGTTAAAAGAGTTCTCCATTGTATGTTTAGGTTAGCCATAGTTGTGGTGCTTGGAGAGTTTGACATTTTCTCTGGTGGTACAAACTGTAAGAAGTTTGGGAAATACTGCTTTAGACCATTCTGAAGCTACTATTAAAGCTTGCATTCATAGAAAACAAACAGCTGACGTCATTGCATCTTCGCCGATGTAATCAAAATCAAAAGTAGTTTGTAACGATGACTGTTGTTGAGGAAACTTCAGTGTTTTTCTTTCCAAAGAGACCCCAACCATAACTCTTCTCCAAAATGGGTCAAAAACAGTTTAAAAATCGTTTTGGGTTTGCAGAAATGTTAAATCTATTTTGCTCTCTTAGTCTGACTCTTCTTTGTCTTGTTAAACAGCTCAGGCACTTTTTCAGCTGGATTTTTTTTAATGAAAATTGATGCCATGGTTTTTATATAGGTTTAGATTTTTTTGATTGCAAAACATTTTACAATTAATGGATGCATGCATGAATGGATAGTTGGATTGATAGACAGTTGGACTAGGTGATGGATGGGTTGGTTGACTGACAGATGGACAGAAAGACAGGTGGATGGGTCATTGTACAAAAGGATGGATGGATACTAGTTAGGCAGATGGATAGTTGGACGACAGGACGGACAGATGGATGGATAGCTAGACCGATGGATTGTTGGACAATAGATAGCTGGATGGATAGTTGTACGTTTGTAATGACTGCTTTTGTGGGGAAAACTTCGAGTGTGACCAGTCATGCATCTGCTCCAAACTGGTCAAGAACAGCTTTAATTTCAAGTTGCGTATCCTTTTTAAAAAATAATTTGGGCGAAAATTGCAGAAATGTTCGATCCATTTTGTTCTGCTAGTCTGACTTTTCTTTGTCATTGGAAAAGAACTCCGGCACTTTTTAAGCCGGACCTTTTTGTTTGAAGATTTATGCTAAATTTGTTGTAGGGGGTTTAGAATTTGATTGTAAAAAATATCTCTCCTTATTGTTCCCCATATGCAAAGCACCATTAATGCCGAGGCTAATCAAAAATTAATTCCTGAAAGATTGTATTGCGGCAACCAACCAACGACGATCACTTATGTTTCTTGAAAATAAAAATGTCAGCACAGAATATTAACGTAAGATCCACAGCTTGATGGTTTCCAAGTTTTTTGGGTTGTTTTTTTTTTATGCCGATGTGTTAGTCATTTTAGAGGAGAAGCCAGTTGGTCAACATGTCCAATTAACTAAATGTATACCTGATGGAAAAAAAACAACTAACCATACATTAAATTGTAGTGCAAAACATTGAAGACGATCTTTATTGTTCACAGTTAAACACAAGCCACTGCTTTATAAACGTTCCTTTTTTTTTGTTGGGTTTTTTTTGTTGCCTGTTTTTGTTCCGGATCCTCCGGCTCCTACGAGTCCTGGTTGTTGTTGTGTGTTTGTGCTGATTGTACCTCCTGTTCGTGGGTTCCTGTCGTTACTACGGTTGGCATTTAAAGAGGATTGTTGAACATGCTTCAGATAGCGAGGCAGAAGGAAATGACAGCAGGAGTTCCCGGTGGACAACAGGGTTTTCACCATGATCACTTCCAGAGAATGAAATACCATTTTTTTTAAAAGCTCAAAAAAATGCGGGAGACCCATTGGACCAGATGTTTGGAATTGGAATTATTGTTTACATGGAAGATGATGGAAAAGTGACGGACCAAAGGGGTACAACGTATTTTCAAAACTTAACAACTGAATCCAGGAAAAGTGGGATAAAAGTTTGTACATTCAGCCTGCTTTCCTCAGGATGTTGTGGCAACATTTTCTTCCTGACAAAGCTAGCACAGAAATGTTTCATTAATATTACAGGTTTTGTTTTTTGACCAAGCCAGAAGAGTCAACATGTGGAAAACCTTCAGACAGGACTCCTCAGAGAAGGTTGGAAGTCAGAATTCATTCTAAAAACTATCGGCAGATTCCGTTTCATATTCTTCAGATTTATTTCATAATCCAAATTTTTTTAAAATCTAGAACCTGTAACACATCCAACCTGAGCTTTCTTTAAGGACATTTTGGAATTCCTTAAGTTATTCCCAGTAACTCAGTAAGTTTTCTTTCTGGTTATATTTCAACAATTTTGTTACTCAAATGTTCTTGATGTTTAATTTTGACGTAAATGATAATGTTAAAAAGAGAAAAAGGAAAAGAGAAGCAGGGAAATCCTGTTGTCCACTCAGAGGACAAATAACACTGAATGCCAAACAGTTGAGGAGGTGTGACTCTTCCACTGATTTGTAGCTTTTCTCTGTTTAGTCTCTCTCAGTCCCATCTTCCGTCCCAGCCCACCCTGCGCCTTTAACTGTGCTCGTGATGCGATTCATTGTAGTCCATGATCTTTAGCTGCTGCTGCCGGGGTCGACCGGACCCCATGGGACCCCTGCTGCCGCCTGACCCGGCCACAGGCTTTCTGCGCGGGCTACCCTGGCCGGGGGGTCGTGGTTTGGGCTCAGACGGCGCCTCCTTGGCGTGCACAGTGACGGGGGCGGCGGGGGTGAAGCTCGGCTCCACGCACAGCTCGGTTTTCAGGCCGTGAGCGAGGCCGGCGAGGCGCGGTGGCGGCGGCTCTTCGTCGTCGCACTGGCTCTCGCTCTTGTTGCGGAACAGCTCGCGCGCCTTCATGCCCAGGAAGCTCTTGGCGCTGGGGTAGGAGCCCACGGTAAGCGGCACGTCCGAGGCCGGCAGAGGGGCCAGCGGGTTGGCGTGGGGGCAGGTCGGGGACGGCTCCATCAGCAGGGGCGGGGTCAGGTCCTGGCCTCCGTTCATGGAGTTGGCTGCGGGCATGGAAGAGCTGCTCGCCTTTGGGTGCCCCGGCGATAAAGTGCTGCCGTTGGTCCCCCGAGGGGAATCGAGAGGTAATTGGCTGTCCGGCTCCTCGGTGTGAAGTCCGCCTGCAGCGGCAACACTTAAGGAAAAAACAGAAAAAGAGGGATGAGTGTTGAGAAGGAAAAAGAGAAATATATAAACTGAAACATTAATCTGAGGTTAGTTTTCTCTGAATTTAAATGTTTCAAACATGGATAGATGGATGATAGTTTGATAGACAAAAGGATGGATGGATGTGTTGGGTCAGCCAGTAAAAAGAAAACTAAATAGAATGAACTCAGTCCCCCAGCAGCCATTGTGCCGGCCCAGCCGCTGTCTTCCTCTAAGCTTTAGCCGCGCTCCTCCAAGATCTTCCAAGCTCATTGGTCCGAGTGCTGAGCCACCCGTGCTCCTCCATGGTTCTCAAAGCTAATTGGTCAGGAGCAACTGGTCAATCCCACCAACTCTTGCCTCCTCAAACCTGATTGTTATCCGCTCGGATTTGAAGGTGCTACAAGCCGTCCTCCCTCCTCTTCCAGCCTAACCGTGGTTAAGGAAGGACCAACCTGAGAATGTTCTCTCTCTCCCTCTCCATTTCCCTCCTTTTTTTGGAATCTTTAGTGGCTGGACCGTCTGATCTCTTCAAACCTGCCCGGGCCAAAATCCCCTCTCTCCCCGTTGCGCACCGTGGATCACAGCTGCTCTCAAGCGGTGTACTCTGTAAGCGCTGATCGGCCGTCAGCGTTTTTGATCACCTCTCCTGCGCAACTCAGGTGAACGGGCTATTTTCCCCTTTTTTTTCCCCCCCTCCCCATTTTGGATCCAAGACTTCCCCTTTAGACGGCCAGCCTCTGATCGTGGACGAAAGTAGGAACATTCCATTCCTTATTCTTAAATCTGGGTTGGAGCCGATTTAGACGGTGCATGCATGCTTTTGTTACAAACTGTTTAATGTGTTGTGTTAAAGCTGCTCTGTGTTGTTTTGATTTGTAAGTGAAGCAGTGTGATTGATTTGATGTACTCTGCTCCATGTTACCGCACTCTGAGTGTGGCCGTTTCAATAGAGTGTGGATGGGGAGCAGTGGCTGTTGACTGGCTAGCCCTTTGTTTAAGCCAGAGTTCTGGCCAGTTATCGCCACACACTGGTGTGTGGTATTTTTTTCCAAGTATTTTTAAGACCTTTTTAAGACCATTTATATAAAAATGTAATGCTTATTTCCCGACCCAAAAAACAAAATCCTTGAACTTGTGATGAAAAAAATATCTCTGAATAAAAAACAGCTGAGCGGAAGCGCTTGTCAACCACCGCAGAGAAATAACAGTCTGGTGTGAACAGGCGGAGCAGCGCATAGAGCGTGATTTTCCTGATTGTGCCGCTCCTGTGGCCGGTGTGACCCAGGCATAAGTGTCTAGGCTAATTGGTCATGTACCATTGCATTTACAGAGATACACAAGTTGTGTCTATCAATATAAATAGTTAATTATTGAAAGTAAAAAAGTGGTTATCCTTACTTTGAGATGCAACAGCAGGTCCTATGCATTAAAATGCCCCATAAACTCAGAGTTCAGATATCTGAATTGAACCTGTCCCTCATCCTAGAAGTGGGCGTGCACATCAAACTGTTTGTTTTTAGTAGACTCGTTGAGACTCTCCTCAAACATCAGAACAAAAGGCAATTTGTTGACTTTGGACATCAATTCCTCTTTAATGTGAATTAGGGCTTTGACTTTTGCCCAAAAGTCATATTTGAAATTCGTTTGTTTATTACTATTAAAATTCGAATTCGGCTCATTAATTATAATTTGACCATTAAATGTCTTCAGAAAGACTGATATCGGCATGAAACTTAACTTGTATACATTCTGTCCACCAGACGTGTGGACGTGGACACTACCTCACAATGCAGTAGAAGCCCCAAAATCGTAGAAGAGTGACCTCGGCTCCTTAGGAACTGTAAACCATTGACATTGATGCAATTTCTGTGTATAACTGTATAAGTGTAGCGATGTTACGGAGTACTTTAATTGTTTTTTGACAACTGATTAAACATTTAAGTTGATAAGTTAATGTTTAACGGGAACACATGCAACCTTACGTAATGTAAAAATCCGGCAAAATGGTCGAGGACCCAAAAGCTGTGCGCTGATCCACTCTGATTACTGCTTGCAGTGCTAGCAGCTAACTGGCTAACACTAGCTCCTGCTGCGGCTTCAGGCGCATTAGCAGCTAGCTGGCTAACAGTTGGTTGTAACACGCACGCTATGTTTGTTTTTGTCCTTTGAGACAGTTCATATGCTTGTACGACTTGGCGTGAGACTAACGCCTTCATTCCCATTGTACCTAGCTGAATCCTTTTTTTGCATACGGTGCAAAAAGACTCAAATAATTGTTCTCCACTGGTTTTAACCAATGATGAAGAGAGTTTTTATCCAGCCACGCTTCATTACATTTACCCACAACCTCAGCATGAAATGGGTAGCTAGATAACGTAAAACAAATTTAGAAAAAAATATAGCAGCATTAACCTTTCTTTTCTACTGAGATTTTCTGAGCTTCTACTTTGCTTGTCCTGCTGGTAGCGCGTGATCTTCACTGCAGACGTCACGTTTGCATTCATGTTCGTCCTTTGGCCCCGGGCTTCATTGCGTTCTCAATCATTGGCTCCGCCACTCTTTATTTGTTTAATCAAAAATAATCATGGTGGACAAATGAAACGTTTGAGGAAAAATGCAATATGGAGAAATTACACACAGTAAAAAATTTTAAGACCCATATATCAAAATTCAACACTTTTTAAAGTCTTTTAAAGGGATTATTCCCAAATTCCTAAATTCAAACCTTTAAGGTTTTTTAAGACCCCGCGGGAACCCTGATGGATGATAGTTTGATGGACAGATGGATGCGTGATTAAAACCCGCCTGACCTGGAGTCTGGATAGGTTCTTGTCTCAGCTCTGCCCTCTGGTGGTGAACTGCTGCTGGTGGCAGCGGACGCCCCTGCTGGAGCCTCCATCTCTACCCGGCTGTAGAGCTGCAGCAGCTCGGTCTGCAGCAGCTGACTGATTCTCCTTTGAGCCTGAAACCTGCTGTCTGAGGCCTGCAGCTCCGCCCTGCACATAGATACACAGAGGGACAGACGAGGCAAGGTGAGGAAGGAGGTAAGAAAGAGGGCATCAACTCTCGGAAGCAGCAAACTCGTGCAATGTAAAGACATCAGACTTTATATAAAATGTCTTGCAGATCTAAGGACCCACACGGATCGACACTCACTTCGCTTGGCATTTTACATCCTCGAGGAACTTCTTCTGCTCCGCGATGAGGTGCTCCTTCTTGGTGAGGAGGGCCTCCAGCTCGGCCACTCTCTGCTGCGCCGCCTCTAGTTTCTGCCCCTGAGCCAGCAGGCTCTGCCTCAGTGTGTCCACCTCCTTCACGTGAGACATCTGCAGCATCTGGGTCTCCTGGGAGGGGAAGCACGGCACAGCAAGAACAAGACACTATAATAAACAAAGCCGGCTTTGAATGTGCAGCTGGATGCGTCTGCAGTCTTAACACGGGCAGACTAGCAACATCAGGAGGTTTCCCCCCTACTGGCAAACACATGGAATACACTTTTGCGTGAGAATTTACAAGCAACGTTACCAGACCTTGCCGGAGCCTTCAGGCTACTTTTTCCTTATATTACAGGATGTGGTATGCTAAGTATTTTTAAACATGTACAGGTTACAGTTTCAGGATTTACAGGCAACATTCCAGATCATGAAGACTGTCGTTCTTTCCAGAACTTACAGGCTACATTCTGGAATTTACAAACTATTTCCCCAAAGAGATTGTAAAAGTTTTGTGTCCGCATGCTAATTTCATATCAACAGGTAACTTTCCTGAACTTATAAGTTACTGTTTTGGAACCTTCCAAGCCATGTTTTAAGATTTAAAAGATTTATTTTAAAGGATTTTGAAATGTAGTATTCACATTCCATAATCAACAAATTACTTTCTTTAACTTACAGGATGCCTTCCCAGAACAATTCAGTTTCTTTACTCAAACTTACAGGCAACATTCTGAAATTTGCAAATAATTTAGCTACATTCAATTTCTTTGCATCTTACAAACCCAGAATGTATAGGTTACCATTCCACAAAATACAGATTTGGGGATTTACATGCTTACTCTATGAAACCAACAAAGTTACTTTCCAGAACTTGGAAGCCACATTTTAAAATTTGAAAAGGTATTTCAGGGAATTTTACAGGATAAATGTCTAGTTATTACTAGTTAAAAGTTTAAAATGTAGAAACCACATTCCATACCCTACAAGTTTCTTTCAGGCTTTACTCAGCTATATCGGCTAAAAACAGATTTCTATCCTAAATCCTCCAGGCTACATTCCTAGGCCCTCATTTATCAAACATTCGTAGAAAATGTCCGACATTCTGTCAGACAAAGGAAATTCAGAATTTTCATTCCAACAGTCAAAAGTTGGATTTATCAAATGTATCTGTTGATAAATCCCACATGTGCGTACCTAGGTGCAGGTAATTATAAGTGACACAGAGATCAAAATGAAACATAGGTGGGGCCAAAAAAACACAATTAAGACTTTTTTGAAAATTGTCATAATCAACACAAAATCATTTTAACAACAATCGTTTTTGTCCTCTATTAACAGCGTTTTTTTCTGCTTCCAGATCGCGATTCACAGCATCGCCAAAATGAAATCCTTTATTCCTTTGCAAATTTCGAGAATTTTCTGAAAGTTTAATCCAAATCTGTCCAAACTTTTGAGTTATTTAACTAAACGACAGACAAATGTCAACATAGGTACGGTTGATAAATGAAGACCAAGAAGCATGAAAACTATTATTCATAAACCTACAGGTTAGATTCAGGAACTTACAGAAAGCTTTCCCAGAACTTACTTTGCCTTTCTTAAATCTACAGGCTACTAAATGTTTTACAATGACTCTGTACCAGAGGTTGATGTTGTCAACCTCACAACTTTAAATGTATCTTACAAACATATTAATGTTAGAGACATATTAAGCAACTACAACTAAATATTGCACTGTAATGTTTTATATATATATATATATATATATATATATATATTATATATATATTTTTTTTTTTTTTTTTTTTTTTTTCTATCTAAAATCTCAGGATCTGACACAGAATGGTTTCTTTTTAACACACCTTTGCGTTACTCATCCCTGCATGCTGGGATTCCTGCATGGACAGCTTATGCGCCTCCCCCAGGAGCAGCAGCTGCTTGTTCAGGAAGCTCATCTGCTGCTGGGTGCTCTCGCTGTTACTCAGCTGCAGGACGAAGGAGACAAACAACAACATCCAAGGACAAACAAGCAATTAGGCTCCAAATGAAGCACCGAGGAACAGTTCAACTTTAGTTCATGCCACTACATTTACCCATAATACAGCGCTTTACCATCACCTTGCAGTTCACTCAGATTTTAAAATGTCTGGACGGACGGACAGAGAGACAGATGGATTGATGGATGGATAAACTGCTGCAGATGGTTTTGGAATAAATTAACACATTGGTATGCTGGTCTTATTAAAGCCTGTGTGATAACAGCTGTCCTTTATTCCCAATGTTGATGTTGTCTTAGGCTCTATGATATAGGAAAAGAGCATATTGATCAAGGGAGTAGTCATATTGATCATAGGGGGGTGATGAAAAATCGATTCACGTCTGAATCTCGATTCCTATTTAACAAGAATCAGAATCGATTCTCAAAAAATACGTTTTCTAAACCTTTTTACATTTTCGCTTCGCGTAGTGTTTGTCATGCAACGGCCACCGTCGCATTGACAGGTCTGATGCGCCGTTGACTAGCTAGCGCTAGACGAAAGAGAAATCCAGCCCGCCCCGTCTTTGCTGAAGGTAAATGTTTGGGCCGTCTAAAAGGTCTTCTCCATGCTAATGACACACTTGGCTAAAGTTTTTATTTTTATATATTTTTTTTTTATCTGCAAGTATATAAGAGCGATCTTTCTTTATAAGCTACACGTAAACATCCAGCAGCGCTGCACACCTGTGGCGCTTTCAAGGAAGTCCGAAATATATGCTGAGTTCAATAACGTTAGGACTTTTAAAATTTCTAACAAAAACAATGAAAATAATAACATAAGCCATAAATTTCTGTTTAATGATGGTTGATAAGCAACATTTGGTGCATAGTAAATATTTTCTATGTTTTTTCTACTACCTACCAATGAACAAACAAAATACATATTATTGGTATTTTTTTCTTCTTAAAATATATCAGCATTTTTTTTTTCAAGACTAGAAATTTTGTTTAAAAGGTCTTGGATGTCCAGTTGCGATTTCATGTCTTTTTACTTTTGAACCGGTTCCCTTCTCTCAACATAGATTGTAAAATCCATTTTGTGTTGATGCCCTATTACATTCATGGCTCACTTCATCACAGACACTTGGCAGATCAAGTTGTGTGTATTACAAACACAAATGATGAATGAAAGAGTATTGATTAAGAAAGAAAAATTGATTTGAACCGAGAATCGTTTCTGAATCGAATCGTCACTCCAAGAATCGGAATCGAATTGAATCGTGAGATGTTGTAAGATTCCCATCCCTAATTGATCAATATCGATAATTGTCGATAACCATCACAAAATGTAGAAAACATATTTTAAGTGTCTCCACGGTCATTTTGTTCTTTTGCAATGAACTATTTTTAACTAAGAATTAAATTAATTCACTTTTTAAACATTTCTTTTTATCATAACTAAGTTTGTAAGACAGAAACAAATCAAGAGACCTGAGTGACATCAGTAAATACAAAGAAAAATAATATTATTAACATTATATATGTTTAAAATTATGTTAGTAATATAAATTAGAGGCTTATCTTGATGCTTTTTAATCTTTTAAACATTTTATGACTTTAAAATATTAATGGATGAAACCTTTGGTTTAGTTTGTCAATAAAGCTTATTTGTAATTCAGTTCCGCTCTGGTTCAGCTGCTAAAGCTAAAGCTAACCAGCTACTCACCAGAGTGTAGACCGAGCCGAGAACACCAAAGCCCAGTTCGGTCACTGAGAGCTGAAGCCAGCAGGTTTATCCAACCCCAGTTGTGTTTTTTAAAGCGTTTTTCGCTTCCGAGGACCGGGTGGAGAACCGGGGGAAGATTTTAAAAGCCGCAGGTGTTGTTAGCAGCGTGACCTGTGTAGGTTTCCTGTGTTTGTCGTAACATTGTGATTCGTAGCGAGCCGTGGTAGAAGAGTCCTGCTTAAGAAAACTGATTGTAGTATTTTATTCGGTTTATTATCGCTACGTTTAGTGTCTTAGTGCGTCGAGAATCGGGTCAAAACGGGGCGCAACCTTTACCTGAGCCTCTGAATCATTTATCCGCAACAACTTCCTCCGCTGCTCCCTTCCTGCGACATCTGACCGACGTGAAGTCACGCCGATGGTTCACTGGGGGACTATCAAAAGGTTATGTTTCAGCTCAAAACATTTGATCCTTTTTGTGGTTTGAAAGGAGAGAGGGGTGGCTGACAGAGCTGCCTGGGTCCGCATTAATGATTCGTTTGGAGGAGGTAGAGACTGTAATATTAAGCTACCTGGTATGCTATGATGAAAAAATGTGGGGAAACTTTTTTTTTAATCAAACTTTTTTATTCCCCTCTTTTTTTCCAATCACACCACACATCTATTGATAGATATTGCTAATGAATTATCATTCCGCCTCATCTTAAGCTAATTTCTGTTAAACTGAGTTACACTTGGGATTTTTCAGAGATTCAGTGAAGGAAATAAATGGCCCCAACTTTGTCTGTGCCTGTTTACCTTGACAGTCATCTGGTTGAGCAGATGCCCAGTGTGGCATAGTTTGTTGTTGGCCCTCTGAAGCTCTGCCTCCAGGTCATCCATCCTCTTCTGACACTCCTGTAACTTGCTCTGCGAAGAGGAAAACGGTTAGAAAGCAGGGATGGTGATGGAAAACTCCCAGCGCTGAAGCACGCCTCTTCACACCTGAAGCTCCTGGTTCTTGGTGTAGTAATCGTCTCGGCTCTGCTGCAGCTGTCGGATCTGACTGTGCAGCCTGGTCACCACCGTCTCGCGGTCTTCCCACAACTGGCGGTACCGCTGCTGCTCCACCTGCAAGCTGTCCCTCAGAGACACAATGTCCACACTCTGCAGGTTCAGCTGATCTTTCTGCAGCCAAAAAATAATAATCACAAAAACAAAAGGACAGAACAGTCATTGTGGAGCAGGTTTTACTCGTTTATCTTAACAAATTTAAATATGTTGAAATGTTAATTCACTTCAGGAGTATCTCTTCAACAAAACGAAGTAATAAATTCATTAAAGGAGGATAAAGGAATGCATCAGCTGTAATTAATGTCCTAGATATGTCTGATATAGATGCTAAATGCTCTGAACAGCTTTCATGTACAATAATCCCAGACTTTTCTGGATTCGGCTTTACAGAACACTCTCTCCTTTATGCTCATTTAGAACAATAACAGATTATAGTTCACCAAGCGGATATTTATGAATCATAAACTTGAGACTTTGGAAGAATGAGAAAACAGAAGTAGTGAGATAAAACTCAGAGACACAAGAAAAAAAAGAAAGAAAGAAAGAAAGAAAGAAAATGCAAGGGAGGAAAGTAGGAAGCAGACAAGGAAGGAAGAGAGGTAGTACGCAAAAAAGGAAGAATGTAGGGGAGGAAGGGTAGAGAGATAGATAGAGAGAGAGAGAGAGAGAGAGAGAGAGAGAAAGAAAGAAAGAAAGAAAGAAAGAAAGATGTAGGAATGAAGGAAGGAACGACATGAAAAATGTATGACACAAGGAAGAACGAACAAGGGAAGAAAGAATGAGAAACGAGAAGGACATAGAGGTAGGAAACAGGAGAGGAAGGACAGAAGGAGGCAAAAACACAGGGATGGAAGAAGTAAAACTAAACGGAAGAAAGAAAGAAAAAGGTGCAGAAAAAAACATCAGATGGACACAAGCACAGAAAGAAAGAATGAAGGACACAACATTTAGGTCAGGGGTGCCCTTTTCCACCCGTCCCGAACTGGACGGATCATCTAGACCAGTATTTCTCAATTATTCTCTGCCATGCCCCCCCAACTGCACCGCTGGACTGATGTCTGAAAATATTTACTTTTCAATGATACAAACCACTTCAAACAACATATAGCAATTATGAAAAAAGATGTATTTAATAAGTTCCAACTACTGCAAATGGTTGCAGCTTATTTTATTGTTTTAGGTCTTACAACGATTTCCAAGTTGATTTTATTAACTCAGTTGGTAACAATTAATCCAGACTGCTCAGTCTGTGTGATACTCAGAACAGAAACTCAACTGACTGGGATGTGCGCTTTAAGATTAAGCAGTATTATTCAAATCTTTTTTTAAACTGTGAAGATTGGTTGCTTGTCAGCTTCATCAGCTTATTACTTTTCAAAAACAGAGCCTACATAACGTCTTCTGTATCCCCTGCAATGTTTTTCTTTTCAACTCTAGAACCCTATCAAATTCATTTAATTATTTTAGAAATGCTTTATTTAAAAAATTCCACTTCTTCCATTTAGATTTTTCTGAATTCTACTTTTTCCTATGTAAACCATATTTATTAAACCAAAAAGTGTGTAAACACATTAGCAAATAAATAACGAAAGAGATCCACATTAACCGTTATTCACTATTTTCACAAATTTAACAGTGATGTGGTTCAAGCATTTCCCCTCACTTTTAAAGAACAAAAACATCTTCTGTGCAAAACGAAGAATCTCATCATTTTCATGTTATAAAAGAAAATCTACCACCGAATCTTACAGAGATGTAGAAACAGTAAATATTCTTACTTAATTTTATATTGATCAATACCTTTATTCATTTTATTTCATTACCTACTCCTTCCATCTAGAGTAATAAATACATTAATATCAGTGTTTTTGTGTTAAACACGCTTCCTGCGGTGGTTCGTTTGCGGGTTTTTTCCCCTTAATTGACAGAGAGCTCGCTTCTCCTCGTTTCTGATGCGACCCTTCAGTGGTCCTCACCGTGAGCTTAGGGAAACCATAGAATTGTTCTCCTGATTCAGAAACATCTCTGATCCTTGTGTTGAGCTTCAAGTGGTTGTTTTTTTGTGTGTTGTGTGTGTGAGCGTCAGCATTTCAGTTAGTTTTTTTCTCTAAATGTCCATCAGATTTACACTACCTGCATTGAGAGGAGGGCTGTAACCCTCGGTAAAAAGACTGGCAGCCACCAGATCACTACAGGAACAGCGTTTAATTGTGTATTCCATGTTATTCCATCTCCCCGTTTCCCAAACTGTGGATTTGTGCTCCGTCTATGATCTCTGAACAGACTTCTTCAACAGGGCTGAACAGGCAGCCTGTTGATAACTGAGTAGGGTACTGCTACCACCTAGTGACTGGAGGCTAGATTACCATTTAAATATGAATGAAAGCCTCGGCTACCTCGCGTCCCACTATTTGAGAAGCACTGATCCAGACAATGGAATAGGGAACAAAGTTTGGAAATATAAATAACGTTCCCAATCCTGGAAACGACTAAATTAAAACTCTGCTTTTCCAGGCTGTATCGGAGGAACTCCGCGGTCCTCTGCAATAACCTCTTTTCTAGGTTTCAAGGAAGAAAAGGAAACTGTGCCATTGCACAGTGAAACTTGCCATTGCATTGTTCTGCTCCTCCAGCGCGGTGGAGTTGATGATGCGTCGGAGCAGCCGTCGGTTGCGGACAGCGTGCTGCTCCCTCTTGTAGCGCTCGTACAGCAGCTGGTTGTGCAGCAGGAGCAGCTGGCTGCGCAGCGTGTGGAGCTCGTCCAGAGGAGCCGAGCCTGAGAAGAAGCAGGAATGCAGGTTCAGAACCATCTAAAGAAGGAGGCAGCAGATGAGAGAAGAAGTGACAGGAGCCTCCCTTTGTTGCATCTTCTCCCTCAGCCAGTGAGCAGTTTTTCTCCTTCAGACGAACCACATCAGCCTGATTACAGAAACCTTAAAGGAGGATGTCCCTGATTTGGTTGCCCATCCCAATCTAAATTGAAAGGACCCCCAAGGAGAGCACGGAGGAGAGCTGCAGTGGTCCACAGCTCAGGTGGGAAGGTATGTCATCAGGACAACTCTTAGTTGTGCCCTCCACAAACCTGGCCTCTATCAAAGAGCGACCAGAAGAAAAATATGGATGGAGAAAAGGCCGGCACCGCCTTCTGATCAACTCTGAGCAAACTAGGAGCTGGAGGGTGGATTTCTACATGTACAGAAGTGAACATCCAGGGACAAAACATTCAGAAAGTCTGGTGGGTAGGAATGAGGGTTGTAACACTACACGCATTTTGATTTTTTGGTACAGACCTGTCGGTTACGAATCCGGCTGTTTTCTACCTGAACACGTGCAGAATGTTTATGCAAAGAACTCGGAGCACAGAGCAACGTTCCACAGAGCAAGTTTAAAAATGGACACCGAAACAAAGCAGAAAGAAAATTCGGCTATATTTACGGTTTCTCAGTAGAAAAAGACAGATGGCGCAAACCAGAAGATTGAATGCATCAGCAATAAGAGGGTAGCTCCAGGTTTGAAGTAAATTTAATACCTTATTAATGGCTATTTAGTCAAATTTTTCTTGAATAAAGTGTACCAAAACAGCACCGAACCATGATTTTTGTGTACGGTCATACCCCTGGTAGGAATATTTCTGCTAGGTTCGGTGAGTCCTGAGACAGACTCTCACCTGTAGGCCTGCAGTGAAGAGAGCAGACTTAGTTCAATTCAGTAGAAACGAGCTGACCTACAGCAAGAAAGCCAGGGATGAATATTAAATTCAAACCGAGTTAATTACGCATCAGCTGAGAGTTTTCATGTTGTTGTGGGCTGCAGCTGGAGAAAGCCGCATTCCTGCGGCTTGGCATGCAAACAACAGGAGCAAAGTCATCTCTAAGTGGCCAGCTTTTCCGTTTCAAAGGTGTCAGGATTCCTCCGAAGAGTGGGGACTTTGATTTGATGGACCTTAGCTGGAAGAGAAAACTCCCTATCCAGCCTGATAACACTTTAACAAACCGCTCATGCCTCGGAGCATGTGACAAATCACCGGGTCTCCTCGGATAATTCGCTGACTGCAGGGCATAGATGAAGCTTAACTGAAGGCTGAGGGTTCAGCTGATAAAAACAGACTTTTTTCTTCCATGAAACACAGCATCAAAAAGCAGAACCCTCTAAAATGCCTGTAAATTTGTTCATGTTATATTAGTATTTGTTTGATTGTTTTCGACAACGATCCGTTTAAGATCCCAGAGAAAACATCTCCTCTCCTTTTCTGGTGCCTTACCTCCAAAGTGGGTCCAGTCAGCTGACTTACTTGGCAATGGTAGTCTGTTGATGGAGAGAAAACCAAAAATAAGTTTAAAATCTGATTAAATCTCTTTTGTTTAAAATCACTGTAGCTGGAAATAAAACGCACCCAGTGACAACAATAAATAAAATAGGGAGGTGAATCTTACAACAACTCACAATTAGATTCAGAACTGATTCACAATCAATATTATTAGGAAAAAAAAAAGTGCCAATTTGTATAGACAATATGCTTTTTCCCGATTCAATTATTTTATCATTTTTTTTGTAAGTGCCGATAATATTTTAATTGAGATTCTCCAACATTGCAGATTTTTAATTCAAAATCGTATTGAAAGGATGTCTAATTTTCTCAATGTTCTACTTCCCACATTTTAAACCTTTACAACCGAATTAATGAAAGGTAAAGACTGTCTGAAGCAAACCGCTACATACTTGTATATACTTCATAATTAAGTGAACTTAAACTTTTTCTCCAAGCCTGGGCTGCATGTAAGGAAAAACGTATTATTTGAAAATCGTTTTAATAAAAAATAGTCTGCTCAAAATCGTGAAGCAAAGAATTGAGATTCTTATGTGAAATTATTTTTTCCACCCCCGCTAAAGTGTACAGCGCAAAACCCTCCTGAACACAGAGTACAGCTGCCAGGCATGATGAGAATCGACCTATGGCTCAGTCCCCATTAAGCTCCGCCCTCCTTATTCAACTGCTGCTAACTCGAACAACCGCACGTTTCAAACGAGAGCCTTCTGTGATGAAACAACTCCTTGGTGACTTTTGGAGGCAACAACAGTTAATGTCTTTGAGGAGCCTTCAGAAAGGTCCACATTATGCCTTAGAGCAGCGGTGTCAGACTCATTTCCATTTTGCGGCCACATAAAGCTGATGAATATCCTTAAAGGGCCGGTTGTGGCAGAAAGTATTTATAAAAGTATAACAAACCATTAATACTGAACATCTTTACATAATGATGTGATTTAGGACTGCTCAAATAAACACTGATTTTATTTGACTGATACAAGTGTATTGGGGTGCAGAAAAATTTAATTTTCTATCTATAGGGTCCTCTAGAGTTTAGAGGGCCAAATAAAAGGCCATGGTGGGCCGGATTTGGCCCCCGGGCCTTGCAAAACATCATCAAGACCAGCACTGTCTCTCGGAGTACCAAGAATCCCAAATCTATTTTGGCTACAACCATAATCATTACCCCCGTGTCTGGACATGGAAAAAACGTGATACAGTCCATAAGACAGTAAAATACACTATTTAAAGCCAAGTTAGGGAAAAAATTCTTCTCTTATAAGTTAATGTGGGTAAGAGCCGTCTCGTATGGGGAAAAAAATACCATCACATACCGTAGAAGTAATATGTAAAAAAAAAAAAAAAAAAAGTGATATGGAAGTTCTGCCATATCGTCCAGCCCTAAAATACTGTCTACACGTACATTCTTGCTTATGGTTTTCATGGCAAGTTGACTGTGTGCTCTGCCAGTCAGCTTTATCCAACAAATACATTTATCCCGGTTTTGTTACGTTTGGGAAACAGAAAAAAATAAGTTCCACTGATTATCTGTTTCAGGATACCGTGTATAACTTTTTCAAGGAACCACATGCACATCGTTTAACCATTATTCTGCACAACTAAAGCCCAAAAACCCACAAACATGTCACATGTCCTAAATGCTTCTCAATGGAGAGACAGCGAGAACGTCCAAGTCTGTTTGTCTCTGGAAAAAAACTGGTAGTTGAACACTATTGGTTCGTTTGCGTTCAGGGGGCGGGGCTAAGCAGTACCGAGCCACTGGTCATTTGAGCAACAGGACAGACAAAAAGCTTTTAACATAAAAGTCAACTCCCTCACCTCTTGAGAACTTTATCATGGGCGTCACTCCCCTGCTGAACAAGGCGATCCAGCACCTCCAGTGGTGAAGCGGACACCACCCCTTCCTCCTCCCCGTCCTCCAGACCCTCCTCCCGCTGTAGCAGCCTCTCCATCGCCACCTTGTGGAACGCCTCCATCGTTTTCTGGCCCACGAAAAGCGAGGCGGCCCTCGGCAGGGCCAGGGCGAAGAACGCCTCGTAGGGCACCGCTGCCTTGCTGCACGGGCTCGGCGAGAACATCTCGAACTTGGCTACCTCGTTGTCGGGGGCCGAGGGGCTCCTGTGCAGGTGGTGATCGATGGGAGTGAAGCAGGACTGAAAGGACCAGGACTGCTCGATGGCGGCGCTCCGGCTCTCCCCGCCTGCTGTCGCTACGCTTTCAACCCCGACGCTGGTGCCGCTAGTGGTGTTCTCAGCCCTGTCTGGTGTCGATGCAGCGTAACGGGCTTCTCTGACGGGTCCTCCAGATTGGGCGTTAGTGGAGGGCGTCTGGTTTTGAGTCCGGCGGCCTGTCAGGGTCTCAGTGGTGTGAAAGAAAGGGGAGTCATAGCCCCTCAGCCCCGGGAGCTCCTGCTTGTCTTCAGTGAGTTTCATCAGCTCCTCTGTTATGGCAGCTGCAGCAGAAACAGAGAGAGGTTTGAGAGCAATGCTGGCTGGACAGACGAAGGGTATATTATCTACAGCGGCACATAGCTCCCTCATGCCTTTATTCCACTAAGTGAGACGGAACAGGTCGGGTCATGTACCTCACCATACCTTGGCCCTCTTCATTATAGGTCCATTGAACACTACGATACATTTATGGCGGAGCTACTGGCGTCAAACACAGTGCACGGATTGTGGGACAGAAATGCATCACGAGGCAAACTAGTGCGTCATGCTTACTGTATGGATACACAATGCATATGCTACGTTGAGCCTAGTCTATACTTTGCCTGCGTAGGTGCGGAGAGACGCAGCGCCATTATCAGTCGCTGCAAACGATGTCCGTCGCTCACGCAAGGCCCAATTTTTCGACAGTCCACCGAACGCAACGGAGACCGTATGCATAGGCCTCATTTTTTTATGACAAACAAACCTAAAGCCTTGTTCACACGAGCTGCGAAGCGCCGCGATCCTCCGCGAGGAGGCGGGGTTATAGAAAAACGAGCCGCTTTACTTCACGGTGCAACAATAATTCCAGGAAGTTACATTTCAGGACAAATTAATACTATATGGCACCAACGGTAACAGTTTATCATATATATGTCTACCCCAGAAGTTGAAAGCTGTAAAATAGCATGATATAGTCCCTTGAGTATACATATTCAACTTAATTCTTAAATAGTTTTATACTTTTTCAGCTTGTGTCTGTCACTTTACTGCTGTTACAGTTGAGTTTCCCTTTGTGGAAAAATAAAGGATCATTCTATTCAATTTTTCTTGTTGATGTCCAGCAATTCTTCTCCTTCATGTACTCGCTGTACCTTTGCATGTTGAATGATTGTAGTACCCTTAACCTGACTGATACTATAAAATAATGTCATCCTTTAGCAATGGTTTCATAAACTCTGCCTTTACCTAGAAGTAAATATATATATATATATATATATAATAAAAAAAAACAAAATTTGAGAGCTGAGTTTTATTTGTAATGATCAGATTCACAACTACATACTGAAAGGGATTTTCAATTTATTTTAGTTTTACATTTATGACAGATTCATTTTTTTTTTCAGTTGCACAGAAAATAATTTTTCATGGTTGCATTTTTTTGGCATCAACCATCCTGGCAGCTAAAAAGAGAAAAAAAAAGCGCCTCACCTTCTTCTCTCTCCTTCTCCGTTCTCAGCTGAAGGTCCAGCTCCTGCTTCTTCAGGTAAACCGACAGCTCTGTCAGCGTCATGGAGACGTTGGCGGCACTTCCTGCGTCTGATGAGGACAAAGATGTTTTAAGTTAGTGGCCTTTTTTTTGATGAAAACGACTTCATAAAACACAAAACGGTTCATTTTTATATAAGATGAGACCAAAACAAAAGTTGGCAGTGTTGGGTTTGTATCAGTCTCTGCATGTTCTTCATCTTCTTACTGGAAATGTTAACCTTGCTTCCTTTATATAAATATTTTATGTCTTCTAATCCAGCAGTGAGAATCAGCAAACGGGTCTAACCTCGGTTTGTAGCTGCCTCTCCACTTTTCTCCGTCTCTCTGACTTGTTCCTGTCTCACCAGTCCAGGCTTGCTGGTTTCTCCTTGTCGACGATCCTGAAAATAGTGAAATTATCATGCCTTAATTTTAGGAGATATAAATTAAATTTTTATTCCCATCTGTTGCTCTATACAGTCATGGGCCAAATGTTTTAGCAGCAACAGAGATTAATAGTTGCAGATTAATGCACATTGAAGAAGGCTTTATTGAGTTTGTAAGATTAAAAAGTTCACCTTCACGATAAAGCTCCTGTTTATTTTTAGCCATAGTTCATACTTTTCCGTCTACGACGCCATGAATAGGCGCAACGCCGTTATCCGTCGATGCAAGGGCTGTCCATCACCTACACAAGGACGCAAGGACTAGAGACAATATTCTAACTATCTATCGAAACGAAGGGGGAAGGGTTTCCCTCATTTGGAGTAGGGCTGAACGATTTTGGAAAATAATCTAATTGCGAATTTTTTTTCTTAAATATTGCAATTGCGATTTAATTTCCAATTATTTTTATGGGCCTTTTCTCAAGCATTTTTTAATTAATGCAAGCAAAAATATTGTGTATTTTAAACAGATTTTTATTATACATAATTTATTCTATTCCATAGGCTAGACTTATTATAAGACAAAGGCAAATGAAGCATGGCTGAATATAAACAACTTTATCTACTTAAATCTTCACATTAGATGCTGATTGCCGTCGTTATGCAATCAAGGTTTTCTTCCTTTTGATCCCAGCTGGTAAGCCCCTCTCAGGCCGGCTGCAATGTTTTCCTCCGTGTGGTTATCCAGGAAGTAGGATGCTTGAAGCAACAAGCTCTGATTTTTAATTCTCCATCGATCTAAAGCATTTTCAGACTCTGATATGGCTCAGCGGTGCGGTTTGATAACAGGTCAGTTGTTACAAAATACTCCGCTCGGTGCGGCTTTAACTTTCTCTCTGCATTTTTTATACAGCACAGATGTATAAGAAATGCAAATGTGGCTAAAATGTGTTTGTGAGATTAAATCCTATCTTATTCATTATGCTTATCAAAGCATACCCTTGGCTATAAAACCCGTTATAGCACAAATTATTTTCGTGTGCCGTTTTTTATGTTCGTAAGGAGCGATTCTTTCAAACAGCTCAGTCAGCGATCCCTGTAGGTTGGAAGTTTGTTTACTGGAAATTGAAAGACTGGTGGCGGTCATTTTAGCCGTGCAACTTTCATATATGGTGGTGTGATGTTTTTAGTTGTTGATAAAGTTTCGCAGTGTACCTCGTGAGGCAGCAAGGCGGGTTCTGCATTACCTGGCGTTGCGCAGCATCAACGTTTTCATAGCAGATATAATTTCCCACAACTGATGTACTGTTCCTCTTTGGTACCAACTATTGTGCAGCATTGGATTCTGTTAAGCTTTAAAACATTTTATAACAGGTTAAAGTGCAGCGTTTCCTTCTCTCCCTGCATTGTTTGGGCTGTTTGCAAGTCACGTGACTTTACCAGATATGTTTACGTCAAGTCAAATCGTAGCCTTTGTGATTAGAAAATCTCATTTTGTCACATTGCGATTTAATTACATATGCAATTAATCGTTCAGCCCTAATTTGGAGGAGTTTAAATATCTCAATCCTCTGTTTGCAATGGAGGGAAAAAATGCAACAGGAGACGATAAGCAGATTGGTACAGCGTCTGCAGTAATGCAAGCGTTGTACTGATGATCTGTTAGCACCGTCAGAGCATGTTGCGTAAGTTGCTGCCACCGCGAGTCGACTTCAGATGAGGCAGAGGATAAATGGATTTATAAGACAGCAAGAGGTCATAAAACATTAGTATGAAATAGTTGAAATGAAAGGGTGAAGGATAAAGAAAGTAAAACCAGGAGTTCAGAATTGTTGGAAATACATGTTTCAACTAAAAAACTGTTCTAAATTTTATCTTTTAAACGTGTATTTTTTTAAAAAGAAAAGAAAAAAAGAACAAACAGAAACATATCAAATGCGTTTTCATCTAGTCAACGTAACTGGAAAATAAGGAGTCTGCCACGTTGCACAAACCATCTGCAAATCATGCAAAGTCACATTTTAAAGTAAAAAAACAAAACATTTCTGCTTCACAGGCCATTTATATAACAGACTGAAGTTATCATACTTTTCTCGGAGGACTGGACTGGATCGTGTTGGCTGGTAAGGAGATTACGGGGAAGTCATCTGACAGAGTAGGAGGTGGGGAAGAGGTGGCTGGAGTGCTGGAGGCAGGAGTTCCTTTTCCTCCTGCGTGAGAGAAAACGACCCACGGAAAAACAAAAGAAGGGAACTCAGCTGCCAGGTTAAGCACCAATGAGCGCGGTTAACAAGGCGTCCGTGTGTGTGGCCTGTACCTGACGTGCAGTGGAAGCGGCTAGGAAGGTGTGAGGCACTGTGGGAGAGCTCCAGGTTGGGCGACATGCCCCGCGAGGATGGGGGCGTGGCCATGCCGCACAGCGAGGAGGGGCTCCACAGAGGGTCCTTCCCCCCGCAGGAAGAGTTCAGTTCACTGTTCGAGTTCTGCACAAACAGAAGCAAGTTCAGTCAGATTCATTCAGTTCAGCAAAAGCCTGGAAATCAGCCATCAATGGAAATTAAGTGTGCTGAAGCAGGAAAGCATCTAAAACATGCAAGGCAAAGGGCTAGATGAGGGTAGAAAAACACTACACTAATAGACATAGGTATGAAAACAAAATAGGGAAAGTATTTTCCTTTTAAAATGAAACTCAATGGTGCTAATTTAATTAGTTTGAGCCCTTAATAAATGGAATTAATACAAATGTCTTTTCCTAATTTTGTAACAGATATAAATCAGTGATAAAGGTTTTGGTTTGACTTTCCAAATAAAGCACACAGATGCTCTTCAAAATAAGAGTTCTGTTATTTCATGTCTAGGTTTATTGTACAGTTGGTTTTGGAATACCTTAACAGGTTTTGGAGAAAAGGACTGAATCGATTTTCAAAATAAAGCTAAGAGAGACCCTTCAAAATAAAATTCTCACTCTTTTATGGGTTCTATTATTGCAAAAGCAGATTTCAAATAGTTACTGAAGCTAAACCGGGGAACAAAAGGGGAAATGTTGGACTTTCAAACATAAAACCCAGATATTGTGTCCTGGTCATTAATTACTCCCAAACTATTCCGACACTCCTGGATCCCGTTAGTGATGGTCTCACCTGCCGTCTGGAGGTCTGCGGGCTGCGGTAGGACGAGGAGGACTGTGTCCCTGAGAGGGGAGGCAAGGACAGGGGCGGGGGGAGCGGCTGCCGCGGAGTCGAGAACGGGGTGGAAGAAGAACTTCCTGTTGAGAAAAAGCACAGCGACTTCTAAGTTCCTGCTGACAAAATGAGAGATCAATTTTTGCTAAAATCGTAGCCGGAAACTACTTTTACACAAACAGAACTCCACAAAATAGTTGGAACTTGCCCCTAATTTCTTATATTTCCTTTCAAAGCAGCCAAACTTCCTCATGCTACTTTTAACTGGTTTCTTGATATTCTTTCCAATGGATTTCTCATTACAAACCAAAAATAAAAGCCTTTGTGTGGGAAACACCTTTTTGCCCCTAGATAATGAAACATCTAATATCCAAGATTCAAGGAAGAAAAACATCCCGATGGTTAGGGAAGAAGAGAGTCAGACGATCCAGGGAACCGAGGGCGCTGTTTGTGAACATAAAGTTCTCTGGGTCGGAGAAAAAACACTTTCCTTTTTTATACATCAGCACCAAATACCTACAAGTGTTTCCAGATTGTGTTATTCAGAAAATAATTCAATTAGCTGCAGCAGTAACCATTTAATCCCATGTCTGAACAAAATGAGTTCAGTTTTCACACCACAAGACCAACACTGAAGTGATTTTTTTAAGAGATAAAAAATAACTAAACCTGCAGATAGAATAGAAGATTTTTGATGGTTTGACAGGGAGCTACATTACTGCAGTGCAGGATAGATAGCAAACAGTTATAGATTTTCTGTTAAAAACGTACCGTTCTGGGCGAAGGTGTGCCCAGGAGCTTGGACAGGACAAGAAGATGAAATTAATAGAGAATATAATTGATTTTTGTGTGTACTTAAGATGGGAATATTAAGCATGGATCTCATGTTGCAAGGGACCCTTGCTTAATCAATTAAGGACTTTTAGATCAAACGGAGTGCCTCAAATCCCTCCTTCTTCGTTTAATCGTGGATTTCTTCCTTTGATACTAAAGCGAACCCGTGTTTCTGGACATTTTCATGAGTTCCAATGAAACCATGAAAAGACCCTGCCTCAGAGTAGGGGTACACCGATCCAACTTTTTCAGTCCCGATACCGATGGATTTTGTGTATCTGTAGATACTCGATAAACTGTATAACTTCCACTCTATACCTTTGTTGAAGAGACTAAAGGCACCAGACTTTACTAACTAAACATAATAAATACAAAATAACATGTAAAATATAAAATACCACAAAAATAACATTTCATGTAGAAAATTAACTTTTTTTTTTATTACTTAATTGCAGATTTTCCACATTTTGAGTATTGGTTACATGTGCATGTATCGGTATCGGTTAAGTTTAATCGATACCGATACATGGGAATTAGCCGTATCGCCGCCTATACCTGATACCAGTATCGGTGCATCCCTACCTCAGAAAAGGAGCTAAACTGGTTATAGAAACTGAGGGTCGTTGTCCCTAGTACTTATCTGTGTGAATTCACAAAAAAAAGGGCCTGGTTCTTGAAAAGGTTACAGGATTTACAAAAGGTTCCTACAGTACAAAAGTGACTATATGCAGTTATGTGAATCCTGACAGTGTTACTAATTTTGTGAGTTCACTGCTATTCTTTGCAAGTTTTTAGAACCTTTTAGAGATTCTTTTACAAAAAAGAAGACTAGCAACGCACCCCATCTACTCCGCCACAAAAGGAGGAGCAATCAGAAAAGCTGTCATTCAGAGAGTCTTGCCAAATTCTGAGCACTTCAATTGGAGAAATGTTTCCTGATTTCACAACTATGGCTGAAGTGGTGCTTTAGCCTCCATTGTGCACAAGCAGGGCGCAGTCCAGCTCCTTCTGGGCAAAGCAGGTAGCTTATTAATCTGCTCAATGTGTGATGGCACAATGGGGATTCTCTGAGCAGTTTGTTCAGACTGAATATTAACTAAAATGGATGGAAACAAACTACTGTAAATGTCATTTAAAAAAAATATATATATGTATATTCTAGTGTGATCTCTGACTATATGAAAGAAAATCGGAATCTTTGGGTTTGGAAGTAGAACTGTTGCAAAGGGTGCTGGATGTGCAAACTAATGCAACCATGTTACTGAGCATTTTTTATTATCTACTTTGTATTTTTAAGAGGATTAGTTTCCTTTAAGCTGTGTACTATTGGTGTGATACGAGCAGAATTCAGCAGGAAACTGTCCAGAGATAGTGCAGTGTTTCTCCTAGTAGGGAAGCATTGAAAACATGCAGGGCTGTGCGTTTTGCGGAGCAGGGTTGAAAAACACCGTAATAGTGAAATCTGTCGCGTTTTCTAACCGTAGCTGCTGTGGAGGTCTGTGTAGGGGCTGGAAGTGGAGTCTTGAGCCCGCAGGTGGGTTTGGGGGTAGAAGTTCTCAGGCATGGTGGCGTAGCCCTCCTCACAGGATGCCTCCTTCGGGTCTAGGGACACTTTGGCACATTCAATGACGATATCATGGATTTCATACTTTTTCCATCTGGTAAGAAAGCAGAGTGCCATCAGGAGAAGAAAAAGGAAAAAAAAAAACATCCTAAAGTAGAATTTTTTTTTAGGAAGAAGAGTATGAATTTACCTGGTTGGGTCAAGCTCATGGTCCTTGGTTCCCGTCACCAGTTCAGGATGTATACGAACATGTTCAAGCATCGGCTGAAGGGTTTCACAAAAAATTATTCCAAATTTTCTCAACAATGAAGCAGGAGGAGCAACATAAGTCATGATCTCACCTTCACCACCTCTTCAAAGGTTTCCATGTTCTCCTTCATGCTGTAATGGGAGCGAAGGTAGGATACGAAGTTACACGGATACATCCCGTAGAGCCTGTGGAAGAGGGAGTAGACGCTGGCGTGCAGGTGGATCAGGTAAACCTCGGAAACGTGGCCTGGATGGAGGGGGAGATGATCAGAACGCGATGAGGCGAGCCCAGAGCCGAGAGACATTCAACAAAACTCTACCAAACCTGGGTTCTTGAGGTTCCACGACGCCAGACGGCCGAAGATGTCAAAATACTCCCACAGGTGTTGCTTCCCAGCTTGAGGGATCATGGGCAGCAGAGTGATCAGCACCAGCACTCCGGTTATAAGCACGACTACATCTGTATCTGTCTGCAGGAAAAAACATCGTTTCTGACTTCTTGTGCACGACAAGTGTGAAGTAAACGAGAGAAACGTTCAGATTACAGGGTGGATGACGAGGAAGACGCCATTTTCTTTGCGCTTAGCTAAATTAGAAAAACGGTTTATCAAGGTAATAAATAAGGTTACATAATTAAATTAATTCAAAATAATTTACAGGCAGAGACTTCCATCTCTTTACCCATCCATCTATCATTCCATCCATCAATCCATCCCAATGCTGGGCGATAGATATATCGATATTAAAAATATATAGATATATTTTTAAACAAGATATGAAATTTGGCAATATAGCCTAGATCGATATACGTAGTTCAAACTGGTTTGTGATCCTTGCTCCAGGCAAGCTGCTGACCAGGCGCTCTTAACACTGCTTCCCGTGCCCCCGCTCCTTCTCTTTTACGCACAGAGGGGCTTGAGCACACACTCCGGCACGCTTCAAAAATCATGGAGGAAGCAACGACGTCTGCAGGGCACGCGGAGGAGGAATTGGTTGGTGAACGAAAACTTAGGGGCTCAGTGATGTGGAGATGGTACGGATTCAAAGTATCAGATGAGCAACAAGATTACGTTATATGTCGGGAGTGCCTTAAACAAGCACTAATCAAACTGCAGGACGAAGAGTGTGTGACACTACGCACTGCAGAAGCCCCAGCGGCAAGATATCCACAGTTATTTCTCCCAAATTTTGGGTTTAACTGTGACTAAACATTTGCTGTCCTTTTGTGATTAAATATATCGGGGTATATATTGTATATCGATATATGTCCAATTATATCGGGATACGACTTTTGCTCCATATCGCCCAGCCCTCTGTAGTGTCTCCAGAGTTGGGAGATTGTGTTCTGGAACTGGTTAGTTTAGGTTCGAACCCTTGCTTTGTCTGTCACTGTCATAGTGTCCTTGAGCAAGACACTTCGCCTACCTTGCCTATTGATGGGGGTCAAAGGGCCCAGTGGTACCCGTGTGCCAGTCGGTCAACCCTATGTAGGGCTGGCTGATAAATCGATTTTATCAATTAATTGCATTTTCTTCTTATGAAGGCATCATTTTTGGAAAATCTAGTTGTTTTTTTGCCAATAGACTACTTGGACTTCCAAACTTGGACTTAGCTAGGACTGATGTCAATCCGCCCAGGGCCTACCATCTTGTTTTACAAGGATACTTTACAGCTTGTTTTCAGGTGGACTTTGAACTCAGGTCAGCTCCAGACTGGGATAGTTGAACGAAAAGCAAGTTTTGTCACTTGTAATTTCTTTTTAAGAAAACACGGGTAGAAAAAAATAATAAAAATCAATTAAAGTCGGACTCGGACTAATATAAATCCTGAGATTTTTTTTTTAGAGAAATATCACCCAGCCCTTCTCCTAGGGCAGCTGGGACGATAAAGTAGGTTACCATTATCAGTGTCTGAATGTGTACGTGAATAACTGAAGGAAGAGTAAAGCCCTTTGGAGTCCTCCGATCTCAAAAAATGCTATACAAATGTGGGCCTTTTACTATTCATTCAGCCATCTGTCCTTCCATTTGTCTCTATGTTTATCCATCCCGTAGATAGTATGCCAAAGAAGTGTACGCCACCTAGGCGGTGTACCGTTTCATACCAAATTCAGTGTTTATTTTCATTATGATATGAATTTTTAATATACCCCTAAAGCGCTGAATAGCTCGGACAACTTTCAGAACGTTTAATGAGGGGAAGTGTTTCAGCCAGGACCGATTTCACTGCTACACGCTCTTCAACACAGTGTAGAAAATAACGTTTTTAACTAAGTACAGCTGCTGGCAGAAGCGAAGCACACAATTCTGATGAAGTAATTCCAAAAAAGAGGAGCCTCGTCTATAGTTTAAAACGTTTATCGGCTTTAAAAGATCAGACGAGAACCGAACGCCATACCTTTTACAAACGCTATTGAGAGTAACCAGTAGGGGGAAGTGTTGAGCGCTATTTGACCGTCTGTAGGTAAACGCGGTCAACGGCGGCAAAACCAGTAGGAAAGATATCATTAATAGTGGTAAATATGTCTTACATACCATCTACGATACTTCTGTCATCTTTTTTTCTGTTATCTGAATATTAACCAGCTAACTATCACGTACGGTCGCCATGTTTATTTTACTTCTTCTTTGGCAATATCCGATCTGAGTCTATACTCTGCCCCCTAGCGGGGTTCTTCAGTACTACACGCAAAGCAATTAGAAGATACAATTTGTTGCTTGCACCAACATGAGGTTTAAAAAAATATATACTTTCAACCTTAGAACATCAAGAATGTCTACTAGAATCATAATCATTTTAATTATTTTCATATCATTCACCTGTGTCTGGAAAAAAACAATATGATGCAGTCCATATGGCAGTAAAATGGGCTATTTAAATCACATTTGAAAAATTTTCATTCTTATAAGATGATGTGGATATGAATCGTCTTGTATGGCAAAAAAATACGGTAATACCGTTATGTTTTTTTCAAAATACCGTGATATGAAAATTTTGCCATACCGCCCACCCCTAACTCCACCAAATGTGTCTTAGAAAAGTAATAGTACAGTTTGAGAACAACCAAAGGAATGGCCTTCATGTTAAATCAGTGTCAAAGAGAGACTGCTTGGTGTAAACATGGCGGGTTACCTTGAGGCATTTCAGCAGCGAGAGCAGCAGAGGGTAGCGGGCGATCTTGTGGATCCAGGAAGGCTGCTTGCGCACTACATGGCCGAGGAGCATGAGGGTGGGCAGCCGGCAAGCTGGTTTGGCCATACAGTCGTTCATCTTGTCCAGAAGGTGCTGCAGGGGAGGTGGAGAGGACCACAAAGTTAGACATGTGTATAGCAAGTGAGAGAAATTCTCCAACAGTTTCATTTCCACCAGGCAACAAGGTGGTTGGTCAGTTAAAACAGGCTGGTTCTCACCTTATCGTGTGGCTCTCTGACCGAAGAGAGGATATGCAAGGCCTGGGCTGAGTTGGTTTCCAAAAAGTAATCCACTAACCCGTTCAGCAGCATGGAGCCTCGCTCTGAGGAAAGCAAAGAGGACATTCTTAAGGTCTTGTTGATGGAGATCGTTTTACTTCCAGTAACAGTTTGATGGAGCCAAATGGACCTACCAGTGCTAAGATGCTCATTGATAAGGCTTCGGATCTCTTCAAGCTGCTGGAGCTCAGAGGTCTCCAAGAGCGGGAGGAGATCCCCAACGTTGGGCTGCTCCCTGGCCATGGTGGTGGTGGTGGTGGCAGTGCTGGAGGTGGAGGCCGCTTTTCTCTCACAGTGTCAGTCCCGGCTTGCCTGGAGGACTCCTGGGGGCCGCCCACCAACACAGTCTCCAGGCACCTCTGTCAGTTAAGAATCAGAATACCCAGAATTAGCCAAGGGTTTTAGACCAAGGACTATAACTAGTCCCAACACTACTACTTATCTTGTAAACACTGATCAACTGGTAGTTACAGATGGCAAGAAGCTGTCACTTTCACAAAAACAACAGGTGTACCACAAGGCTCTGTTCTAGGGTCACTTATTTTTAGTTTACACTTGTTTTGTTTGTGTCCTGGTGTTAAAGGGATTCGTTTTAGTGGCCACAGCATCGGATCTCTGCTTTTTGCAGCTGATGTTCTTTTGACATTCAATTCAGGTATGGGATGAATATAGGGCAGCTAACATCTCTGCTGAGCTCATGCATTATGGACACAAACTGTAGACTTTAACTCTTAGGTGAGTACTACAGAGCACCATTTGGAGACACCCCCCCCACCCCCCCACCCCAGACTGCCTTTCTGACAAATATTTCCAGAGTGTATAGATCGATAGCAGTATATATTTGCACCGATTCAACCTCGACTTCCTTTTCTGTAAAAAAGTTTTTTATAAATATTTCCCTTTTTCCACATCTTAATGTCTCCACTGAGATAAAAGCAGAACCGAAGTCAAATACAGTACAGACCAAAAGTTTGGACACAGCTTCTCATTCAATGCGTTTCCTTTATTTTCATGACTACATCAAATCAAAACTATGAATGAACACATAATGTATGGAATTTCTGTATGTACTTAAACAAAAAGGGTGAAATAACTGAAAAAATGTGTTATATTTTAGATTCCTCAAAGTAGCCACCCTTTGCTCTGATTACTGCTTTGCATTCTGTTGAGCTTCCAGAGGTAGTCACCAGAAATGGTTTTCCAACAGTCTTGAAGGAGTTCCCAGAGATGCTTAGTACTTGTTGGCCCTTTTGCCTTCAATCTGCGGTTCAGCTCACCCCAAATCATCTCGATTGGGTTTAGGTCCGGTGACTTTGGAGGCCAGGTTATTTCACAGAAGTACTACATAATTCCATATATGTTAATCCATAATTTTGATGCCTTCAGTGTGAATGTACAATGTAAATAGTCGTGAAAAGAAAGGAAACTCACTGAATGAGAAGGTGTGTCCAAACTTTTGGTCTGTACTGTGCGTTGACTGTGTTCACAAACTTGTGGAATAAACGTCAGTTCTGATTATCTAGACCTGTTAGCATAATGCTAACAGCAGGAGTTGATGTTATACTATTGGTTACTTCTGTTGCCTTGTGTGCCTGGGTACTTCCTCCCACATCCCAAAACATGACTGGTTAACTGGTCTCTCTCAGAGACTGTGCTTGACCTAGCACCCACTCTTTGCTGGGCCAGAGCTCTGGCCCGCTTTCTCGCCTGCCCACATAGAGTCGCAGCCAAAGTGTTGAGGCGGGATTCCAAAACTTTAGCGTAGCAAGGCAAACGCAGAACCATTGTTTTTGTTTACAGCAATGGGAAATAGACGCAAGCAAGTACTTCTGATGTACACATATTTGCCAATTCAGCAAAGAGTGAAAAGAAAAAGTTTGCCACCATGATGGAGTCCTAAGATTGTTAAAGTCTCTCTCCATCTCCTTGTTTTTAATGAAGTATACACTACCTGTTGAGCTGTTGTGGGAGCAGCTTGACCGTATGGTACGCAAGAAGTGCCCATCCAACCAATCCAAATTGTGGGTGCTGCTTCTAGAAGCGTGGGGTGCAATTTCTCCAGATTACCTCAACAAATTAACAGCTAGAATGCCAAAGGTCTGCAATGCTGTAATTGCTGCAAATGGAGGATTCTTTGATGAAAGCAAAGTTTGATGTAAAAACAATCTTATTTCAAATAAAAATCATTATTTCTAACCTTGTCAATGTCTTGACTCTATTTTTTATTCATTTCACAACGTATGGTGGTGAATAAGTGTGACTTTTCATGGAAAACACAAAATTGTTTGGGTGACCCCAAACTTTTGAACGGTAGTGTATGTGGGGTCATGTTTGATCTGTAAATTACTTTGAGTAGCAAACTTTGTATACATTTGCTTTAAAAAAGTTTGATTGGAATGACTCCCCGAGTGGGCATATATAGTTGCAATGCTACACGTGCCGTCATGATGCACTGAAAGCTGGGGCCCGCATCATTGGAAAAGCACCCAGTTCAAATTTCAAGAATCGATTCAGAAAAAAAACAGAAAAAAACTGTATTAACAATTTCAGAACCAAGCCTGAAAACTGCTGTCTGGATTTTTAATTCCAATTTTTAGCTGTAAAAAAGGGTAAATTATGTCAGTTAAGCCAATTTTTTAACTTGTCATTTCTTAAGACTTTTTTTATCAATTCAGAATCGATTTTTCTATTTTTTTTTTAAACAGCCCTATTTAACTTTTCTCTGTAAAATGGATTCTTGCAAGATTTGAGGTTTTCCAAACTCAGGAGAAATTAAATGTTTAGGCTCGACATAAGGCGGGGCTACACATGGATCCAGGATAAGCCCTATCTTTAATCAACAATCAAGTGCTCTAAAATGGCTAATTTGGGATTAATAATCTGGATGGAACTGGAGTTTACGGGCAACAAGTGTGTGTCAATGGTTGTCTGTCGTGAGGCAAACAGCGGCTTTCAGTTTCTTTACTCTTCCTGGAAAACACTTCTTTACTCTTGCAAAGCTGCTGAAAGAAAGAGTTCCCTTAAATTAAGGCTAAAAACTCATCTAGACCTTCCTTTGAGTAGGCAATTAATAATATCTGGAATGTCATACGATTTGTGTGTCTAATGTTGTATTTCATGCTTTTAATGTGTTCTCCCGGAATCAGGTAAAGCACATTGAAATGACTTGTTAGTGAAAGTGTGCTATATAAACAAAGTTGTCTTGCCTTATCTACAGACATTAGATGCAAATATAACATCCAATCTAAACAGCAGCTCTGTACTATAGCTGGAAGTTAACCTACTGGAAACACCTGTCTCATTTACAGTGTCTAATCGCAGAGCATATGTAAAGGCCCTTTGAAATGCAAACTTCATTTAAAGCACTGATGGACATTGCAGATCTCAAACAACATGAATCTTTTCTAACATCAACAAAGATTAGACGTGATTAGCGCCGTAAGTCTCCGTCTGCAGCACATTTCCTGTCTGATCCTGATGGGCAGGTCATTAATGCCAGGCTGTCTGCAGCTTATTCAAAAAACCTGGACTGGTGAATCAGCACAAAGAGGTTTCATCAGCACTTCAGATCTCACTTCAAAAGTCCCTCTGCAGAAATAACTGCTTGAACCACACAATAATAATTATAAAGATGACATTAAACTAAAGCTGCTTTCATCAAATGCCAGATGAAGCAACAACAACAAAAAAAGCATTCGTGTTACATAAAAACCCAGCCCAAACACACAGCTGCACTTATTTCAACACAAATAAGCTCGATATTGCGCTACGCTTGTTTTTGATGCAGAAGAGTGTCTGCAGCACAATGGCCCCACTGTTATCAATCAACTGCTGACTCAGGGGGTTGGACATCTGGGCGAGGAAAGCAGAAAGCAGGCTTCTTGCCGTTGCGGGACACAAACACGAGCAGCGTTCAGTGTGATTCTCAGGCAGCTAGGGAATGCTCAGCACGGCACAAAGGAGCTTTATGAGGCCCGGGCGCTTCCATGTAGGCTCTGGGAATTACATTTATCTGTGCTGGAGACGTTATCGGCCGGGGCCTGCTGTGTTCCTCTGTGGATATTCAAACAGAGCCCATCATAAAAAAGAAAAAAAGACAGATAACTTCGTTTGGATATTTGAATTAGTGGTTTCTGGCTGAGCCAACAGCAAGCCGCTGAATTGTTCTCCCAGCTGTTTATTTAACTAAGAGCCTGAGCTGGTCTGATCAGGCCTTCCCTGGCCCACTTAAAAGAATATGCGTCATTTTACATCAAAAAGTGAAAATTTGGGCCAATATCGATATCCGATTATAGCCAATTATAAGCTGGGAATCGATTCAAATTTTAAGAATCGATTCGATTCCATTTCTCAAGATCACACTATCATATACCCTAGTAAAAGCATCCACACCACCTATCACAATTTCCGGACTATAAGCCTCTAATTTTTTCAGTCTTTGAACCCAGCAGCAATTGGTTGATTAATTTTAACTGGCTATGGGCCTCTGGGGGGCACTGTAGTGAGACCAACGTCTGGAAAGATTATGCGCCAAAGACATTATTGGTAGTTTTCATGCACACGACCTCATCATGGAAAAACGCAGAAAGAAATTCAGCTTTTAAGTTCAAGAAAGCAATCCAGTCGGCTGTCAAAGAAGGAAACAGAGCTACTGCAGGTAGGCTTAACATAAATGAAACTGACGGTACACTGCCTCCAGTGCTGGAAAAAAAAAAAGTATTCTGTGATTACAAATTGCTAAAATTTCCTAAAGATTTAATCGTACACTCATAAAAATGGCTCAGAACCTCCAGAGCTCTGCTGCTACGTTTAGACACAACCACACTGAATCAAACAGCCAATCACCTCCTCAGCCCGCCATGGTGTTCTGCTAACCGGCAGTTTATTTGCCTCAGGTGTGGTGGAGGCCAGTAGCTGTTGAGGGCTGAAGCTGGAGATCCCTGGTTTAAATCCACGTCTGACTTTCCTCCGTGTTCGCATGTCTCAAAAATCTCAATATCACAATATTTTATGTCACGATATTGTATCGATATTCGAAAATGGTACCGATAGTCAATTTTTATTCTATGTTTTAGAAATTGAATAGAGCTTTTAATGATTATATTAATGTGTGAAATGCAATTAAAGTATGCCTGCTAGTTGGTGGTGGTTTCACCTTCGTTTTAGTGGATAGACTGGATGCGTTATGTATGAAACCAATTGGAGAGTTTAGAATGCTGGGACAGTTTTTCAGTTAAATTTCGGACTTAAACATTGCAGCACTTTGAGATTTGATTTCAAATGTATAGTGCAATATAAATAAAACTCATTATTATTATTCAAAAAAATTGTCTTACTCATAGTATCACAATATATCTTAGAATGCCCCCGTTCAGGATACATATCGTAGCACTATATTGTTGCCAATACACCTCCCTGGTGTCTACAGTTATGATTGTTTCCTTGATTGGCAGACATCACTGGAATCTCAAGAATCTTTCCTTTTAAACAATCTTCAACATGTAAATCGATATGAAACGGATTAATTACAGAAAAGTTGTATTGTCCAGAACTAGTGCTACCTGATCTGAAACAAAGATATGCCGATAAGTACAACAATTTAATCGTCCCAAGTTTTCTTTTTTCATTTTAAGTCTGGGCATAAATTCAAGAATTATTTTTCTGGAATATATTTGCAATTATTATTATTTGCAAATATTGTCCAGATTTACCCCGATCTGGATTACCTGCTTTTAGAAACCTTTAATATTTAGATTATTGTCCTTCTAATCAATCATTCATGTTGTGAGAGGCTACAGCTGCTTTTTGTTTTGTGCGTTTTGTTTTTTACATATGTAACATCTGAATGTTTCTCCGACATGTACCTCCCAGCGTGGGATTACCCGCTGAGTTTGAGTTCTCAGATTGTAGTTATTACCGGGTCACTGGCTGTAATCTCCTTGGGAAAGTATTGCCGGGTGTCTAGGATATTTGCAGTTATTCCAGAGCAAACAGCAGTGGTGCAATGCAAATTCTCCTTTAATATACCAAATTTAATCTGGTAGATTAAGTACTTTACATCCCTGAAGTTAATTTTTTTCATTTAATTTCTGCTATTGATTACACCGAGTCTGACTAGTCAAATCTGCATCTTGTAGATGAAGTAATAATCTGCAGATAGGTGATAACTCACTTTTTGAAGGTACCTATTAAGAGTAGGATTCAAACCAAGGGGCAAAGCCCGCAGAATGTGGAGCCAAACAGGAAGTGGCAAAAATTGCAGTTCAGCCCTCATCCACTGGGGGCTGGCTCCAAAAAGGAGCAAATTTCCATTGATGCCCATATTAAAAAGGCCAACTTTACAGCAAAAATAAACATGTTTACAGCCTGGTTCAAAAAAACATTTTAGGTTAGATAGTTCAGGCTTAACGTCATGACAACTCTGAGGGGGGTGAATTTTTTTTACCCCGTCTGTTTAATTGTAATTTAATCTTGAAATTATGAATAATTAGGGCCGTGTTATTTTGATTGACAGGTCTGTCTAGGCTAACGCTGGTGGCTAATGGTGGCTAACGGTAGCTAATAGCTAGCACTGTAGTCTGTTTCCCCCCCTGCTCGCTCAGAGAAGGTCTTCACAGCCTGGGACTAACTTAAAGACTTCAGCCATTTTTCACTTCTGAATTCCACTATCAGTTGTCTCCTGCAGTTTTTATTCGGCTTGCTGTGGTATTTATTACAGTAACAGACCGTCCAAGAAGTCTCTGCTTTGGGGAAGGCTTTATACGGGCTGAAGCTTCGCCAGCAGTGGGTGGAGAATTTATGTCAGGTCGGCCAAGAGGAATGCTGTTCAGATCTGAGCTTTAATGTCTTCCTACACGCAGGTTGGAGCAGGCGATCGGTCGGGTAGCAGCAGAGCAGCAAAGTCGGCAGGACCAAGAAACCGCAGCATCAAGAGCGGGATTCGGCTAGATCAGGGTGGAAGACTACAGAGTTGGACTCTAGACAGACTGGATGATCGCTGGTTAGATCAGTATTGGTGTGAGGAACACAGCTGGAGGCATGAACTAATGGATGAGATGTGAGGTGAGTCAGAAGCCTTTTATTTTTTTTTAGAGGATCTGAGTTTTCACGATGACTTTGTGACTGCTTTTTGCAGGATGTGTTGCAAATCTAAGCCCGCCCATGTCCTCACCCTCCACCGATGGTAGTGGAAATACAACAATTTTAGGCCGTAGTGACCCGACCCATGTGGGTCTTGTTATATCGATATGTTTTCCCCAATGGGGAGCCAAAGTCACGCCCTTCTATTTCCGGTCCATGGGTCCCCGACTGCCAAAAAAAAAAGAATGACAGTCAATGGAGCGATTAAAGTTATTTTCTGATCCAGTTTGAAATGCGCAGTGGATCGAACATTTGATGTCCGTGAATTTTAAAAACTAATTTTGATGCAGAGAAAATACCGATTTTCGACCGGAGGCAAAAGTTACTTTAGGTGTTTTGTGAAAACGTTTAGCGGTTTGGGGACCCATAAGGGCCGACCGGAAGGGGCGGAGACTTAGGCTCCCCATCGAGATGTTTCTAGGTCTAAAATGATCCTAGTTGAAAAACGGGGCAAAAGTCTCTCAACCACGGTCCTCTGGCTGAAACCAGCTTCAGCCTACGTTAGCTTCAGTTAGCTCCCGACTAGCTTGTAGCTATGTCAGCTCAAAGCGTTAACCCTCCGCCCCCAGCCTCACTCTCAGCTCCACCTCTTTGCCAATCTTTGGAGTTTCTGAGGGTGACGAGGCGAAAGACCAAGTCAAGATGGCACGGTGGGAAGCGCCGAGTTGGCTTACTTTTGCTTAGTTGGCTTACTTTTGCTCTTCAGAAACCTATGGGTTTCTGAAGAGCAAAACAGAAAGCCCTTCTACCCCGTTCACTCAGCTTAGAAGGCCGGCCAGCTCTAGGGAGAGTCTTGGTGGTTCCAAACTTCTTCCACTTACGGATGACGGAGGCCACTGTGCTCATTGGAACCTTCAAAGCAGCAGAAATTTTTCTGTCACCTTCCCCAGCCTTGTGCCTCAATACAATCCTGTCTCGGAGGTCTACACTCAATTCCTCTGTCTTCATGCTTGGTTTGTGCTTTGACATGCACTGTCAACCCAGGGGCCTTATATAGACAGGTGTGTGCCTTTCCAAATCATGTCCAATCAACGTAATTTTCCACAGGTGCACTCCAATTAATCTGCTGAAACACCTCAAGGATGATCAGTGGAAACAGAATGCACCTCACCTCAATTCTGAGCTTCACGTCAAAGGCTGTGAATACTTATGTACATGTGATTTCTCAAGTTTTTTTATTATTAATAAATTTGCAACAATTTCAAAGGCACTTTTTTCACATTGTCATTATGGGGTGTTGTGTGTTGAATTTTAAGGAAAAAAATGAATTTAATCCATTGTGGTATAAGGCTATAACATTAAAAAATGTGGATAAAGTGAAGCGCTGTGAATACTTTCCGGATGCACTGTAGGTCAAACAGCTAACACACAATCGAGGACACAGTCTCGACTAAATTATTAGCAAAGGATTAAATATCTCAAACATATTTTTAATTGATACTGCACTGACCATCTCCATCTCTACCAAACGTTCGAGTCACAATGAGACTATAGATGAAACAACTAAACGACTGAATTGATTATAATCAATTTATAAAATGGTTGACAACTAATTAATTCATCAATTAGTTGCTTTATATATCACGTTTTACCTCAAACTCTTACCTTTCCGACGGCCCGCCATTTTAACTTTTTATTATATTGTGATTGATAATTTCTTTGAATTTATATGTTTTTATATAATTGGAAAGATAATAGTATTGTTTTTAACCATATATGCCAATAAAGGACACAAGCATAAGTGAACACAGCAGTTGTCTTTTGAGCCCCAATGTTGCCCCAAAATACTGCCCAACTAAGTCAGCCTCTTTCATTCCTGAAATGAAATGTAATTTTCATTTCATTGGGTGAGATATTTTTGTTAGTATGCTGTACACTAATTTGTGTGGAATTTTAACCTCATCTTGTATTTTTATACCTAAAAATGATTCTAGACAAATATCTTGCACTGTTACGCTCATTTTACACAATAAAACAGATTGCATTGTACTGCACAATTCTCTTGTGTTTTCATTGTTCTTAACGAAAATGTGTTTGTAAGAATTTATATAGGTGAAAGTAATAGCCAAATACAATTATTAATAAAAGTGATTAATCAATTAATCGTAAAAAATAATCAAAAGATTAATCGATTATGACAATAATTGTTAGTTGCAGCCCTAAATGAGACCACTGTAAAACGGTGTTTTCTAGGGGACAGTTTAGTTGAAACTTTTAAATTGGTTGAAATCTACTCTCCTACCAAACACCCCTTATCCGCTAATTACACTTCTGTAAACAAGCTGGTGGATAACTTCCTCGCAAAAACCTCTGACATTATTGATACCATTGCTCCAACTAAAGGTAAAGTACTGATTAAGTGATAAATAACAGCTGAAAAGCCACATTTTAATTTGTCATATGTTATGTGTCTCTAATGTTCCGTTTTATGCTTTTACTGTTGGTTAATTGCTGCTTTTATTCAATCCCCTAATAAAGTACAGCACCTTAAATTGCCTTGCTGTAGAAAGTGTGCATTACAAATAAAGTTGCTTTGGAACAGATGATTACATCATGATGAACACTGAGTTAAACTAAATTGTCAATGTTATTACAGCTTCTTATCTTACACCTTTTAAAGAGGAACGGGAATAGGCTGAAACCTTGGACACAGCACTGAGCTCCGTCCAGGAATGATCGGATGGACCGGAATGTTCTACAATCTGGAGGAGTTTTAGCAGGTAGAGGGGAAAAAATTGGGGTTCAATTAAGTAGCTGTTTAACAGATGTGAACTGCTGCAAATTTCTCCCTGTATAACTGTAACAGTCTAAAAATCATTTATGACATAATTTCAACTTTGGGAATATCTTTAACGCTTATTAAATTTTGAAGATGTAAGCATAAAACTCAACTTCATATTCCCCAAATTTTGCTTTGTATTAAAGGTATAGGGAGGAACTTAGATTAGCTGTTTTACAATCTACTTTCTCAAAACTGGATTAGAATATTTCATAATAAATACATCACCTTGGATCCAGTTTTTCATTTTTAAATCACTTTATTTGGTTAGTAAAAACCACAAAAACTGATGTTTTTTAGGCATCTTGAGCAGACCAAGTTTAATCTAGGTGCTCAAAGGAGCGTTATCGATGTCATTGCTACCAAATGCTATATAACCATCACTGCTCCCAACATACTCAATGGGTGTTTACATTATACTGTTATTGCACAACTTTGTTGTTTTGTATTTTTTCCCCATCACTTCTTGTATTTTTCTAAGTGTTTTTATTTTTACCCAACTCAGTTGTACATTTCTTGAACCAGAGTTATATTTATATATTTTCAAGAACTGCACAGTTAAAATTTTGTAGTTTTGTCTTTAATGTAAGTATTGTATTCTATATTCCTTTTTTTATATATTTCTTTCTTTGTGTGAATCTGTCACTTTGCATTTTTTATATATGAATTTACGCATTGTGAGACAATAAAAGGGAATTACTATTATATTCTAGCTGAAAAAAAACTTATCTAAGAGGGTCAACTCTGTCAGAAACACAAAAAACGAAATTAAATAGAGAAAAAAAAAATCAAAGATGAAGTAAGCAATTTTATTCGAAATAAATATAACAACCTTTTTCCTTAGAACAGATTTTTATCATTTAGACAGAGGAATAAAATCTGAAGCTTCTATTTTCGTGATTCTATACTTCTTTTAACTTGCTGAGAATAAGCAAATAAGCCTAATATTAACCATAGACAGACCGATGTAAGCCTCTCTTTCATTTTGATCTTGTGGTAAATATCCTGAGGTCTTTAATAGCCAATCCACAAATGAGCCAAATTCTATATTGTTTAACATATATTTCAGAAAAACATGTGGTGTCCAAAAATGGCGTGGAATTTTGTGATGGTCATATGACTTCCAACAAATAAGGAAACAACTATACAGAGCTAAGAACTTGCATTTTTGCACTCACTGCCAACATGGAGCCCAGAAATTCTGTCTAATCACAAACTGGGAAAAAAACGCATAAAAACGCGGTTCTACAGACAAACATGGGTTTCTCTACAGCAGCTACTGCTACGGCGATAAAACAACTTAGCTGCATAACATGACTCAACCACAAAATCCTAAAGCATTCTTAAAAGAAAATCACTGCATATATATTTATTAAATAAAAACATGAATGAGTTGATCTATTAATACTGCAACTATGGTACATTTGCAGTATATGGTATAACTCTAAATCCACACCTTACCATGCTCATGTGTTAAAATGGCCCAGTCAAAGTCCAGATATAAATCCAATTATTTAAATCTTTGTTCTCCATTCAATCTGAAGGGGGTTGAGCTTATTTGTAAAGATGATAGAGAAAAATCCCCAAAGACTAGTATGTATAATTGTCCTGCTACTTCATGATTATATGCACTACCATCAGTTGGAATTGTAGATAATAGTGGCAACATGTTAAAGTTGCTCTGTTTTGATGTTTTTGTTGACTTTTGGGCACTGTTGCAAATTTGGACAATTACTCCTCTTGGTTCTGGATAGGGATGCACTGATACTGAAACTGGTTTTGAGGCTGATACAGTTCTAATGTACTCGTATCAGTAAGCTAACCAATGCTATGAACTGATACTTAAAATGAGGAAAATCTGCATAATTTCACAGAAAATTAAAAAATGTTTGTGGTCATTTTAACAATTTATTTTGAGTCTAATTTACCATCATTTGTTGTAATGAGCAGAGAAGAAAATAAAGCCCATATTCCAGTTCATTGCAATTTTTAGTATCGGTATCGGTTTGAAAAAAGTGGTATCTTCGCATCCCATCCCTAGTTCTGGGGGCTGTGCAGCTGGAAAGAGTTTTGCTTTCAGTCAGGTATGATGAGTAATCATAGGGAACAAGGTATTGTTTTTTATAACTGAGAACAGCTGATTAAATCCTCAAAATGCTCAAATAATACCTGAACTAAAGTTCCAAATCCCAAAGGAGTTGTGAAGGAGGATTTAAGAATTTATAACATTGAGAGTGTAATCTCTTCGTCCATCATCTGTTGGGGTAGCAGCATCAGAGCCAGGGACTTAAAACGGCTCAACAACCTGATAAAGAAGCCTGGTTCTGTTCTGGGGTCACCTGTGGAACAACTGGAGATAATGATGCAAAGAAGGATTCTTCATAAAATTAAAAAGATTATGGACAACCCTGAGCATCCTCTTCATGATACTATCCTGCAGCAACAGAGTATCTTCAGTCGGAGGCTTCTTTAGTTTCGCTGCAACACAGACCGCTACAAAAATCCTTTCTCCCCACAGCCATCGTGGTCTACAACAACTCCTTAAAAAATTAAGTAGTAGTGAGCTACAACAACAATGAATTTGCCTCTGGGATCAATAAAGAATTTTTGAATTGAACTGAATTATGGATGTAGAGAGGGGTGGAGGAAGCTCAAACATCTTTCTAACCAAACAGCCAGACAGAGATTTAAAGAGCAGCAGCAAAAGCAAATGAGGTGGATAATCAGTGTTTGTCAAGAACTGATGGTGTCACCCATGGTATTCTTTGGTGGTATATCAACTGGGTTGACTGGGAATTCAGCTGTTAGCATGTCATTACAGTCAGAGCATCATACAGCATTAGTCTCGAGTCAGAAGCCTCTTCAGATTGGTTACACGACAGACTGCTACTGGAGATCCTTTCTACCCAGAGAATCACCATCCAAAGAGACCCTTTGATGAATCCTGGATGCTATGAGTTTTGACATCATTTAATTTTTCCTTTTGATATCAATAAAATATTTTTAAACTGAACACCAAAATTTGAGAATGCAACGTGAATGCCTTTACAGGGCACTGCAGTCTCTATGTAGGAGTCCAGCAAAAGATCCTGATGGGTTTAACTCGAAGTAAAAACATGTCTACTTGATATTTATTTGATTGCATGCTTAAAAGTGAAGCTAAGCGCCGAGATGCATTAAATGCAACATGGTTCAGCTGCGGCATGAAGGCTGACCACTGGCTGCTGCTGCTGCTTGTCGTAAACAACTCGCAGAGAACAATGGGAAGGGTTGGTTTTACTTTACCCGCTTCTAAAAACAAAAACTCTTCTTTCTTGTCGCTCACCGAGCAGCACTTTTATAGTCAGAAAAAAGCCCGGAGATAAAATCATGATGTAATCTTTTAAACATCCACTCTATCCATCACGGGGTCTATCCAGGAGGAGAGGGGGGAAAAACACAAGTCAACCCCAGCGCCGACAGCTAACGTTAGCTGGGAGCAGCGACCCAGGCTCCGGGGAACATTTATTTATCATGTCACTCCGGCTCGGTTTGACTTACAGCGACCAGATAAGATCGCCTTTAATATAAAACAACACCTGAGCTGTAATCCGCTGATAATAAACCCGGATATTCACAAACAAGTGGAGCTGTTTACCTGTTAGAGTAGATGTACTCCACAGGGCGCCGCCATCTTGAACACCTCACAGCCCATCCCACCGCAGTCAGCCTCCGCTGTCAGGCAGCGAGCAAACTAATCCCGCAATTTGGAGCGCATATGCGCCTCACAGCTGCCGCTTTTTCACCAACCTATCACCAGGACAGCTTCTAAAAATCATCTTAATCACGACAGCTGACGTACGGCTCGCGTTTCACTCCGGAAAATTGCTGATTCTTATCTCAGTCGCGCAGTTAAAGTTTGTTTTCCCATAGCTGCTGGAGGAGGCTGTGTAATGCGGTTTCGCGTGACCCACATGCGGAGAGCGCACGCGCGATGTATTTTTTTTTTAACCAAATGAAATAAGATTTCACAAAATATGTTTTAGTATAGGATAATAAGTGGTATTTATTTAACCGAAGATGTTTAGGGACCTTGAATAAAAAGATTCCTGAATTTAATACTTGAATTCGGAGAAAAGAAAAAAGTCAAAATTTGGAACTTCAAGTCAAAATGTTTACAACAACCTCAGATTTCTGAGAATAAAGTCGAAATTCTAAGAAGTCACACTTCTAATCTTAGTCATCATATTGATATTAAAGTAAGATTTTAGGGATTTATTGTAAACATTCTGATAAAAATGGCAGATTAAAGTCAGAAATTAGATATTAAAATCAGAGTTCTGAGAATAAAGTCAGAATTCTCATAGAAAATGTCAGAATTCTGAGATTAATTTCAGAATACTTGGATTAAAGTCAGAATTCTACGAAAAATTACAGACTTCTAAGGTTAAAGTAATAATTTTGATATTAAAGTCAGAATTATGAGGAAAAAAATTACACAATTCTGAGATTAAATGCAGATGTTAGAAATTTAAATCAGACTTCTGATAATAAAGTCAGAATTCTCAAAGAAAAATTGCCTTTAAAACAGCATCAATTCTATAGCTTACCTTGCAAACAGTTTTTGAAGGAACTCGGCTGATAAGTTGTTCCGAACATCTTGGAGAACTAACCACAGATCTTCTGTAGATGTAGTCTCCTCACATCCTTCTGTCTCTTTATATAATCCCAGACACACTCCATAATGTTGAGATCATGGCTCTGTGGGGGCCATACCATCATTTTCAGGACCTCTTGTTCTTCTTTACGCAAAAAAATAGTTCTTAACTTTAGCTGTGTGTTTGGGGTTGTTGTACAGCTCTGGTACAACACAATTGGTTGCAACTCCTCCATGAAGACCACTTCTGGCCAGACTTCTCTGGACAGTAGATGGGTGTATCTGGGTCCCGCTGGTTTCATCCCAGTTCTGAGCTGATGGTACTGATGGACATCTTCCTGTTTCGAAGGATAATTAACTTAATGAGTCTTTTAGCTGCTGCATTAAGTTTCCTTGGCCGACCACTGCATCTATGATCCTCAATATTGCCTGTTTCTTAGTGCAAAAGAGCTTGAACAGCACAACTTGAAACCACAGTTTGCTGTGAAATCTTTGTCTGGGAGAGACCTCACTGATTAGTAGTAGTATTTTATTCGGTCATTTCATTTCTTCATGCAGTAAACAAAGAAGCCTTTCATTTTCGTGTACAACACGACCAAAATGGCTTAGGCTGAAGTAAATACTCATTATGCCTAACCAAGTTTACTTACTTCCATGAGAAAACAAACACAAATATTTGTAAATTATAATATACAGTATCATGTGTCAAAAAAAGAAAAACCAATTGAGTAGAACTACCTTGTGTCTCGTTACTTTGCTCAGTCTTACCATGTTTGTTACATGAAACTATCTTTTACAACCCCACCCTGGTAGCAGAGTTTGGTTGTTCCTTACTCAGTTTTAAGCCTCATAAGCACCTGCTTCTGTTGTAGTTAATGACCGTGTTTAACCCTACGTGTGACATTGTTGATCATTAGCAACTGTTTTCCATAATTGGTTGATCATACACCTGACTATAATCCTTTGTATAATTTATAATCACTTAGAATTATATATATATATATATATATATATATATATATATATATATATATATATATACATAGTGATGGTTTAAAAAAAGTGTTTAGTCAGCCACAACTTGTGCAAGTTTTCCCACGTAAAAAGATGAGTGGCCTGTAATTTTCATCATATGTATAGCTTAACTAAGAGAGACAAGAGGACAACAAAAATTCCAGAAAATCACATGGTCTGCATTTTAAATAATTTATTTAGTAAATAATGGTTGAAAATAACTATTTGTTAAATAACTAAAGTTAATCTCAATACTTTCTTTCACACACTGTTGTTGGGATTTTGGTCCATTCCTCCATGCAGATATCCTCTATAGCAGTGATGTTTTAGGGTTTTTAGTCCATGGAGACTCTTGTCTAATCTAATCTGTCAGCCTGTCCATCACCACATCACCAAGCAAACAAGAAGGGGCCCAGAGCAGATCCTTGATGGAGTCCCACCTCCACCTTGAACTCCTCCGTCACTCCTACTGCACACCTCACTCCTGTCTCACAGCTTTCATACATGTCCCGCACCCCTCATACTTCTCTGCCACTCCAGACAGTCTCATGCAAAACCACAGCTATTCTCTTGGCACCCTGTTATTTGCTTCCTCTAAATCTATAAAGACACAATGCAGCTACCTCTAACCCTCTCTATACTTCTCCATCAGCATCCTTAAAGCAAGAATTGCATCCGTTGCAAGTCTTTCTTGGCATGAAACCATACTGCTGCTTGCAAATGCTCACTTCTGACCGAAGCTTAGCTTCCACCACTTTTTACCACAGCTTCCTTGTATAACTAATTAACTTTGTTCCTCTGTAGTTGCCACAGTTCTGTACATCTCTATTGTTCTTAAAGATTGGCACTAAAACAGTTTTCCTCCATTCCTCAGGCATCTTCTCAGTCTTCAAGGTCTTGTTGAAGAATGTGGTCAAAAACTCTACTGCCACTTCGATACCTCCACAGGTATGTCATCAGGACCAACTGCCTTTCCGGTTTTCATTCTCTTTAAAGCTTTCCTCACTTAATCCTTACTGATTTCAGCTACTTCCTGATCCACAACAGTCACCTCTTCTACTCTACATTCTCTCTCATTTTCCTCATTCACCAGCTCTTTAAATTACTCTTTCCATCTTCCAATCACACCCTTGGCACACGTCAGTACATTTCCATCCCTATCCTGGATCACCCTTACCTGTTGAACATTCTTTCCATCTCTGTCTTTCTGGCTTGCCAACCTATACAAATCATTCTCTCCCTCCTTACTATCCAGTTTAGCATACAGGTCATCATACGCTCTTTGTTTGGGCTTTGCCACCTCTACCTTCACCATGCGATGCATCTCCCTGTACTCCTGTCTGCTCTCCTCAGTCCTCTCAGTGTCCCACTTCTTCTTAAGTAACTTTTTTTGTATATATTGGTGTACTTTGTCGTTCCACCACCAAGTCTCCTTATCTACTTTCCTCCTTCCAGGTGACACACCAAGTACTCTCCTACCTCTCTCTAAACATATTAGCTGTAGCTGTTCAGTCATCAGGGAGCGCCTCCAAGCCCTTGTCTCAACTCCTCCCTGAAAACCTCACAACACTCTTCTTTTTTTCAGTTTCCACCATTTGGTCCTCTTCTCTGGCTTTGTTCTCTTCACTTTCCTCAGCATCAGTTTCATCCTATAGTCCACCATCCTATGCTGTCTAGCTACACTTTCGCCCACCACTACTTTACAATCACTAATCTCATTCAGATCACGTCTACATAAGATGTAATCCAATTTAGTGAGCCTATCTCCACTCCGCTTTTATAAGTCACTCTTTGTTCCTGTCTCTTTGGGAAGAAAGTATTTACAACAGCCATTTCCGTCCTTTTGGAATGTCTACCACCATCTATCCTTCTTCATTCCAATCCTGAATACCAAACCTGCCCATCACTTCCTCATCACCTCTGTTCCCTTCACCAACATGTCCGTTAGAGTCTGCACCAATCACCACCCTCTCAAATCTTGGTATAGCTGCATCAAATCATCTAGTTCACTCCAGAATTTCCTCTCCTTGTCATGCCTCACTCCACACTCAGCTTCCCTCACTCACTCATCATCATCATCACCCTCAACTGTGCCTCCAATCACGCACACCAGATCCTCCTTACCTCACCTCTTTATAACCTGCCACTTCCCTTCAGTCACGGCCGGATCATTACAGGACTTCAGACCTTCCACTGTGTGTTTCTCCTGTTATCTTCGTTCTCGCCATCCTTCACCCTCAATAAAGGAATCTGCACCTTGCTTCTGCGTCTGGGTCCATACCTCACACCGCAATTCCCTGCCACTCCTCCTTCGACCAACAGTAGTCCAATTTCCACCGGCACCGTGTGGGTCAACAGCACCAGTGGCGATCGTTGTCGACCATGGAGTTCATCTTTGTGATTTGCATGTACAACCTTCTGATTTTTCCAGACTTGGGACTGCCACAAGAAATCATTTAGCTTGTGACCCCTTATGGTTGCATTTATTTTTGATCTCATCTGACCACATGATATTCTCCCAAGCCCTCTCTGGATCATCCATGGTCTCTTACAAACTTATGACAGGGCTGGACCAGGTTGGGTTAACCTTGAGCGCTGCAGGATTTTAATGAACGACGACGTAGTCTGTTACAGGCAGCAAGCATTCTTATTGTGGTCCCATGTCTCTTTAGGTCAATTCGATTTGTCCGCTGCTTTTGACACTGTTGACCACAAGATTTTAATTTCTCGTCTTGAGCACTGTGTGAGCATTAAGGGTGTTGCCCTTAATTGGTTTTGGTCCTACCTGACTAATAGGACTTTCCGTGTAAAAATTGACAACTTTATGTCCTCCACAGCTCCCCTTCCACATGGTGTCCCCCAAGGGTCAATTATTTTATTTGCTCCTTACCTTCTCCCCCTCGGCTCCGTTTTTAGAAAACTTGGTATTTTGTTTCATTTTTAGGCTGATGATTGTCAGACCTACTTCCCTTTCGCGCAAAACAGCACAATCCAGCAACTCACACACTGCCTTGATCACATTAAAGTATGGCTTTCTCTAAACTTTCTCAGTTTAAATGAGAACAAGACAGAAGTCATGTTGTTTGGACCTAGCTGCCGTTCCTCTCTAAATGTAGATCTTGGCTCACTGTCACCCTATCTCAGGGACTGGGTCACCAATCTGGGGGTAAAATTTGACTCTGATTTTAAATTTGATAAACAGATCATCAGTGTTATACGGAATAGTTTTGATCAACTTTGCCAAATAGCAAAGGTGAAGCCAATTTTAGCAAAACCGGACTTGGAAAAACTGATCCACGCGTTTATCACAGCCCGTCTTGACTATTGCAATGCACTGTATGTAGGAATTACCCAGACATCGATGGCCCGTCTGCAGCTTGTGCAGAACTCTGCTGCTCACCTTTTAACACAGACCCGTAGGCACGATCACATCACTCCTGTCCTAGCATTCCTTCACTGGCTCCCTGTGCACTATAGAATTTATTTCAAGCTTTTATTATTCACGTTTAAATGCTTGCATAACCTTGCCCCCACGTACCTTTCGGATCTGCTTCAGCCTTACTGTCCATCCCGACCCCTAAGATCAGCCGATCAGCTGCTGCTGACGGTCCCTAAATCTAGGCTGAAGCTCAGAGGTCACAGAGCTTTCGCCATAGCTGCACCCAAGCTCTAAAACGAGCTACCCTTGAGTGTAAGACAGGCTTCCTCTCTTCCTGTTTTTAAGTCTCTTTTAAAAACACACTTCTATCTATTGGCTTTTAACACACTGTGATTCCATTGTGTATGGCACCCTAACATGCTCTAGCTGCGAACCTGGTTTTTACACTGTTTGTTGATGTTTTATATGTCTTTATGTTTTATAATTAGTTTTTTTCGACCTAATGTACAGCACTTTGTTGACTCTTGTGTTTTTTTAAAATGTGCTATATAAATAAATTTGATGTTGATGATGTTTCACTGCCCCCCCCCCCCCCCCCCCCCCCCACAAGGGATACTAGGATTTTTGCTCACTGTTCTTGTGATCATTTTGACACCAGATCAGTTGTATTTTAAGTCTTCCATAATAACTGCTCCCATTGTTGATTTCTTCACACCAAGCTGCTTACCTATTGTAGATTCAGTCTTCCCAGCATTGTGTACAATTCTTTTTCTGGTGCCCTTTGACAGCTCTTTGATCTTGGCTCTAGTGGAGTTTGGAGTGTGACTGTTTGAGGTTGTGGACAGGTGTCTTTTATACTGATAATGAGTTCAAACAGCATTAATAAAGGTAACGAGTGGAGGACAGAGGAGCCTAATTCAGAGGAAGTTACTGGTGTGTGAGAGCCACAAATCTTGCTTATTTGTAGGTGACAAAATACTTATTTTCAACCATAATTTGCAAATAAATTCTTTAAAAATTTTTCCATCTATCCATTTTCCAAAGGGGTCGCACGGGGGCTGGTGCCTATCTTCAGCTGTCAGCAGGCGAGAGGCAGGGTACACCCTGGACAGGTCGCCAGTCCATCACAGAACTTTTATTATTCTTTTTATATTATCATAGCATTTTATATTATATATATTTGTATAATATCTATATTACTATATAATGTCTTATATATTTTATACATGTTTTATATTAAAATTATTACGAATAAAACAAAAAAAGGTGCATAAATGTTGCTGGACACAATGCGCAAATTTCGCCACAAGATGTCGCACTTGCATTCAAACTTCATCTTGTCTTTCTGTCACAGAAATTCGAGGTGATGATGATGATGATGATGATGATGATGATGATCCATTCTTGACCGGATAAAGCTTCTCTCTCTGTGTCACCAAACCAAACACCGGTTCAGTCAGTCAGCTGTAGGCTATATGCTTGGATGGCAGCGGGCCTCTCTGTAAATCTCCCGGACTGGTTTGGTGTGTGTATCTTTGGAGGTTCTGAATTCACGTACATGTGGAGCCTTTAGACTCCTAAATCTTACACACAACTTTACTTTGTGTAAATCCTGTAAATCAAATAAGAGATTGTGAACGACTTTTCGTGGAATAGTTTATTTTTTATTTTTATATCTGCATTTTAACAAATTGTTTTTTAATATCCCCACTACTTCAGAGGTTTTTCCTTTCTTTTCTTTTTTATAAATATATTTTGAAATGTAATTCGTATTTTTGACGAGCTGTTGTAGATAAAAATGTAATGCAGGAGACATTTTCTGCCTTGAGTCCCAGCCTCTCAGAGTTGCGGCTGTTTTGTAACGAGTAGGCTATAACTGTTCCGAAGGCCGCTGTTTTTCTAAGCAAATTTACACCTGCAGCTTGGCATTTTCATTGGCTGAAACCACAGTCAGATTCCCCTGCGAAGTTATCTGATTGAAAATCAGGGAGGGGAGAAAAAGACCGTGCAGCGAGTGCGATGATGCTTTTTACTCTGCTTTGGTTCTCCCAACTTTTAGGAAACGGATTTCTTTCTCTCTTTTGGTTTTCCTGCTACGCATTTCGGATCGGACTTCCCAGGGAATAAAGTTTATTATTATTATTGTTTTAATTTGGGGGAGGACGCTGCTCAGTAAACGGTGAGTAGATGCCACCTGTTGCATTCTTTAAATAAAATTACTAGCGATTCCATGCAGCCAGTTAAACGCATCTATTAGAGTTAATTTGATAGATTGAGAAACAATATAAAAATAACCCAGCGTTTATATTTTCGCTGAAACCGATTCTAAAACCTAAACGACACATGTTAAACTGTGGCCTAATTATTATGTGATAATATACTGACGTTTATTTTGATAAAGAAATAAAAAAATGTTTCTGTTTGATAGTTTGCCGACGCAGAATCAACATGCCGCGGTCATTTCTGGTGAAAAACAAAAGGTGCGCCTCTTACAATATTCATCGCACATATGTGGAAGAGCCGAAGGCCTTTGAAGACGCTGGTAAGACTTTCATCTATCCGAAAAATTCAAATGAACATTCAGATAAAAACGCTTCTTGTTAAACTGCATGACTTTTTTCTTATTTAAAATTTGCTTCAACTTGTACAAAACTTTCAAAATGCATGAATAAAAATGTTTTAATCATAAAAAAGGATTCTAGAGGTTATTGTAAAGTTTTTTTCCCCCTTTTATTTCTTGTGCATTTGTCAGAGGTCCCATCCCAGCTGCAGAGCACAGACTCCTCAGAGGGGCCTCTATCTGAGGGCCCGTCCCCCTCTGCAGACCGGTGCTCACCTCAGAAGGACAATTCAGAGTCTCAGTGTCCCTTACCTTCTCACCCTGAGCCAACCAGCCCACCTGTGGCCCCCTCACAGCCCTACTACCTAACAGGTTAGTAGTAAAAGCAGCCCAGCTTTAAATTAGACTTCCACAACAGAGATTACATTTCTTTCTTCTTCTCTCTGTTAGAGCCACACATGGCTGAGTTCCCACCCTACTACAAGCCTGCATATGCCTGGGAGCCGGTGTCTTCCTCCTACGAGCTCCGGCAGCTGAGTTTTAGCCCCACTGTGCTGCAGCACGCCAGCAGCCTGTACGGCAGCCACATCAGCCGCAGTCCACCGCCACAGCAGCCTCTGGACTGCAGCACGCACTACTCCCCCACCTCCAACACCTACCACTGCATCACCTGCGATAAAGTAGGTCTGCCGTGCAGCTTTGCTTATCTTTGCAGGTTGTATCTTTAGAATAAAATGCATCCGTTGTGAAATAAAATAAAAGGTAGAATGCTGTGGGAAAATGTGTACCTTAAAGAAAGATGAGTAAATATGTAAGACATATTTTAAATTATTATTTTTATTAATAAATGGTGCTCAAAGATTGGAAAACATCCAAACTTTGTCCAAAAACCCTCTTATTTTTTAAATTTTTAGTAGGGCTGTCTAACAATTAAACTTTTTGATCTAATTATTCACAGGGTAGCTGTGAATTATTAATCACCATCCTTAAATATGACCAAAGAAACTACAATTTTCAGTGTAAATAAAGGACAAATCCAGATGCTGTTGCTTTAAAACAAATTAATATAGGAGAAATCATTTGAACATTTGTTTTGAACTCCACCATCATATTCACAATGTATGTGTAGTGTCATGAGAAAAAAAAAAACACAAATACAGGTAGAACTAACCAAAATTTATGAATAAACTTCACATTTGGAAATCACCAGTCTGTGTTAAACATTACATAAATCAAATGTCACAGTTTACCATTTTCCTATAAATAAACACTCAGCAGATTCTGCAATTCATCACATCAGGAAATTAATACTCTTATTGTGAAGATGTACACAGCTATTTCTGCTAATAAGTTAGGACTAATTCAATTCCAAAAACATCACTTTAACTGAATAATGTGCATTTTTAACGCAGCGGTAACTCAGTACAAAATGCACTGAAGCTAGACAGTGAACCATCATGCATAAAGCAACATAAATTCGGCACATTTATACTCTGCAACTCGCACAGCGAGCTGACATCCCAAGAGGATGGTACGGAAAATTTCCACAGGTAACTTATGAACTCATAATCATATCAACTCAATAAAAAACTAATAATAATAAATTTACATGTCATTTACAAGCACACACTCACATGCTGATTCACAACAATCAGTAGTTTTGCTGTTAGGAAAGGATTTCTGATGTGGTGTGGGGTGAATTATAAAGAGGGCGGTCTTCTGTGTATGTGCTAATTGCATTAAAATAAATTTTGTTCATTCTAGGAATTAATTAACCCGCGTTAATTTTGATAGACCTAACTTTTAGCAGTTTTTTTTTTTTTTTTTTTTTGCAAAAAGGTAGCCATGTTTACCTTTTCTGGTGATATAGGGCATCACTCTTGGCTGATGGCATACCCAGATTCCATAGTGCTTCACATTTCCGGGGAGAGAAAAAAAAAGAACCAAAATAAGGCACCGAAATGTGCGTTGATATTCAGTCAATTTACAATAAATAAACAGCTTGATGAGAAGAGATCAGCTGTTGGCACAATTTTTAGAAAATTGAATAAATACAAGATCTCTTACAATCTTGTTGTTCTGGGTTGCCAGGTTGGTTTAAGTACTTTTTCCTCCTCAATAAATTAAAAGAACATTTGAAGACTGCCTTTATATTAACTCTTGCTATTTTAGTTTGATAATAAGCAAGATTGAGAAAATGCTTATTCAAAGCAATGTAAGTAACACTCCTTCTTGTTCAGGTGTTCTCAACTCCTCATGGACTGGAAGTTCATGTCAGGAGGTCGCACAGTGGAATGAGGCCTTTTGGCTGCAGCATCTGCAGGAAAAGCTTTGGGCATGCTGTGAGCCTGGAGCAACACATGAACGTCCACTCTCAGGTTAGGAAAATAACAAATTACTTAAGATTTTAAAAGGACATAATTCTGAATGAGGACTAAATCAAAATGACATATTTTAACCCTGCTATTCTCTACATAGTTTAATTTTATTTATACTTTAAAGTTTTCCAAGTTCCAGTAAAAAAAAAAAAAACTGTGACAATAAATAATCTGTTGGCTGATTTTTATTTATGGATATCATAGGTTATGTTCACACTGCAGGTCTTAATGCTCAATTCCGATTTTTAGATCAAATCCGATTTTTTTGTATGGTCGTTTACACTACAGATAAAATGCGACAGCAAACGCGCTCCGGTGTGAATGTTTCACGGCTCCAAAGCGCCCCGCATGCGCAGAAGAAGAAGAGACGTCACCATAGTACGTCACACACAACAGGCTCTGTTCACGGAAGTTAAAATGGCGGCTACAGATGTAAGCGTTTTTTCAGCAGTCTATCAATTCTTGCATAGTTGGAACCGACTGAAGTTTGACATATTAATTAGAGAAAGAATGACTACGATAAAAAGAAGAGCTCCTGCTTTAACAATGGCCATTGTTTGTTTTCTCCAGCACTGATTATTTACATCACTGACACGCTGCGTAAAAGACGGATTTAAAGCGACATGCCCATTCAGACCTCAGCCGCTTTCAAAAACCTCAGATGTGTATCGGATTTAGTACCACATACTGAAGTGACCTGGGTCGGATTTGAAAAAATCGGATTTGTGTCGTTGGGTCGCATAGGGGCAAAAAAGTTGGATTTGATGCGCTTTCACCTGCAGTGTGAACATAGCCTTAGTATCCTCGGGGTGAAAGGTGATAGGAGTTCTCTCTGTAACCGGTGGGTTGTTGGTTCGAACTTTCACCCCATTCATTTCAGCTGGTGTGTCCTTGAGCAAGACACTCCTGCCACCTTGCCTGCTCCCCAGTGGGGAATGTGTGCAACAGCCTCGCTTCTGTCAGTGTACCCATAGACTGTTAAAAAGAAAAGACAACGCCTCCTCACTCCTCCCCGTTTACCAGAATGACACACTTTCATGGGGGAATTCATGGAGGATTAACAGACTCCTCCTCCCCAGCTCTGAAGAAGCATGTTCCTAAAAAGGGCATAGGGGTGGGATCTTCACTGTAGACTCTGCCCTCGCGGGGCGTCTATGGGCATGTAGTTCAGTTGTAATCACGCCCATTCTGCTCCCGCGTCTTTAGCTCTGATGCTAAACTTGGCTAACTAAGCTAAAGGCTAATAGCCCCATGCCTGACTGCTGCTGTATCTGCGCTCCTCCGACGGTTCTCCTATTTCTGAAACCTCAGAAGGTAAACTTGAAACAATTATTAAAATGTAGTGTTACTATAGTTAAATTCAAACAAAACAGCCTGTCAATCAAAGTCTGGCCCCTCATTAATTATGCAAGATTTCAAAAAATTATCTTACGAAAACCAGCCTGGTTTCTATCTTTTTGACGAGCCCAGCGTTATCTCAGGAGGAATATGTAGCCATAGAAAGTTTAAAAAAAATTGATACCAGGAATTAAAGTTGTTTTTAACGTGTCTAAAGTCCAATGCTTTTCATTGGGGGCCTAGCGGCCAAATGGAAGTACTACAGCAATGGAGGAGCAATGGCGGCCTCCATGGAATGCGGTCACAAAGCAGAGCGGCCAGCGGCCATTGAGTGTACCCCAGGGCAGCTGTGGCTCAATATAGCTTACCACCTTTCAGTGTGCGAATGTGTGCATGAATGGGTGAATGACTGTATCTAGTGTAAAGCCCTTTGTGGTCTTCTGATTGAAAAAGCGGCAAACAGATGCAGGCTATCTAGCATTAATAAATCCAGGACATATCGCTGAAAAGGTTCATTTATTTAGACAAAGATATACAGTCACCTTGAGTCATTTCTATGGTTTTAATGTTTATTTTAACACGATGATCTAGCTGTTGGTCTATCTATCTATCTATCTATCTATCTGTCTGATTGTCTGTCTGTCTGTCTGTCTGTCTGTCTATCTATCTATCTAAGTGCAAACAAACAGTATAGCTTCAACCATATTACTTAATTGAATGGAATGATCGAGATCCAGTTTCCTATACAACAGGAATGCAACACAGATAATACAGAACCTTTTATGAACAACTTTCCAGTTAGCATGCTAGCTTAAAAAGCTTTGTCTTTGATTTACTCAGGTTAACCAAAACCTTCATATTAACAGCTGAAATCTGATCTCAACTTGCTTCCTCTTTATCTACAAGCTAGCGTTAGCACTAGCCACTTAAACTTGGGGTTAGTGCTTTCACTAGCCTCAGGTTCAAGCTAGTGAGATCCAAAAAAGATCCTTAAAGGACAGAAAACTTTGTTAAAAGAACAAAGAAAACAATATAAATCTTCACATAATTCCCACTGTTTTCTTATGGCAAAATACCGCCCTTTATTACTTATGAAAATGATCAAAGGAGTGCTAAATTGCTTAGAACTGATTTTTTCTGATTGTGATGTAACTTTTTTGATTCCCAGGAAAAAAGTTTTGAATGCAAGATGTGTGGCAAATCCTTCAAACGCTCCTCCACGCTCTCTACGCACCTCCTCATCCACTCTGACACCAGACCCTATCCCTGTCAGTACTGTGGGAAACGGTTCCATCAGAAGTCAGACATGAAGAAGCACACGTACATCCACACGGGTAATTATTGTGATTAATAGAGATTCACATATTTTTTATGCTATGAAATGATTTGGGCAAGCTTTTAAATTATTGAAATGCCTGGAGCTTTTTGAAGGTTACCTACTCCATCTTACATTCAGCAAAAACACCATTCAGGCTTTGGCTATTATCAAATATTCCCGCAACCCCCCAAATAAAGTGATGTTTAATGTTTAAGTTTCATAAAGATTTCACTTTAACAATGTCTTTTCTGCCAAACAACATCATCAGCTCTATTTGTCAGCTGAGCTCTCTGACAGATTGCGGCTGGTTTAATTAGGGTTTGTCTTAGTTCTTTGGAAAGGTTTTACATCAAGAAAACTTTTAAATGAGACCAAAATAACCTGAGTATAAGACAAAAAAATATTTTCATTTAAAACTTTTAGCAGGAAAAAGGTAATTCCAAATCAATACGGCATTAAATTTATTTGAAAACGCAGTCACCACCTAAAGCTCATATGGCCAGCAACCACTATCACATATTTTGAAGTAACTTGTGTCTTTTATGTCACTCATCTTTACAGAATTTCATTAGTTATCAAACATATGTTTTTAGGGGATGCTACTACATCTCAGTTTCATTTCTTGCTCGACTTTGACATGGCCACTCCAAAATCTTTATTTTAGTCGTACAGCGGTGCCCCTCCTGGTTTGGTTTGAATCATTGTTTTACTGCACAGCCAAAGTGATGGACATAAATTATCCTCAATGATTTTCATCAGTTACGACAAGTTGCCAAGTACCTGAAGCAGAAAACACGATTATGCTTGATTTTTATCTCTGAAAGTTACATTTTTGTCTTGTCATACCAGAGAATACTTTCCCAAAAAGTCTTTGGAATGATCAAGATGCGTTTTGGGAAAATAAGAAATGGGTCTTTCCATCTTTGCTAGGTTCATTTTGGGTAGCTTTCTATTAGTTTTTAAGGTTATTACTTTAATACACAAATAAAATAGAATTGTTTTTACCTTTTTATGCTGACAGAATCTGCAACAGCTGTCACTTTCCATTGCCTTTTTCCATTCTTTTTCGTCAGCAGTGGTTTTTATCATTTAATCATGAATGCTGAATCATGAAACTTTAACTATGGGCAAGCAGCCTGCAGGGCTTTAGATGTTGTTCTGGGTTCTTTTGTGACCTATTGGATTTGTCATGTATGAGCCTTTGGAGTAATTGGTGTAATTTTTGGTAGGACAATGCAATGGAAGATATTCCAAGGATGACTGTATTGCTTGCTTTAGTGACAGAAGTCAGGAATATTAGATAATAGATGTTAAAACATCATCTATTTAGAAAACAGTGGACTGAAACTGAAGAGCAGAAACCTGCTTAATATATAGCCAGCGTAACCCAATCCTCTGGAGCCAGGAAGGGATCGGTGGTACAAGGAACCTTTCTATATAATGTTTTTGTCCTTTGGTGTTAAGCAGGACGCTTGTTCATTGATAAATTGATAAGAGTTTTTATGCACATTTATATTGTATTATTTTTCTTTATTAAGTGTACCAAAAACTTAATGAATCATTAGTTTAAAACACCAAACACTGATTGGTGATTTTTGTGTACCATTACATCTCTAATATTTTCACATTGAGCCAGGTTAGTTTGGATGTTGCTTTTTTTTTAACCCTTAATGAGTTTGTTCATTACTTAAAAAAAGTTTGTGTATTTACTCAGATCATATTTATCTGATGTTAAAATTAAGAATAACAAAAAAACAAAAATAAAAATAAATCTTTTAACTTTTTTTTTCTAGTTTTCATTCGACTTGCAGTGTGGACCTTGTATCGGTCCAACGATGTCCTTGCAGGTATCAGCTACTTTCCAGGTGCAGCATGGAGGAATTGTTTCCTGGGTTGATATAGCTGCTGATAAATCAGAAAAAGTAGCTTAAACAAATATCCCGTCAATTTGCATGTATGGTTTTCCTGCTTCCCACTGAGCTCTATAAAAGGAAGTCTGTTCAGTTGACATTTGTTGACAACATGGGTTTGGCAAATCTTAACAATGGTTTGATTCTACATGACCGGTTACTAATAGAAACTCTATCTTTGGAGGCGAAAACAGCTGATACTGTTTTTAAACCAATGGTAACTCTGATTTTGCGTCAATCAAAGCATTTGCAAAAAATGTATTAAATATTCAGCTCCGTAATTTTATTTTCTCTTCTTATTTCACAGGTGAAAAGCCCCACAAGTGCCAAGTTTGCGGCAAAGCGTTCAGCCAGAGCTCCAACCTGATCACCCACAGCAGGAAACACACAGGATTCAAACCGTTCGGGTGCGATATTTGCTCAAAAGGCTTCCAGAGAAAGGTGGATCTGCGCAGGCATCACGAAAGTCAGCACGGCATGAAGTGAGGGCGAGCCGGGCGCCCGAATGTTTGTACATATTAGTTTTCTATTAAAACAATAAGAGCTGGTGCATCTGGGATGGTAGGACCCATTCACACAAACAGAAATGTAATATATGGGAATAAATCCTTTAAACGTGTCTATAGATGTGAAAAATTGGGAAAACTCAGGGTTAACTTTGTATTTATATTCTGTTGGTACAATTCATGTTGTTGGAAATAATAAATAATTTGATCGCCACATTGGAAAATCTTTGCTTTTTTTATTGATACACGCATTATAAAGTAATCTGGGTTTCATAAACACACATGTCCTTCTTGTTTTGTTTTCGTTTCTTTTTGTCCCACATTCTCATCTAAAACAGGAAGTGAAATTACTAGGGGACTGTTATGTTAGGTGAAAATCTGTTGCGTGACCAGAGTGTTGCTGCAGTCAAAGAAAACACCTGGAGTGTCATGCAAATCCATGACCAGGATCTGATCGTGGACTGAAAACCAGCAGGAAGGGAGAGTTTGGAGAGCGCTCAGGAATTCTATCAGCACAGACACAAGTGCGGGAAAAACCTTTATAAAAAATTGTAAAAAAATCAGAGGAGCACTCCTGAATTTTGGTTTTGCCTTTTGGATGCGGTTTTATTGGGATACAGGGATTAATGAGTGTGTTTGCCAGTAAAAAAGGGATTGATTACTTTAGCCAACTGCCACCCCACCCTTCCAGTCTTTTGGATTTACTTTCAACAAACAAACGGCAACAAGAACGCCTTTCTCAAACACCCAACCTGTTGGTACATTAAGGTGCTTGAGGCAAATCAGATCCACTCATATTCCTTTCAAATCTCACAAGGATGAGGAGGGTGAGGTAGGGGTGGAAGAAGGAGGTGCTGAGCTGTGGGTCTTTCACATGACCTGATAAGACGTTGGAGAAATTCTGTGTGTCTTCTGGCCGGGTCTTAGTATGTCTGACAATGAGATGGAGAGAAGTGCTACCACTGTGCAGCCCAGAAAATTTAACATTATTGCTAATTTTATTTTTAAATGTATGTTTCTGCACTGTCGCCTGAAAGCAAGAAGGTCCTGGGTTCATATCCCAGCCTGGGGTCTTTCCGCATGGAGTTTGCATATGTTCCCAGTGCATGCGTGGGTTCCCTCCGGGTACTCCGGCTTCGTCCAACACAGGAATGAAGTCCCGGGGTCGAACCTGAATCAAGCAGCACAACTTGCACACGGACTCTTACACGTTAAATTATTATTGTTGGAATTAGCATGTAGCCAAAGCAAGCGTTAGCTCGTTAATGGTGTTTTACATGATTGGTAGGTAGAGAAACAAAGCATGATAAAAACAGCTATTTAGGAAAAGCGTAAAGAGAAAAAAATAAATAAGAGTATAAAAGCATGACAAGCATAAATAACTGTAAAAACAACAATTAAGAAGCAAGTGTAATACACACGCAAAATTATATTACAATATTACTCCAAAGCAGCACTAAACAGAAAGGTTTTAATGTTTGATTTAAAGGGACTATGTGAGGCTATTTTACCTACTTTCAACTTCTGGGATAGACATATATATGACAAAATGTTACCGTTGGTGTTATACAGTATTAATTTGTCCTAACATTTAACTTGTATCCTGTAGTTAATGTTGGACCACAAAGTAAAACGGCTCATTTCTCTATAAACCCAGCTCCATCTCCACCCACCGCCCCCACCTCCACTCCTCTTCCATGCTGAGTCGCAGCAGCTCAGACTGAGAAAATCAGTGCTGAGGTTTATCTCAAACAGTATTCTGACAGTGAATTTAAAAAGCCCAAAGTACCACAATGACACTATGTAATATTAGGGGCTCAACCGTCTGGTTTAGTTTTCTTTTTTTTGGGTAAAAAATTGAGTTCATGAAGCTTATTTCAGCTGCTAAATCTCCAGGCTTCAGACAAAGCCCAAACCAACACAGCTGCATCCACTAAGCAAATCTTTCCAGCCCAGTATATAAAAAAAGCCGTGGATGTTGTTTGCACCTGTTAACTGAACACTCTGAGATGCTACAGATCAATTAAATAACCACACAATGCTGTTATAAGATTACATGAGCACCTTCATAAATGGCTAACCCACACTAGCATTTACCTACTTACTTCTCTGTCCATTAGGGGTCTTTTTGCTTTTATCCAGTTGCTATTCTTTAGGAATGTAGAATAAAATCCTGTAATCCGTGCAGCCAAAAGAAATAAAAAAATCCACCATAAAAAGTGTTTTAAGCTCCCACAAAACAAAAGCAGCAATTAGCTTTTAGAAGGAGGAGGGTGTTTGGAACTCTAGCAGAGGTAAGCCGCTCTGTCTGCAGGGGCGGTGCAGACAACTCTAGCACTCCCTTGTTTTCAACTAGTGATCTCAGTAGTTGAACACTTGTTCGTCGTTTTCTTGGAGAGGGAGGGGCAGCTGCTCAGAGATCAGAATTAAGGAGGATAACTCAGACATGCGTTAATTAAGCCAAAAACCACTCTGGTGGGTTTTCTTTTTATGAGAAAATTGCATTACCAGATGGTTTAAAATTCCAAAAACTTGATTTTGCATGATATAGGCCCTTTAACAGAAATTAACGATTTGGCAACTATGCAGTCATCCATAAGTTTATTCCAGATTTTTGGGGCACAAAAACTGAAAGCTGCTTCATCATGTTTGCTTCTATTTTTAGGGATGTTTGGTAAACTAAAGTTGGAGGACCTGAGTGGTCTGCTAGGTTGGTACAGTGAAAACGGGCCTTTAACATACTTTGGAGCTAAACAATTTATTGATTTATAAACTAGTAGGAGTATTTTAAAGTCTATTCTCTGAGCTACAGGGAGCCAGTGTAAGGACTTTAGAACAGGGGTGATGTGCTCTTCTTTCCTGGTTCTATTGAGGACGTCAGCAGCAGCGTTCTGGATCAGCTGCAGCTGTCTGACTGACTTTTTAGGTAGACCAAGGACGCTGTTGCAGTAATCAATCTGACTAAAGATAAACGCATGGATGAGTTTTTCAAGGTCCTTTTGTGACATTAGTCCTTTAATCCTAGAAAAAATAACAACTTTGCAAAGAGCAAAACAAATAAACATTTTCTGTTAAATTATTGCAGAATTTCCACATATCAAGTATCTGTTATCTTTAACCGATACAACTTCTTTGGAACGGAATCTGCCCTTTTACCCAATACCAGTATTGGTGTTGGTGCATCCTTTGATTGAGCATCATCGTTCTGTGTTTTTCTGAGTAGTGTCCCTTTTCCTGTTGATCAGTAGCATCCCCAAAGCATGTTGCTGCCACCACCATATTTCACCATGGGCATGGTGTGCTTAGAATGGTTACAGTGTTAGTATTTCATTGCACATACTATTTTGCATGCAAACAAAATCTAAATATTAGTATTATATCAGTCTTCCACATATTTTTGCACGTCTTGCTGCAAAATGCCAAACCGAACTTCTTTGGTTTAGTTGTTTTCTTAGCCATGACTTTCTTCTCGTCACTTCTCCTTGCTAAATTCCTTCAAATAAGTAAATAATGCAGGAAGATGAAGGAAGAAGAAATATATAAATGTACAATCTTTTTTTGGAAAACATTAACTTTAACAGTTTACTTATTTTCCCACATATGCATTAGTGAACAGGAGATTCCTTTATTCTACAAACGGTCAATAATTGTGGATGTTTTTTTCAAATTACAAATGCAGTTGACCGTTTTCATTGTTTTTCCATCTGAGTTTTTTTAAAGCTTAGAAATGATGAAAGGATCAAAATTAGCTGTTAAAATGAAAGCGAGAAACATAAAATATTCAGGGTTTGTACAGTTTTTTGTATTTCAATGTTTTTTTAGTGCAGGGGAGAAAAATCTACTTTTGCATGAGTTGGTTTAACAAATCTAAACTGAAGCGCTCTTTAGATAAACTGACAAGGACAATGAGTAAGTGTTTATCATGGGTTCAAAGCAACGGGCTGCATTTCCACAAAGTCAAACTTTACAGGTTACAATAAAGTGGTGCATGACTGCAAACTTCTGCTGCGAACTGTCATGCAAGCTTACTGTCTGACTAACAAATCTGAGGTCTTTATATGCAAAATTTGTCGGCAAATACAGGCAACAGGGTCAGGGCTTAATCCTTCTAAACAGTTAGAAGTGCTCCTGCTGCGGCTGCTGCAGTTCCCTGATGTGAGGAGACTGGGCAAATCAAAACGGTGCACAGGTAACCGCCAAAACAAAAGGCCAAGAATCCTCCTGGGTGGAACTAAGCAAACAGGACACGAGTCCTGGAGGAGGAGGGGCATCACCGACGGTGGTTGCCTGGGGAAAAACGGGAAAAACTGAAAGGAACTGAGACTTTACTTTAGGGTTAAACAGGTTAGAGGGGGTTTAAAAACACTTTATAGAATATATAAAGCTTAGATTGTGTTTAAAATGTGAAAGCTCTGTTGTGCTTTTTCTGCCTAAAAGCATTTTCTGTCTTGTTTTTTGGCTTTTTTTGTTGGAAAATGTATGTCACAAACTACATTATTCTGATTTAAAAAGCCTTTAGTTTATAATAGACACCTTTTCAGCACAGGGAAGAAAAAGACCACACTCGTTTTGCTGAGTGCCAACTTTATGCTCTGCTATCTGGAAGAAAAAGGTGAGAAGATAGAGCAACATGTACTAGATTTGTTTTGCAAATCCACATGCAAATGAGTGCCAGCCAGTACTTTGGAAAAAAGTGCAGGATGTGAAGGGTGTCTGAACAAATGCCCGAGGCATCAATGATGCATTCATGGAGTTCGGGGTGGGGGAACCCCGGCAGGAGCTGTTTTCACCATCGGAGAGATAAAAGTTACTATCGGAATCACTGTTTACGGGTATAAAGTATCCGTCATCATGCAGAAATTTCACAACTTTCTATATTTGTCTCTTTTTAACAGTTCCTGCATGCATGAAAATTATTATCTTGTTTTTAGATTTTGTTTTCTTGTGCTTCAACTGATTTTCATGTGATTTCTGATTTGATTTTCACTCATTACACAATTTCTACGTATCATGTTCTATCAAACCAGAATATATATATTTTAAACCCTCCACAGCTGGGTGCTTACAAAGTGTTGTGCCAAAGCATAATAAAGGAAAATTGAGTGGAAGGAAAAAGCGTCGAAACAAAAAAGTGCACATGCAGCAAGGATGTCCACACCCCTAAGAGGACTTTGAAGCAAAGGAAGGTCATTTTTTGAGATACCTGAGCCAACAATGCAGACCAGCTTAAGGATGCTCTTAAGACATCCTTGGCTTCCTTAATGCCTGATTTGAGGGGTATTGCCTCAAAGCCACACACAGAGGATTGAAGCTCTAATTCAAACAAAAGTATCGACCAGGTATTGAGTACACAGACTGCTCGGTACATGAACATATTTTTGAGTAAGTTAACATTCCTGCATTGAATTGTAATTAAATTTTCACAAATCACCAATAAAACAGGATCTATTTTGATAATGACCTTTAGCTCATTTGCATTGTTTAATCTGGTGTCTCACATTGAACTTTTGAATGGGATTTGTTGCCAAGTCAAGCCAAGGCTTTAGTTATAAATGGTACTTTTTCCCTCAACTTAACTTCCCATTTCATAGTTTAGATTCAGCACTCATTGATTGATCATCTTCTTAAGCAACGGCATTTCACGGCTTACCGTAGTTGTAGAGGACATTTCTGTGTTCTTTTTTTATTATTGCATTAGGTGATATACCATTGAAGTTCTGATTTTTTCTTAGCTATAAGTGAAAATCATCAACATAAACAAAAAGAAAATGCTTGAAATGAATCGCTGGGCGTAATGACGCTATAGCTATATTATGAGTTTTTTAAACTGAAATATTGAACTAAATGAACTTTTAAGTGGTATTTTTTTATATATATTTTGTAATTTACTGGATACACTGTAAAACACTGTGACTCAGCTTGAGCTAAAGACTTTCTGACATTTTCATCTTCCATCCATTCATATATAATCTATACCCGCTTATCCTTGAAGGGTTACGGAGGAGCTGGTGGACATCTCATCTCCTGAACAGCAGGGTACATCCCCGACAGTTCACTATTCCATCGTAGGATATATTAATCAATAAACTGTAATTAGAGGAAAAAGTCCCTGTTTTTCAAAAAATAATTATAGAGAAGTCAACAACAGATGCACATTTTTACACATAAATATGTAATTATTGAAAACATCATCAAACTATTTTATCTTAAAGACAGAAACGGCAGAAATGTTACAATTAGAATGACTGACAGTGATAGCTCTGTGAAAACAACAAAACGCTTTTCTTGGAGTTTTTTTTAGGTCTCACATGATATGCCTGCATCACTCCAAAACAGAAAAAGTAACTGTCTGCAGATTTCCTCTGCGTGAGTGATTGCAGGAAGCGGCAGAAGGATCACTGCCGCTGCTGTCACACAGTATAGGGGCGTGATACCGTCTGATTGCCAGCAACACAGTGTTTTGGTTCTGCGTCGCCATAGATAAGTGTGGTGGTGACGGCTGAGTGACGTAAACTAATGTCCACGTCTGAGTGAGAAAGACAACAAAAACACAAACTTTAAATCAACATCTAATGAGGATGGGTTTTCTTCATTAAAAAAATATATGATTCAAAAGAATCACGTTTTGGTTGCTTTTTTTAAATTGAATTGTGAGAAAAAACAAGAGCAGCTTCTGAAGTACATTTTCTAACCTAAAATCCAAAATGGCTGCCATATATATAAAACAGTTAACCAGCAGTGATAAAAAATGTATTTACACTTCTGTCAGTTAGTAAGATGGGTCGCACAAATGGTTCTTTATGACTTCTGCTTGTGAACGTGTTGCTATGCAGTGCTTAAATGCACAAAAAGCTGAGACAGCCATTGTTTGGTTGTTAAATGTAGCCTAGGTACCTAGCAAATCAAATTTGTTTTTCTGACACGATTCTGTTGGGTTATGATTCACAGATTAGAGTTCTGATTTCTGAGGCTGATGGAACACAACAAAATCTTTTAGCTAGAGGTGTTAAAAAGATAAAAAAAGATAAAATAAATACTGGTACAACTGCTAGATATTTTTAGCTGTCTCACAGAAAAACTTGTGAATTTACATGGTGCTAGCTAACTTTGATCAATTAAAAATAGTCATGCCACTTTTAATTTAAAGCAACCTTCTCTTCAAAATTAATTATCTACCCGTAGGGCTTAAATATGATATATGCTAAATTGTCTTTAGCAAATATTAGCCTTCTAAACTGCTAAACTAACAGCATGAATGAAGTGAATATGATAGGCTAGCTAATCGATTTAGCACTTCTGTAGTGCATTTATAAACATGGATGTAAAGTATGTTTGCAGACATTAAAGCGAATAAGACTTTTGTCTTATGAACATCGGTTTAGTAATATAGCTAAAATACATAGCTAGTCCTACATTTGTAACAGAAAGAAGACCAGTGGATATAGGCTGCTCTCAGGTGTTCACAGTATGGAAGCCTAACCCAAGCGAACCTAAATTTAAGGTGACAAAGAGATGGCCAAACATTTCCTTACAAGATCTTCTATCAATTACACCAAGTTGAACTGCACTGGAGTTTATTTTATTGGCATCACAGTTCGACCACTGTTTTTTTCTTTTTCTTTTTAAATGCTTTGTTGGTTTTATTTCAGCTGTAGATGAATGCAGAGCTTGCAAGTAGAATTTCCCCCAAAGATTCTTGAGGATCAACAAAATCATCCATCCAGACTTTTGTTTTCTTTTTTGAGAGGTGATTTTGGCCTATAGGAGCTCTCACAAGGATCCTATGTTTCTCCAGTCTCTTTTCCTTATTAATTAATCGTGAACACAGACTGATTAAAGGTCTCGTTCACACATTTTTCATTTTCAATACATTTGTTGTGGTGTCTAGTATGAATCAATTAATGCCTTGGGGAATAAATGCGCTCGTGCTCAGTTGAAGTTTGTCAGAGGAGTGGGTGGGAGGAAAAAACGACAGGATAACAAGTCTTACTCATTAATATTCATGATATGAAAACGTCTCATCTCTGATTGGCAAACAGCAATGCGTCTCCCTAGCTGCATTCAAACAAATAACTAACTAAGCGTTGTATTTTCAACTGTTTCTTTCCCAGCTCCACTTTTTGGATAAAAAAAACGCCACACTGATATGTTATCGCCACAAATAACACAAGACCAAAGTGATATGCAATGTTATTAAGTTGCTAATGGTTAGCTTCTACCTGCAGAGACAAACTCAAAATCATTACAAGCCTTCCTATGGCAGTCACAAGTCAAAGTTTGTTATGTAGAACAGACTGGCTTTTTCTGACTTTTTCCTATCTATTTCCTTTCTGTGGCTAATGCAGGCAATGGAAGTGGAGAAAATTTTTATGTGTAGCATGCATGTTAAAAAATAAGGCATTAGTTGTTTTCTCACTAAACATGACCTTTTAATGAAGTATAATTACTGCAGAGCGTAATAAGTTATTTTGGGGGTTTTGTGACCTCCCTGATGAGTGATTACTGCACTCCAGGTTTATTTTGGTAGGTTGGCCCCTCCTCCTGAGAAGGTACTTCACTGATCCTTGTTTTCTCCATCTTATGATGGCTCTCACTGTGGTTCTCTGGAGTCTAAAAGCTTTAAGAAGAGCATGTATTTTATAACCCAGACATCAGTGACCTTGTTCCTCATCTGTTTTTTAATTTATTTAGATCATGGGACGACGTGTTGTTTTGTAAGATAATTTAGCCTTCATCATGTTGTCAGACAGGTTCGGAGATAATTTCCTCTTTCTACTGGTCTGTAGTGATCAGTACTGGGTGTGGCTGCTGAAACTTAATCACAGTTAATCTGTAAAGGGGCAAAACACTTCACAGGGTGTCGTATTTATTGTGTTTAAGGTGTAAAAGTTAACTTTTTTTTTCACATTTACTCTGCAAGACACTGCACTGGATTTTATTTTGTTGGCATCAAAGGGAGGGGGGCTGAACACAGATGTGTTCACTTTTTAGGTCCTCTTGAAAACTACGCCTAATTTGCATCCCACTTCTCATTTATGCACTACTTTGTAAGATGACACTCTGAGTTCATCTTTCTGCAGGGATGCTGTGGCTCGAATTACCTGAAGAAATCCGATAAACTGGTGTTCCACCACAATTCTTCACTATTTTTCCCCATTTAGGTGTGGGTGCCTCAACTATTTTTGTGGTACGAGGAAGTGCTACACTGTTCATATGGAAGAGTTGCCAAATCATCAAGGCATCAAGGTGCAGGGTTTTTTTCCAGCCCACTGAATATTTTGAATATTGTTTGCTGCTTTGCATACTGCATGCTACATGACGACCAAATCAGTACAAATATTACCAATGATTTCCCTCCGAGCAACTTAGGAACATCAGTTTTTTAAGTTAAGTTAAACTGTTTCTGCCAAACATAAAAGCCAGATGTTAAATACATGTAAAATGTGGCAACACAGATCACAAATGATCATCTCTCTATTTGCCTACATAAAGGAGAGGATTGCAAAATTGTGACTTAAACTTCAAAGTCATGAATCCAAATGCAGATTTCCTCCCCACCTGATAAACAGCCAGCTGCTGAGAAGAGAGGGTGGAATGTGACGAGTGAGAAGTCAAAATGAGTGAAAGCAGAGGGTAGAAATCGTGGTGCAGCAGGCCGCTCCAGAGCGAGCCGGCCGGTAGAAGCTGTCTGATAACCTTATCATGAACTCTCCACACTGTAACGGCTGCAGCAGCAGCGAGACAGGGGAGGGGAGGACAGGCCTGAAGCCAAGATAACAACAAGAGCAGCAGGGACATCTAATAAAACGTCAGACAAACGGGACAACAGGGAAAAGACGCAAAGGATCGGGCAAATCTTCACTACAGTGAACAACAGATTGTCAGTGACAATCAGTTGGGTCTTCTATCAATCCTTTCCTGAAAAGAAATGACCGTTTATTATGAATTGAGATCTATGACAATTTTCAGTCCCCATGCAAGACTTCAATTTTAACTTATGAGTTACTATATAAAAAGAATTTGGGTCAATAGTCTAGAGTAATAATGGCTTCCTAATACATGCACAGAATCACAAATATTTTTTTTTATTTTTGTGTAATGAGAAAAACATCCATCCATCCATTTTCTGAACCGCTTAATCCTTAATGGGTCGCGGGGGGGCTGGTGCCTATCTCCAGCTGTCAACGGGCGAGAGGCGGGGTACACCCTGGACAGGTCGCCAGTCCATCACAGGGCCACATAGAGACAGACAGGACAAACAACCATGCACGCACACACCCACACCTAAAGACAATTTAGAGAGATCAATTAACCTGACAGTCATGTTTTTGGACTGTGGGTGGAAGCCGGAGTACCCGGAGGGAACCCACGCATGCACGGGGACAACATGCAAACTCCATGCAGAAAACCCTGTAAAACACATTTTATTAATTAAAGGTATTTGAGAATAAAATTATACCACCATCTTTAGCAGCAATAACTAAACGCTCATCCACACCTCTTCACAACGTTGTTTTATTTAAGTGAGATTTGCAGATATTAGTTTTGGCAATGCTTTCTCAAGGTTCCAGGACGACATTTCTATCACGTCGAGGTCTGGACTTTGACTAAACCCCTTTTACAGCCGTCGTAAACAAATCTTTTTGTCATGATTCGCAGGGGTCTGGCTGTCCAATGTTACACGTCCTCCTTCTAGTTATCGAGCACTCTCACGACCAGATCTAGCCTCCGACAGTCTTCAAGCAGTGTCAGACAATCAACGACAACTGAAAATACACACAGGGGAGTGGCATAAAAACTAGCGACGAGGGTACAGTGCAACTGTAGTAGCATGAAGCGGATTTTAATGAGCTTTGGCAGCAAAGACGGTGTACATGTTGTTGCTAACTTGGGTATCTTTCGCCTCCTACTTACTTAAGCTATTTAGCAACGTATGCTTGTTTCACTCACTGAAACCTTGGGCCGTACAGTGTTCCACCTTTTTGCAGCTCTCACAGTGTGATGTGTAGTTGTCCTTTGCGAAGGCCGAAAAATGCATAGCGCCAGCCGGGCTTTCCATCGCTAGATTTCAATTATTAGTCCTGTTGCACATTTCCTGCTGTGGTTGGGGTCATTGTTTAGCCGAAGAGCCCGTTTGAACCAAGGTTCTGCTTAAGATACTTTTTACGGAGGAGTTTGGGGTCGAATCAATGGCTGCAAAAATCCTCCCCAAGTTCTGCGACTGCAGAACAAGCACAAATCATCAATACTCCACCTCCGTGCTTAAAAGCTGTTATCCGTAGTGTTGGGAGACATATACATGTACTCAATGTTCTGAACTTTCATTTGTGGAATTTAAATACATTTGAAGAGACTTACAAGCAGTTGTACTGTTTTGTATAGGATCTTTATTTAGTAGTTTACCCACAACTTTATGTTCAAACGTGGGAATTCAACAGAGACACAGACAATTTAATCTGCAACACAGGCTTCAGAAGTATAGCTCTGGCAATGCCCTAACAACTCTACTTTGGTTTCATCTGTTAAAATGAAAATGTTTCATAAATCTGTTATTTCATTCTGATGCAGCTTTAAAGCTTGAGTCCATATTTACCAGAATATTAATGCTGGGTGAAGCCTCTGTCCAGGGGTCAGTGGGTAATTGGCAGAGTACAACCTGGATGGGTAAACAGTTCATGAAGGGATAACATCGGGACACAGATTGGCACTTAATGTAAGATGAATGTGTATTGAAATTGGCTCCTTACTAATCAAGCCGTTCAGCGTTTTCTGACTGTCGCCTCATTAACCCTATAATGTAAGTCAGGCCTTAAGAGTCTGAGAGGGAGCTCCTGACTTTATTTTCCCTTTTTTGACGCTCTAAACTTGGACAGACTTTAACGGGACAACCACTCTATATTAGACGTTTTACAAAAATCATAAATAAAATGAATCATGCTTCTGGACTGACTGCTTTACAAATGACAGCCAACAGTGTGTCATGTAGCCCAGCATTATTTGAAAGATTTTCGCCTCCTAAGCTGCATTTTCTTTTGAATATTCAAGATATGCTCTTCAAAAAACCAAATATCAGTGAGTAAGCAAATTGTTGACGAACAATTTTGAGTTACGTTCCAAGGGAAAATTAATGACTACTGAACCGCAGATAGGCGAGGGTCCATTGTGTAACTCTTCCCAGTTTAAAGTCCACCAACAGTTGCTTTTCTAAGGTCATTGCTGATGTTTTTCCAACCATTTTAACAAACACTGGTATGCAGTAGAGCACCAAGCTATCAAGTCTGCTGCTTTTACAGATGTACTCACAAACAACGACTGGCTTCTCAACTGCCCCAAAGTTTTTCTTTACCTCTTAAATCCAATGAAAGCTGCATAGTCTGTCCAAACAGAGCTTTTTCTTAGAGTTTGGCTTCATTTTTCTACAGCTTTACATAAACCATACTATTAAAAAAGAATATTGGTGTAGAAAGTCTAGTGTTCCTTTTCCAGAAATACAGACCAACCAAATGCTTGAACAGCCAAAACTAGAAATAAAAGTACAACACTACATAAAATCCATATTTCAGTTTTTCCTTTAGCTGTGCAGCACTTTGTGATATTGGTACCTGTAAAAGGAGCTTTAGAATTCAATTTGATGCAGGCTACTTATTTTTATTTCTTTAATTTAAGAGTGAAGAATTGTTTATTTTAACCAAAGTGAGGACAAAGTGTCAGTAGAATCACTGTATGACGACTGTAGAAGATGTAGAAACTCGAACTAAAATAAAAAAGGGGACGGATGATTATCCAGCCAGCACCTTAAATAACTCTGTAAACATACAGACAACTGTAGTGTCTTCTTTCTTTCCTGATAGGATGATAATCTGTTGACATTTCCAGGGTGGGACGGTGAAAAAATCGTATTTACTCAGAAAGCTTATCAAAACACAGGATTTCTCAGATTACCTGAATACCCTTTAACCAAAAGCTGAAGCCCCCAGTAACATATCCATAATATTTGCATAAAGAATTATCAAAGAACAGGTTGGTAAAGCCTAAGATTAAAAAAACAGCACAGGTGTCAGTCTAGGTAGTTTTGTGTGAGTATGCTGCCATCATGTGGCCAAAACCTGCAAAGCAACAAAACAATTCAAACAGTCAATTGACGAAGTTTTTTAATGCTTAGTAAAAGAACCGAGCTTAGAAGAAATAACTGAATTATTTAGGTGGAAATTATATAAAGGCTACTTTCACATTTTTCTCCTCAGGTACAATAACCGAACTTTAAACTAAGGAAAAGGCAGGAAAAATTCTCACATCCAAAGAAAACCAGAGAAAACCTCATTTACAAACTTCACGAATCCATAAAAATCCAAATTATTATTATTTTTTATTATGTTAAATGATTTTATTAAAGAGGGAATCAGCTTTTGTGTTACTGGTGTTACTCGGCCTCGTAAAAAACTATAATAATGTTGATTTATTTATTGTTTATTCATTTTAATCTAAATATTTTGGCAGAGGTGAAATGAAATAGAACACTATAATACCAGGAAAATATGAACTTTGAGGAATATTTTAATGCATACTACACTTATATTAATCTAAAGATTCCTTTAGAGTGTAATAATAATACAGTATAGATAAACAATATTTTGAAGGAATTTAAAATATGTATTTTTATTAGGAATAAAAACAACAAATAAAAAAGAAAAATCAACTGATGTTCAACCTCAAATGGGGCCAAATTTCACACTGAAAAGTTTGGAGTAAATCTGGGTAAAATTATTCACCATTTGAAATACAATACTTTCTGGATTAATAAATAACATTTTAATCATTGTTTGAAGTTAGGCTTCAGTTGTTTTCTGAACTTCTGCCACTGACCTCTTCACCCAGATTCAGTGCATTATTTCAAAATAAAAGTTTCCCAGGCATTGAAGCACCAATAATGTAATTCTGAGTGACAACTATCGATTCAATACCAATGTGAGTAATTGTTTTGTTAGTTTGTTTTCCTTTACATCACCAGTCAATGTTCATAAGAAAACGTAGTAGTAAGTAGCAAATATAAGTAGAAAATGGTACACCTGAACGTGGCGACAAGTCTACAATATATCCCGTAAAGTCTATATGTTTATGGGAACTAAATGCTTATGAGGCAAGGCAATGCAAGGCAATTTTATTTGTATAGCACACTTTCAACAATTCAAGCTGCTTGAAGTCAATTACCTGCGTTGCAGGGTTGTAACATTAAGGATAATTGGTTAATATGTAATATACTAAATGTATTATGCCCTAACTCTGAAAAACAATATAAAATTTGCACAGTGTGCCGAAGAAAAGTACATTATTATTATTATTATTATTATTATTATTATTATTATTATTATTATTATTATTATTATTATTATTATTATTATTATTCTGTTGGTGAGTCGTGGGGTTTTAACCTCAAGAAACGGACGCGGAACCTTTATTTGACTAGACATATTTCCGCCCGGGTTTATTTTGGAAACAGCTTCCCTTCGCTCGCTTGTAGCAGTTGCGATGGCGGCTGTAGATGCTGCGGATCAGGAGGGGCTGCAGTTAAATTTTAACCTAAAAGAGTTGAGACTGTCTGGCCGAACTGAGGAGGCCACACCGGGCGGCTCGTCCGCCGTGGAGCTGCGGAACCAGAAGCTGGTGTGCGTGGAGTACCCAGCCGTGGTGACCAGCGTGGAGAGGATGCTGGAGACCCTTGGAGGGGAACAGACACTGAGTAAGGTACGCGGAACCAAAAGCTAGAGGATAACACGAATTGGTATAGGGCAGGCATGTCAAACATATGGCCTGCAGGCTGGACCCGGCCCGTTGGATAATTTAATCCGGACCGGCATAAATTTCTGAGTATGTCAAAAAAAGACGCGAGTCTCTCGCTCATTTCTATCAAAAGGTATGATTTTTTTTTTAAATAAATACAAAACAAATGTCCCTCCAGCCGCTAGAGGGCAGTAAATGTGTAAAAGAGCTCCCTTCCAGCATGCGGCACTGACACGAATTAGTCACACGAAATAAACATCTGCAACGTGATGTGTCGAAGTAAAAATGAACCTACAATCTTGCTTCATCATTCACCGCTACTAAACAAGTTATCGGTCAACACACCCTTCCCTAAATTGTACACTCAAAAAAAAAAAAGAAAAGTGGACACGGAGTGCCGAGTTTTCCAGGAAAATAGGACTGGGAATTATTTATTCACAGAAGTGAATGCAAAACCAGTGTGCCTGGTATATAATCAGCAAGTTGCAGTGTTCAGAGAGTTTAATATTCGGCGCCACTATGAATTGATATTACACAGTACTTGAATACACTTAATACTACATTGCAGGGCCGTAACAGGGTTGTCAATCAATGTTACGACAGCATAAGTGCGTTCAAGATGAAACTGTCACTGTGGGAGACGCAGCTATCCAACGATGACACCGCGCATTTCTCTTGTGTCACAGCTGTGCGTCCGAAGGCACCGGACCGTCCCGATAATAATTTGGAGCAATATAAAGACAACATAACAGATCTGCTGCGAGAGTCTGACCAGAGGTTTCAGGTATTCGGTGAAGTTGAGAACAAATATGGCTTTTTATTAGCTCGCCATCCTGATATGCCAGCTGACATTCAACTCGAGCTTATTAACTTGCAGTGCGATTCCGCTATGGAGGATACATTTGATCAATATCTCGTGCCAGGTTAGCCCAAATTATCAGCCATGGCTGCAAAGTTTGGGACTACTTATCTTTGTGAACAGGTGTTCTCCTTAATGAACAATAATAAAACAAAGCAGCGCTTAAGGTTAACAAATAAACACTTGAATGACATAGTTAAATGTGCTGCTACTCAAGATTTGACACATAATATATTGTGAAGGCAAAAAGATGGCAAGGAGCCAGCAGCAGCAAGTAGACTGCATGATGGCAGTGAGGGAGAGAAAAAAAGTGTGATGACACAAAATTTGTTTGCACTCATGAATACAGATCATTAAAAATAGGATTAATCTGATTTCATATTAAAGAAAATTAATATTGTGCAGTATATTCTCAGCTTCAACTTTAGCTCATTAAAACACACAAAGAAAGAGATTTAAAATGGTCACCCACTAACAAAATCATCAGAATTTAAAAAAAAAAGTTTGCTTTGTGTTTTTGTTTCTTTATATTTGTTTTGTTGTGTGGGAAACAAATACACAAGGCAGTACTTCAAAACTACATATGGTTCCATTTTGTATCTTTTATTGAATTTTTGTCGTGATAACATTCCCTGATAAAATAATCCGTTTTCATGTTGTATGACCCAGTTCTTTTTTGTTTTTGGGAGATTTCCTATAAACGAACTTCAGTCTGACTGTGGCTCTGCTCCGTTGTCTAACCGGCTCTTGATGTTGGTCCCACAGACTTTCAGTGACCCTACCAGGCGGCTGGAAATGCGCTACAGACCCCAGGACCCCTTCTGTCACTCTCTGTGTGGAAACCGGCTCCCGTCGAGCAACCTCCTGCTCAGGGTGCGACGGCGGGTGCGAAAGAAAGACCCCAAGGATGCTCGGATCCAAATGGATATACTGGGAATTATAGGAACGACTTATAAGTTCCAGGGTGAGGGGAAAAACTCTTAGTGCATATTTTTTTTTAGTTCTAATTAAGGAATGTTGTGATGTTCCTGATGATATTTTTGTTTAATTTTCACTCCTTATGTTTGGTTTTCCTTGCCTAAAAATGACCTAAAAAGAGCTAAAAATCCAAATGTAACTTTTATTACATTCATTTATTTCAGAAATATATCCAAATAGATATTTTGAGGCTTCTTTGCTCATTTTAACAGTGGTGACATTAGGAATGGAGGAAATGAACTGAAACTAAGAATAAAGCCTAAAGAACCAGAGCTTTTGATTGTTTGTATTCGCTTTGCAGGGTTGGTTGACTTCCAGTGCCTTGCAGTGGATTCCCAGGATGGGAAAAACGTGTCGCTTTATGACAAAATCATCATCCGTAAAGCCGAGAATCGAGACTTCTTCGAGCGGGATGTACCTATCTTCCTCCCCCCTGCTATCTTCTCGCGCCTTGACAGCCCTGTGGACTATTTCTACCGGCCAGACGTCATTCAGAAGCTGACCTCGACTCTGTAGGTGAAACTGGAAAAAAAGGGTGGGAGGTGAAAGGTCTGTTCTAACCATTCTCCTGTTTTCTTATTTTTTATTTTATTTGCAGCCGTCCGTCCGGCAGCAAGAACTTAATCGGTTTGAATCGAGCACGACGGCCTCACAACGCCATCTTCGTCAGCTTTAACGACCCCACCATCCCCAGCGTGTGCATGGGGGCGGCCCGGATCAACTGGGATCGACTGTGCGTGAAGGAGCACGACCGGCAGGCTGAGGAGAACGTGAAAAAGGTGTTTGTGCAGCTGAGAGCGCCACCATTCCAACCGGAAAGTTGGACCGAATGATTCTGTTTTGTTTGTATCTTATCTCTGACCAAACATGTACGCGCTCAGATGTTTGAGAGCCGTCCCATCTGGTCCCGCAACGCTCTCAGGGCCAACCTCGACCTTCACCCCGAGAAGGTGAAGCTGCTGCTGCCCGTCTACGCCTATTACATGGTGAGCTAATGACGAGCGGCGCATTAATCAGGCTGTTTGTTGGACGTCACTTATAAAAGCTGGAACAGCTGGTTTGCAGCGTAATGTTGCATAACTACAAGGTGAGGCAGTTTTGTTGGTCTAGCACGCTTTCAGCAACAAAGTAATTCAGGTGCAAAAATAGCCTGATAGCCATTTAAAGCAAAAAGGGCTATCAGGCATAAAACACACAAAACACATGACATGTCAGAAATACAGACGTGGACAAAATTGTTGGTACCCTTCATTAAATAAAAGAAAAACTCATAATGGTCACAGAAATAACTTTAATCTGACAAAAGTAATAATAAATAAAAATTATATAAATGTTGACCAATGAAAGTCAGACATTGCTTTTCATCCATGCTTCAACGGAATTATTTAAAAAATAAATGCATGAAACAGGCCTGGACAAAAATGATGGTACCCCTAGAAAAGAATGAAAATAATGTGACCAAAGGGACATGTTAATCCAAGGTATGTCCACTAATCAGCATCCTAGGTGTCTACAATCCTGTAATCACTCAGTGGGCCTATATATAGGACTCCAGGTAGTCACTGTGTTGTTTGGTGACGTGGTGTGTACCACACTCAATATAAACCAGAGGAAGCAAAGGAAAGAGTTGTCTCAGGAGATGAGAAAGAAAATCATAGACAAGCATGTTAACTGTAAAGGCTATAAGACCATCTCCAAGCAGCTAGATGTTTCTGTGACTACAGCTGCACATGTCATTCAGTAATGTACGATCCATGGGACTGTAGCCAACCTCCCTGGACGTGGCTGCAGGAGGAAAATTGATGACAGATCAAAGAGACGGATAATCCAAATGGTAACAAAAGAGCCTAGAAAGACTTCAAAATAGATCCAAGCTGAACTTTATGCTCAAGGAACATCAGTGTCAGATCGGAACATCCTTCGCTGTTTGAGCCAGAGGACAAATCATTAAAAAAAACAGACTGGAGTATGCCAAACTACATGCTGACGAGCCACAAAGCTTCTGGGAGAATGTCCTGTGGACAGATGAGACAAAAATGTAACTTTTTGCCAAGGCACATCAGCTCTATGTTCACAGACGGAAAAATGAAGCATATCTAGAAAAGAACACGGTCCCTACTGTGAAACATGGGGGAGGCTCGGTTATGTTCTGGGGCTGATTTGCTGCATCTGACACAGGGTGTCTTGAATCTGTGCAGGGTACAATGAAATCTCAAGACTATCAGGGGATTCTAGAGAGAAATGTGCTGGCCAGTGTCAGAAAGCATGGTCTCAGTCGCAGGTCACGGGTCTTACAACAGGAAAATGACCCAAAACACACAGCTAAAAACACCCAAGAAGGGCTAAGAGGAAAACACTGGCCTTCTATGAGCCCTGATCTCAATCCTATTGAGCATCTTTGGAAGGAGCTGAAACGTGCTGTCTGGAAAAGGCGCCCTTCAAACCGGAAACAACTAGAACAGTTTGCTCATGAGGAGTGGGCCAAAATACCTGCTGAGAGGTGCAGAAGTCTCATTGACAGTTACAGGAATCATTTGATTGCAGTGATTGCCTCAAAAGGTTGTGCAACCAAATATTAAGTTGTGGGTACCATCATTTTTGTCCAGGCCTGTTTCATGCATTTATTTTTTAAATAATTCCGTTGAAGCATGGATGAAAAGCAATGTCTGACTTTCATTGGTCAACATTTATATAATATTTATTTATTATTACTTTTGTCAGATTAAAGTTATTTCTGTGACCATTATGAGTTTTTCTTTGATTTAATGAAGGGTACCAACAATTTTGTCCACGTCTGTAGAGGATAATAAAAAAAGCACACAAATAACTGTAAGATATGATATATAATAAAGCATGAGAAGTATAAAATACAATATAAGAGAAAGTAAAAAAAAGGATGATACACAATAAAGCATAATTGCTTACTTATAGGCAGCTGTAAACAAATGAGTTTTTAGTTTTTATTTCAGGCAACTCAGTGTTTAAGGAGATTTGCAGTCATCAGGAATTTTTGTTCCAGATAAGGTAAGCATAGAAACTGCTTCTGTAGGTTCAGGTCCGAGTCCATTTTTACACCTAAATTACGCGCCTGATCAGTTCTTTCTAGCTGTATTAACTGAAGCTGTGTGCTGACTCTTGATTGTTCTTCTTTAGGTCCAAAAATAATTACTTCAGTTTTGTTTTGTTCAGCTGAAGAAAGTTATGAGACATCCAGCTGTTGATTTACACAATGCATTTATTTAGGGCAAGAATGTCCAAAATGCGGCCCAGGGGGCCATTTACTACAGCCGTTGACCACCATTTAAGATACATAATTTCTGTTATATGCACTACAACACAAAAGATCAAGGCAGATTGAGATTTTCTGTTATGAGGGCATAGTAATAGGATGGGTGGGCGTGGTCAGCATATTTGCATAAAAGTAACAGAGCCCTCTACTTCAAAAAGGGACTGAAATTGTGAAGAACTGAGTTGGTGTAATCACCAGACGAATTGAGCCAAGCAGCTGCTCCTATAAACATACTATAGATGTTAAACTAACTAGGTTCATTATTTTCTTTATTATTTTTAATTAAAATTCTACTTTTTATTTTTTTTAAATGTAAATTTAGTTGTGCAAAAATATTTTAAAAAAGGGTTAGGGGTTAAAAATTTGAATTTAATTAAAATAACATTTAAAATTGCTTTTTAATCATTGTTTGATTTCTGTGTTACAATTTTTACAATCTGATTCTTTAGTTTAACTTTTCTATTTTATTTAAACTTCAGAGTGTCTGTGCTTGATTCAGACAAATAAACTCTTCCTCCTTCCCTAGGTTAGACCCAATCTTAATTGGAACACTGTTATTGAGGGTAGTGGTCTTAACAGAAAGGAGGCGCCACTGAGTCAAAATATGCTTCAGGCCCCATAAGAATTTTGGCCAGCCCTGGAGATCACTTTATATGGGAGTTATTAAATGCAGAGAACTTCATTAACGTGTTTAGTGCATACCATAGACCTGTTATAAGCTGTTATAACAGTTTCTTTGATTTTTGACCTTCTACTTGTTTCCATCTGAGATGGGTGTTCGTAGATTTTTGGGTCCCTTCCAGTGGCCAACCAGCTGCAGACTCTTTGAGTAGAAAGACCAAGATCTTTAAATACCAAGTTCGCCTTTGCAGGTGACGGGACCCTGGAGGAGCCTGTGGGTCCGGCTCGGATACGACCCCAGAAAGGACCCAGAGGCTAAGAAATACCAGCTGTTGGATTTTAGGATCCGGGTCAGCGCCAAGTACGGTGAGGAAAACCAAGGGACTCTGGATTAAGCACTAGCATGTTTTAGATAAAAGGACATCACAATCATTTGTAGTTCCTTAGGGAACTACAATCCATTACATTAATTTAATAACTTGAACAAGTTTGGAACAACTTTGACTCTTTCAGGAGAAGTTTATTTCCATTCGTGATCAGTGTATATCTCTATGTTACGAGTTAATAGGGCAGCCAAAGTGCAGCCTCAAAATAAGACATTATCTGCCACAAAATTATTTTATTTCTCAAGTGATTCTATTATTCTCTAGCACTATTCCCCTCTGAGTTCAGAGCATCTCTGAGCTGCTTTTTTTTGTAATTCAGGGTTTTTTACAGGCTTGTTAACTGTGAAGGTTCTGCTCAAACTACAACTTGGATTCCACATGGCATTGATGTCATTGAAGCTGCTTATTAATATAGTTGGATTAAAAGCCTGTAAAATAGCCTGGAACAACCCAAAGGGTCATTATTATACAGGTTTAAATCTATTCATACACCTTAATACATTTTTGGTTAGAAGTCTCAAGTATCAAATCAAGCACACGTCTTAGCTTGTGGTTTAGGCCTAATTCTGGCTCAATATTTGATCTGTCTTCGAGAGTTTTTTTATTTGTATTTGTTGATTTTCTGACATTATTTGGGCTTTTAACCAAACTCCAGTTTCCAGTTTGTGGCTCGGTTGAGATTTGATGGTTCCCAAAAAGGTTCTTGAACGTCCCAACTAGGTCGCTTTCCTCGTTTAGGCAATTGTTTACAAATGACTCCAAACCCGTTTGTTCAAATCTACAGTTCTACTTCATGGATGTTCATTGAGCTCCCTGGATGTTCCTGTTGTTCCTTGGTTTGCTAAATCCTGTGAGAGATTTTAAAGAAACTATTTTAAGATTTCTGTACATATTTGAGTCTGAATGTTTGAAATTGTATAATCATTCCACCTTGAAAGCAGAATAGCGCAAATATATCATTTTAAAGACAGAATTATGATGATGGATGGCAAAATTCTTACTTAAACTGTATTTTTCAAACATGGTTTCTTCTTTTTTCAGGCTACAAAATACCCCACATACCGGTGAAGAGGAGCACCTATAACTACAGTCTGCCGATTATGACCAACAAAGCAGGTTTCAATATATGCTGTGACAGGAGATTTAATCGACTATTTGCACAAATTTGTGTAATCTTTATTGTGAGAAGCTAAATCCAAATTTTAGTACTGGCTATTTGTTCGAATTTCAAGAAGTGATTTGATAACAATTGTCAGCATTTAAAATCGGTCTGCTATGATGTGTTTCCGCTCCTTTAAGCTCCTCCTCCTGCTAGCCTGATGGATATTCCCGTGCCGGAAGGTGCAGGCTCCAGCCGCGAACCTGCTCCCGTCTCCTACAAGCTGAAGGTCAGGGAACAGAGCAGCAAGAACAAAACCTGAGAAAATGAATAAAAATCTGAAACCACTTTTTGGTTTCTTTAATTTCAAGTGCTTCAGGTGATCATTAACGTGAGTTTATGCTGAAACCTATATGCATCATCTTTCCTGTCCTGTTTCAGGAGTCTGTGTACATCTTCAGAGAAGGGATGCTGCCTCCTCACAGACAAATGTTCTTCCAGCTCTGTGACCTGGATGTGGACAGGTACCATACTACTAAAAGGGTCGTAGACGTCTTTAAAGCCTTTGTCAGTTGCCATAAATGTTGCGTAACACAGCTCTTTCTGCTTCTCCAGCATCAGAGAGGTGATAAATCAGAACAACGGCGGGGAGCAGACGTGTGACGAGCGCGACGGTTGGTGTGTTGTCGGCACCGTGGACAAGCTGAGGGACTTCCTCTCTAACATGGTTAAGGACGTGCTCAGGTCAAAGAAACAAGGTTAACAAAAACCTTTAAAATGTTTACATTTATTCCCTGTTTCTCTTGTTAACTTGTTAGCGAGTGAGAAATCTCGAATGCTGTAAGCTGAAAAAAACTTCCAGAGTGAGGCAGTCTACAGTTGGGTAAAAAAGTATGTGGTAGTCAACAATTGTGCAAGTTGTCCCTCTTAAAAAGATAAGAGAGGTCTGTAGCTTTTTTATTTGACCAAATACCTCCTTTTCCGGGTCTTTGCTAGTTCCGCCTACGTCATCGCTGTCCAATAGCAGCACCGATTGTCACACATGTGGATGTGTTTATAAAATATAGTCCACTTGCAAAAATGATCAGTCTGAATACAAACCGCACCAAAAAGAAAAAAAAATCGTTTGCCTTTGGTCCGGACCAAACAAAGGAGTTTTCTGGTCTGAATACACCCTAAGAGTACTTGGGAAACCTTCTATCGCAACTTCCTCAGGAAAGGCCAGACAGACCGCAGTCTGCTAGCGCCCACAAGATAGTGGTCACCTTAGCGAGAAACATTGTGATGTTTTACTGTCGTGAGATTCCTTATAACCAGCTCTATTATAGCCTAACCTGCTACCTGCAAAAGTAGCAAGATATTGCTGAGAGATCCATTTTCAGACTTCCATCCAATATGACTGAATCGGATCTGTGCTGCAAAGAAGAAAGGGGAAGAAACTCGCGCTCTCTACGTGTAGAGGCGCACCTCAAGATGCTTGCCGCTGTAGTTGACACTGAAAATAAAGCGCAATAGACACCGTTTTAGCAAACAGGAAAAATCAGACAAATCCATACACAAAAATCTAAACTGAGAGGAAGAGGAAATAAACTACTTTTTCTAACGGATCCACATGTCACAGAAAACCCTTTCACCTGCATACTTCGATGCCGTTTCCTTCACTATCGGATGATTGAAACTTACTGTGGATGTGCAGAAACCTCAGTGGGAGTAGCAAGGGGCAAACTCGACCTCAAATCAAATTTAATTTATAGAGCACCTTTCATGTTAATATCAGCACAAAGTCCTTTATTTGATAAAACCCAAAATAAGAACAGATTAAAAACATTAACAAGCAGAACATGTTAAAGCTAGACCCACCATACACATCCTGTTAAACACACACACACCTCCAAGTCAAGACGTCTGGTGAGATCAGAGTTGTGTTCCACGATTGTCTTTTACGCTTATCCTGACAGGGATTGAGAGCTTTTGAGAGATAAAAACTTGTATAACACTTTTTGTTTCCAGGTGCTTCTCAGTAAATTGCCATATCAAATATTGTAAAATTTTATTTATTTTGGTAAAATACTGAGAAATTGTAATGAAATTTAAGATGCTTGTTGTGAATTGGCCACTATATAAATAAACTGAATAAATCAACCCAATTTTGCCTATAATTTTAACAAATCTGTAAAAAAAAGAAGTTGCATGTCATTTTGTCTCTTTTTCTTGCAGTACCGCCAGACATCTACCCCAAAAGACGACGGACAGGGCGTTCAAATTGCATGGTGAAAGATACAGAGCTAGAGGATGAGGAGGATGAGGAGCAGTGTGAAAACAAAGAAGATGAAGAGGAAAATGAGGAAGATGAGTTTCAGCCGTCTGAAGGAAGTGAAAATGAGATGGAGACAGAACTCTTGGACTATATGTGACAAAACAGTTGATTAAAGAAATAAAAATACTACAAAGGTTTGAATATGAGCCCCTGAATCTTTACCTGTAATCAACACAATAAGGCATTTTTGGTGTTTTATCTCTATTAATCACTTTGTCATGATGTTTACATCTACTTTATTAATTTAACAGTATGTCACTGCCAACTAAGGGTGTAACGGCACATGTATTCATATTCTGCTTTTTCGCTACGGCCCCATTGGTTCGGTATGCGGCTGTGCCGAACGAATCCAGCTGTTTTCTACCTGAACGTTAGCAGAATTTTCGTGCTGAACTTAGCGCAGTGAAACATTAAAAAGTGAGACCAAAACAGAAAAGACTCCCAGCTATTACTAAACTCTATTTGGGAACATTAATGGTTTCTCTGCAGCTACAGTAAAAAAAGAAAGATGGACCAAACCAGAACTTTGTCAGCGAACTCATCTTTCAACAGCAATAAAGTCTATAACACGCTCTGAACTAAACTGAACTGAATGACTGACCTGAAACGATGTCAAGCTGAATGGAAGCATCACTGATACTGGAGAAAAAACTGCTGGTGTCCACATTTCTACCAGTAGCAACCAATCAGCCCACATTCCTTATTTTGGATAAAACACATGTCAGCGAGGAGGGATTTTCCCTAACAGCTCGCCATGCTGCATTAATTTACAGCTGGGAAACTATAGGCTGTCTAAATATCAAAACAACTCCAAAGGGAATCAAGTATATTTTATTTTCAAGTATGAGTATTATTTAAAAAAAATTTTTAATTGATATATTATTTTCTACTCTGTTTATGTCTATTACTTTTTTTGTTTTATTTAATCAAGCCTCTAGAGTTATAGAACATAATAAAATCGATAACAAATTGAATTGAAAGGAAGGACTTCAGCAGAAAAAGGTTGTTTAGTTCTGATCAAAATTTCTAAAAGTTATATGCACATTTCTATCAATATTTTTTTTATTGAAGTGTTCCAAAAAATTTAGTGAACCACAAATTTTGTTTATCATTACTCTCTTTGTGTCAACCTATTTGCAAGGCACATTTATTACTTATTTCAGCTGAACCAAAAGGCTGTTCAGTTCAACAAAAACAGTAGAAGTTGACTAAATCGAATTTAAATTTGATTCAGCAAAATAGAACATTCCCATGTACATAATTATTTATACTCACCTCACTTGATGGGATTGTGGAGTTAGAGGAGAAGTAAGATTACTATGATGAAGAAGGTTATCTGGTAGATGACTGAAGGTAAGCCATGGATGTAATGATGGAGAGGAGGAAGGATGAGGAAGATGATGGAAGGGTAAGGTGACTGAGCTTTTGCTCTCCTGTTAGAAAAACAAACAAAAAAATGCCTAAGAATGTAAATTGATGATTTAACGATAGACTGAGGAATCATTTGGATCTGCAAGGTTTAAACTGGCATGAATTCTTTAATCTTCTGGGAAACCCCGGGGATCGCCACGATGACTGCTGTACTGAGCCTTCTCTGTGGAGAAGCTGCAGGTTAAAATAACAGTAAAACAGATTAACATGTTTGAAATTATTCGAATTCCTGCAAGGTAATGTAAACATAGCCTCCTTCTTTTAAGTACATTCAGTGCTAGTTAAAAATATTCCTCATATACTTGCATGACTGCTTGAACACATGAAGGATTTGCTTTCTGAATTTTCAATCTTTTATTGGTTATATGATCACTCCAGTGCTGACTTTTCTGGAGCAAGTAGATGACTTCTCAATCGAGACCAAAAAATGTATACAAATCTGTATATATGCATCTAAAAGGTGTTCAGTTGAAATGGAGCCTTAATTGAATGTCCATAAGCAACCACCTAAAAGTTTTTTTGAGATAGTATGTATGGAACTTGCTAAAGAGGGACAGTTTCTCTGTATCTATAATTATTTTTATCTGTCCTTGAAGATTTGGCTTCATGAGAATCTTTAAAGGCACATCATGTGCAAAGATTAACCTATCACTCTTCCATTTTTAGATCAGTAAATTGCACAAGTCAATTTCCATGAATTGATCACATGGTGAGACATTTTTGGTTTATTGCTTACAGAAACGTATATGGTATTCTGGAACTGAAGATAAAGATATAGGCGACTTAATTTTCATCCATGTTCAAAATTCTGACATTATACATTACTTGATTGGTGTTTTTTTCCCTTCTGTGTTTTTGAACTGTAATATTAAAGCAATCAGATAAAAATTCAGAAACCTGCTCACAGGAGTTGGTTAATGATTATGTGTCTCGGAAGTACAGGTGTTTAAAAAGAGCGAGTCTGACAATGGGGGTCATTCCTGGTGGCGGTCCTCAGGGTTTTGGTTGCTCTTTCTGCTTTGCTGGAGATCATCTCCGCCACCTCCGTAAGTCCTTCAAAAGCAAAATTGTGACTTCAATAGATTATAGTGTCTCATGGTGGGTAGTTTAAAGCTGTCTAAATGATCTTATAGTCATATTTCCAGCATTAATTAGGTACTAATAGAGTTTCTTGCATATCAAGGAAAGTTAAATTATATATAGTGCTTCAAATATTTTTTTTCTCACAAAAAAGCACCAATTTAGACACAAAGCTAAACAGAAATCATTTCTTGACTCATGACCATCTCTAATTTTTCGGTAACCCTTGCAGCTCGGTGTTGTGTCCACCGAGGCAGGGATGGTGGAGGGACAAAACCTCTATCTTGGCAACCAGCGCTACATGGATGTTTTTAAAGGTGTTCCCTACGCTGACATGCCTGGAACGTTTGAGAAGCCAGTTCGTCATCCTGGCTGGAGTGGTGGGTAACTGACACACGCTTTTCCCCTCTATAACAGCTGGAACTGTTACTCCAGAAAGCCTTGAGCACAGCATAAGGGGTAAATCTTGGGACATTACACTTTCAAATTGCCTCCTGATTGTCAATTTATTTATTTCAAATTGTAAATTAGAAATAGTATGCAGTTCAGTTGTATTTTCATTTTGAAACCAATTTTGACATTACCTTGGTGCTGTGGTTAAAAAATATAATTAAAACTACATAATCTTTTTTTACCTGCTCAACATTTAAGCATGCAACATTTTATTCAAACCCATAAACTAGTCAGATTTTTGTTGTTGTAGAAAAAGGATGTGTAAATCCAAAACTTAAAAAAAAGTGTTATGTGGGTTTTTCTTAATAAAAAAAAGGAGTTCCAATTTAACTTTTTTTTGGCGTCAGTTGAAACAATAGCAAATGATTTAGTCTGTTCTCAGCAATAAGAACAGGATCCAGGTCACTCTTTCTTTCAAAACGATTGCTTATTTTGGGGGTAACGAAGTATGGCTTTACGTTAAAGTTACTGGATAAATATAGTCCTAATTAAAATAAAGTAAAGATAATTAGACCTCCAGTTTTTGCAATGGTTAGGGACCAAAGCTGTCTTTGGAATAGCTCAAATCTGTGAACACTTGAGACCCCCTTTAAGAATATAAATACCTGTTTTAATAGTTAAAACACAAAATATACCTTAATATACCTTTTGACGTGATAGATCACCCCCTTTTTTTTTATACCGTCTGCAGCCTCACATTGGCATTACTGCTTCAGCCCTCTACTGGTTCACATCTTATCTCTTAAGCAGATCTCAATACAAATCTGTAAACACTCACACAGCCGACATCGCCTCATTACTCTACGGTGTCCCTCAGGGCTCTGTTCTCGGTCCACTCCCTTTTCCTCATCTATGTTACCCCTCGTAGACTTCATTCGCCACCACAGATTCCAATGTCAATACAAAAACTATCAGCTCTATCACTGAGGTGTCCGCCCTTACAAACTACCTCACTGCCTTAAAATTGTGGATAACTACCATCATCCTCAGCTTCAAGTTAATCATAACTGAGACCAAATCCCTCCTCCCCTCCATCCAAGACTTCAGACTCTGCATTGACGGTCATACCGTCACTCCCTCCCAACACATCAGAAACTTTAGATTAATTTTGGATCCTACCCTCTCTTTCCAACCACACTTCTATCATCACTGAAACAGCATTCTTTCACCTCCGAAATATTGCTCTCGTCCCCCCCAGTCTGTCCGTTTCTGCTGCAGAAACCATCATCCACAACCTCATCTTCAGAATCAATAACTGCAACAGCGTCTATGGTCTTCTTTCCACTCACCAACAGAGGAAGCTAACATCAACAATCTTCCTTATCTCTGCCCTTGGGAGTAAAGCTAATGAGAGCTCTGGTAAATGAATGGCGCTCCAGTATTGGCTGCTTTGCAAACTCCAGCCAATAGTGTTTCATGTAGATTTGTATTTTGGTATCTCAGCTTCCCAAACTGTATTTTCTTCAAAATATTTTAGATACAGTCTATTAAAAAACGCACAATAAAACTGTGTGACCTATCCTCTGTAATGCGGGAAAAACTTGGTTACTAGCAGATGGATACTTTGTTTTGTGCGTACTTCTGTTGTAAATGGTAAATTGTCTGTGCTTGTATAGTACCTTATCTTGTCCAGAGATTATATTCAATCGTTCACACACACACACACACACACACACACACACTGGTGATGGTAAACGTTTACCCTCTTACCACTATGAATAGGTGAGCCGAATCAAGTGTTTTGCCCAAGGAGGCAATGGCCGAGAGAGACTGGGCTGGGGTTCAGACCAGCAACCCTCCAGGTACAAGACGAGCTCCTTCCTCCTGAGCCATGTCAGATTTTAATTGTAATGATTTTGCCTAAACTTAAAAGAAATAGGTCCTGATCTGCATCAACAACCTGTGCCAGCGGGCCAAGTTGTTCAATTGTTCTATATATGCAGCCCGTTAGCCAATCAAGAAAATTCCACAAAGAACTGCAAATGGCCATGTTTTGAACACCCCTTCCCCTTTCAGTTTTGCCCCTCCACATCACATGCTAAGACTTCCTCACATCAAGTACTCTACATCTAATACCTAAACCAGTGATGCAAGGGAAATATCGCAGCTATAACCAAGATATGTCAGATGAGGCAACACTCAAGGGATTTATTTTCTTATTTTTGACAGTCTGAGCAAATTCTAGCCTCAGTTTTCAATCTCAAAGGCATTTCCTAAGTTTTTATGTGTATTGCATAGTATTCTGGATACCTTGGGTGTAAGAGGAGGCTGACATGAGAGATGGTTGTGCAGGAAGTTCCCAGTAGCAGTAGCAGTTTGATTTTAAGAATTTGCCATCTTCTGTTTTTATGTATCTGAATAGGTATTCTTAAGACCACCCAGTACAAAGAGAGATGCCTTCAAATGGATACTTTAATGACCCACTCCTCTGGCAGTGCGGACTGTCTTTACCTTAACATCTGGGTTCCTCACATTGGCTCAGGTAAATCTTTTATATTTACTCATGGAGGTGATCAAAATTAGACCAAGTCTAACTACAGTGTCCTCTTTTTTCTCAGTGGCCTCCAATCTGCCTGTCATGGTCTGGATCCACGGTGGAGGTTTCATGTTTGGTGACTCAAAGGGAATGACCTACCTGGATAACCATCTGTATAGCGGACAGGAACTCGCAGACAGAGGAAATGTTATTGTGGTGACGGTGGGATACCGTGTTGGAACCCTTGGTTTCCTTAGCACCGGAGACTCTGCTATCCCTGGTTGGTACCCTTTGAAAATATCCCTTTTGTTATATTCAAAGGTTTTTTGCAGTCTTAACTTTGTTGGATCTTTTTTAGGAAACTATGGGCTGTGGGACCAGCATGCCGCCATTGCATGGGTCCACAGAAACATCCAATCATTTGGAGGAGACCCCAGCAACATCACCGTCTTTGGAGAGTCTGCAGGAGGAGCCAGTGTCAGTTACCAGGTCAGACGTTTTTCTTTTATGGATTTTGTTGGAACATGAATATTTGTATGGCAGAGATTTTATTGAATGGAAAAATCATTCTAATGGATTTTGAAAGGATTTTAATATATGTGTTTTCTGTTTCTCTCTTAGACACTCACCCCACATAACAAGGGACTTTTTAGGAGAGCCATCTCTCAGAGCGGTGTCGCCTTTTGCCCTTGGGCTATCAGCAGAAACCCTCGCAGGTTTGCTGAACAGGTACAAGACTCCTGTGACAATTTTTCACAAATTATTTCAAATGCAGTCCTTCAAACATCAGCAGTGATAGAGCTTTTTCTCTAGGTTGCTCTAAAAGTCAACTGCCCCACCGATAGCAATATGGCTGCCTGTCTGAAGAGGATCGATGCCAAGGTTCTGACTGAAGCGGGAACTATTTCTCAGACCAGCTCTGCTGACAGTAAGCTCTACACTTTTTTCACTTAGTGTGTTTGCAACCAAAACACAGTAAAGAGGATCAAATAAATTTTTTGTTCCGCTGGTTTGAAACTCTACCAGGGGTAAGCCGCTCTGCCTGGAGGGGCGGTGCAGACACCTCTAGCACTCAACTTTCAACTAGTGATGTCACTAGTCGTGACACTCAGTCGTTTTCTAAGAGAGGGAGGGGCAGCTGCTCAGAGAGCAGAATTCAGGAGGATTACTCAGACTATAGGGTCCTCTAGAGTTTAGAGGGCCACATAAATTGCCATGCAGGGCCGGATTTGGCCCCCGGGCCTTGAGTTTGACACCTTTGCTTTAAATAAATTTGAAAACAATAAATAATCTGAATGCCACTCATACACTGACAAAGGATTTGTAAAGTTATTAAATTTGGCAAGTAATCTGATTTCAAGTTCTCCTTCACTGAAACTGAGTTTTCTTTCATTAAAATCAGTCACTTTGTTCTCAAAGCATGCTGCATATGAACATTTTATGCAAACTCCAATCCCTGAATCAGTTACACAAAGAACAGAGACCAGAAAAGGCCTGAGTTTGAAAAAGCCCAACAAACACTTGACATAATACTAACGTAGCATTTATGGCCTTACCCACCTAGCTTTGGACCGCCCACAGGAGGTTTTTGCCTAGGTGAAAGCCAAGCCTCTGGCAGCTGCGAATGCACAAAATGCACCACATAAAATGCAGCGCGTATTTTAAGTCGCACCTGAAACGCACCAGTTGTACTACTTGGTCACGCAAATCATGCAGAAAAGCTTTTTTGCATACAAATCTGCTTCTGATGTGTCGCAAGACCCCCAGTTGCGCTTCATCGTGCTGCTCCATTGACTTTACATGTCAACCTGACTCTCTGGTCGCGTTCGGTGCATAAGCACCGGTAGGAGAAAAGCCACACTTAAGACTTACAAAAAATTAATCTAATTAATAGGCATTCAACCACAGGTGAGTCTAATGATTCATTTAAGAGGTGTCCATCAGACAGGTGCCTATAAAAGGGCATTACTTTACAAAGAAAAGCCCTTCCCATTTCATGCTGTCAGCAATGGCTCCCCATGGAAGAGAAATGTCACAAAATCTTTCTTTACACAAAAAAGGTGAGGGCTACAATAAGGTCAGCAAAGCTTTACACATCAGTTAAAATACTGTAATAAAAGGGATCCACGCGTTTAAAAAAGATGGAAGTGCAACTATCTTACAGAGACGTCCAGGCCGTCCACAGAAGTCAACAACTTGACAGCGTCTTCTGATGAGAAGGATTGAAGATAATCACCATGCAAGTTCACTGCAGTTAGCTAAAGCAGTAGAAAGCCAAACTGGAGGGACTGTTTCCAGTGAGACCATAAGACGCATACTACAGAGGAACTGCATGCATGGGTGTCATCCACGAAGGAAGCCTCTTCTAAAGCCCATGCACAAAAAAAGCACACCTACAATTTGCTAAGGCCCATGCTGAAAAAGATTAAGACTACTGGGACGCTATACATTGCAGTGATGAGACAAATATCACTGTTTTTGGAACTAATGGTTTAAAAATTGTATGGCGTTGGGGAGCTGCATTTTATTTAGATGAAAATGTTGCCATCCCTCCATGCACTCCATACAAGAAAGCTCACCCATCAGTCATAAATGAATATACAGTAGATCTGTTGCCCTGACCTCCCACATCATGAAGGTCCTGGAGAGACTCCTGTTGCCCCACCTAGATAACATAACTATAACCTATCAGGACCCCCCGCAGTTTGCTTATTGCCATGGAGTTAGCGTTTAAGATGCCATCATCAACCTGCTTCAACCAACTCACTGTCATCTGGACAAAGCAGGCAGCACTGTCAGAATCATGTTCTTTGATTTTTCCAGCGCATTTAACACAATTCAGCCGATTCACGATTTGCTTTGTTAGAAACTCCTGAAGACACAGGTGGAGGCCTCAACAATCAGCTGGATCAATTACTACCTGACAAACAGACCACAATTTGTGAGACTGAACGGTTGTGTGTCAAACCAGCTGGTCAGCAGCACAGGAGCACCACAAGGGACTGTACTCTCACCATTCCTTTTCACTCTGTACACCTCAGACTTCCAGTATAAGATGGAGACCTGTCATCTGCATAAAAAACAAAGGAGATGATCGTAGATTTCAGAAGATACAGGGATCAGTCAAAGACGGTCTCTATCAAGGGAGTACAGATACCTCAGAGTTCACCTGGACAACAGACTGGACTGGAGAATCAACAGTGAAGCCGTCTACAAAAACGGACAGAGCAGACTTTACTTTCTGAGGAAGCTGAGGTCCTTCAAGGTTTGCAGCAAGATGCTGCAAATCAACAAGTCTGTTGTTGAAAGAGTTATCTCTTTGTCCATCATCTGTTGGGGTAGCAGCATCAGTGCCAGGGATATAAAACCGCTCCATAATCTGATAAAGAAGCCTGCTTCTGTTCTGGGAACAACTGTGGAACAACTGGAGATAATGATGCAAAAAAGGATTCTTCATAAAATTAAAAAGATTATGGACAACCCTGAGCATCCTCTTCATGAGACTATCCTACACCAAAAGAGTATCTTCAGTCGGAGGCTTCTTCAGTTTCGCTGTAACACAGACTGCTACAGGAAATCCTTTCTCCCCACAGCCATCATGGTCTACAACAACTCTTTGAAAAATGAATAATGAGCTACAACGACACTTGATTTCCCTCTGGCATCAATAAAATATTTTTTAATCAAATTGAATAAAGGCTCAAGGATCTTAAAATACATTTTTTGTGAACACCAAAGCACAATGCTTGAAAAGAGCAATGCCTCTTACACAAACTTTCTGCCTTCTTCTTTGTTTTAATTTGTTTTCTACAGCAATGTTGCAGTGCCACACCAAGGCATGTTAAATCCAATCTTTCTCAAACCAATGTGAACATTTGTCTAAAGAGAGGGGACAAGAACTAAGTTTTCAGAAATGTAAAAAGTTACTTGGATGGTATGAATAACCACTGTTTTACCAATTAGAATAAACATCAAGAGATCTCTTGTCTTTCTGACAATTCAATGTTTGGAGATCATGATTGATTTGTATAATCACATTTTCATGACAAATATACTTTATTTCTTAATGGTCTGTGCATATTTTTTAACTTAATTAATTATTACATGTAGGAAATACCATAAAAATATTTGCTGTATATATTTATTTGACTTTTAATTACATGTGTAACCCCTTTATTGTAAAATCCTTCGACAGTGGGAGATTCATCATTTCAATGACTTTGAAGATTTGCTTTTCTTCAATGAAAAGCTTTACCACTGAAACATAAAAAGAAAAGCTGAAGTGAACATACGGTCAAAAACAGCAGTGTATATTTCAAGCAAATATGTAGTCTGTGCTTTTAAAGCAGATTTTTTTAAGTCAGTATCTCCATTTTTCAGACCCTTATGTCTTTAACCTTATCGTGGCTCCTGTGGTTGACGGTGACTTCCTGCCCGATGAACCGTCCAATCTGTTCCACAACGCAGCCGACCTTGATTACCTGGTCGGAGCCAACGACATGGACGGAAACTTCTTTGCAAGTTTGGATGTCCCGACGATCAACTCCCCGATGTTTTATACTTCTGTGTAAGTTCAAGCTGTATTTACTAGTATTTATTAGATTTGTGACACAATAATGCTGCATTCACATCAAACCCCATACGTCAGCGTCAGTTGCGGCAAGATTACATGTAAAGTCTATGGTCGAGTACGTCAGAGGTCCGTCAAATCTCTGCGGTGCGTTGTGTACGTTGGCTCCGTCAACTTTTCTTGCATTTCATACGGCAACGTAGCAACGAAGCAACGCAGAAGTTCGGCTACCCGAACTTTTGATGGACCCAACACAGTTAACGCAGTGTGGCAACCAATCAGAGCGTCTCGCTGTAGTGATGTCACTATGCACGTCACTTGAATGAAGCGCTGGTCCAGAGAAAACATTTTCAACAAACGCAGATTTCAAAAATCTGAAATAACACTTACCGAAGACAGATGGACAGGCGCTCCTAAAGAGGAACAGAGAACCTGTAGTTGGTGTCCTGGTAGGAGATTAGCGCTCCGATGCGGCCCATGAGGTCATAAAATTAGCCGCGGGACAGAAGTAGCACTGAAAGCGAACCTCATCCATAAGCAGCTCCTGGAGCAAATGGTTAAACTCCCCAAACTCAGAACGCATCTGAAGAATGGTGCTGATGCACGCCATGTCAACGTGTCTAGCTTTATCTAGCAAATAAAGCCAAGCCACTCACTCGTTACGATCCACCATAGTTCAGAACAGAGGAAGCCCCGCTTCTTTTTGTGCAGAAGCAAGCTTTGGAAGCCATAAAAGTACATACGTCAAACTTCATCCGTTGAATGCGCTGTCTTACGCGGATGATCTGTGCGGTGTGAATGTACTATAAGTCTCTTGGAAACAGTTTCATGAATATATGAAAGTTTCAAACCCACTCTAAGTGGTTAACTTTTGGCATAGTATTTGATGCATTTTATCAGTCCTAAATGTCCAACATTCTCTTCTTGCCTGAAGTGATGAGGTCAAGAGTCTCCTGGGTGCCCTTACCCAGGAGAAAGGGGCCACTGCTTTTGAGATGGGCTTCTCCGAATACACCTCAGACTGGGGATTCTATCCTAGCCAGTCAACCATCAAGAAAACTATTGTGGCCGTCGAAACAGACTACATGTTCATGGTTCCCACTCAGGCTGCCCTTTATCTCCATGCTTCCAATGCCAGGTGAGAATAGGCTCTTCTTTTTCAAATAGCACTCTGTGTTTTGGTTCCTTACATTCATATAGTTGTTGAAGAGGAACTTACCTTGTGGCACATACGTAAATGCTCTTAAAGTGTTCCATCGTGTTTACTTCTTCATTAAAGAACTGGTCGTACCTACTCGTACCTCTTCACTGAGCCCAACCGTTTGGGACTGTATTACAAGCCCTGGCTGGGAGCTGATCATGCTGATGACCTACAGTACGTCTTTGGAAAGCCCTTCTCCACACCACTGGGATACTGGTCGAAACATCGTGACCTGTCTGGACACATGATTGCCTACTGGACCAACTTCGCCAAGACAGGGTATGATTACAACTCAAATTAAAAATTATATAGTGCTTTAGTGGTACAAAGCTCTCTGTACATCTGAAATAATAGACCTTAAATTCCCTTGTTGCTGAAAGTGTGCTCTAAAAGTAAGTTTGCTTTGCCTTGCCATAATTTGTTGTCAAACACTGAAATGGATCATTACACTACAGCCATTCTCTTCTCTGCTTTCACAGAAACCCTAACTCAGGAGATCTGGCAGTGCCTGCTACGTGGCCAACATTTACGTCAACTGGACACAAGTTCTTGGAGATAAATTCCAAGATGGACAGCAGCTACGTGAGACAGAAGCTGAGGTTGCGCTATGTAAACTTCTGGGGCAGTGTTTTTCCCAACCTTCCCACAATCTACTCAGAATAAAACCTTTTTTTTGCACTGAACCTGGTGAATAATGGGTTCGGCTCCTGAAAAATAAACACATCCTTGAGCAATCCAAATACATTGTTCTTGAGTTTAATTTGATTTCATTACTCATGCTCACTCTGCTTTCCATTGATGATTGATATATCGTGTTTAGGATATTCTGGATAAAAATTAAGAATAACTTTCATTAAAAAATAAATGTTGTGTTTAATTGAAATAACTATAAAAAATATCAATACAATGAATTAAAATTAAATATGTATCTATTTAATCTATTCATACACATTTTTTTCCTTGATACCAGTAGCAATCAGAATAACAAAATTTCAAAAATGCAAATTTTCCTAATTTCGTGTATTGTTTTTTTTTTTATTATTTATTTTTTTGGTGGGGTCATTTCAGTTGGCCTTCACAGAGCCATCAATGCTTAAAAATTTGGAATTGGGGAATGCAAAAATTCTGTAAAACATTTGACACAGACAGCTTTATATCATTAATGCACAATATGTATTTTTAAAGCAATGGCAGGAACTAGAAATATGACAGATTTTCTTTTAGTTTCAAACGGTATATTCTAGGATCTGAGTAAAGTTTAGTATATAATGGATTTTCAGGGACATATAGAGGCATTTCTGCTGTTGCTCAGATTTTGTGGCAACCATGATAGCACAGAGAAATTTAAGGTTGGAATCACTGTTAGCTAAGTAGTAGCATATCTAGCCAAATGGCTAGCTAATCAGAAGAACATCTTAAATTACAGTATTCTGAATAGGTTTCAGTTGAAAACCAGAGTTGTAATTACATATTTAACTTTTATATTCTGTAATAAGTTTGAAAGCAATGGGTTTACTTATACTTGACCCTTTTTAAAGAATGACCAGCCACTGCTAGTAGCATAGCTAGCCAGATAGCTAGATAGCGAGAATTATAGTACTCTGAATACAGATAATTGACTTCATTTTTACTCAAAAACCATATTTCTAAAGAGGAAAAAAAACTATTATAAGAAATTAATAATAATGATGAGCGGAATTCTTTGTTTGGAATTGATTGCTTAAGCTTAGTTAACATAGAAATTGTAGTAAAAACATTGGGTCATCATACTACTGGTTAAAGCAATTATTTCTGAGTCTATCCTCCAAACTCTAAATGTTTTAGCCTATTTGGTTATTATGACTTTAAGTTGACCTGCAGGTTTACTGAACTGCGCTGACCTGTGTTGACCTATGAGTGCATTTTTGTGTGAAATAAAGTTAACAACCCCAAGATCCATCTTATTTGGAAAACAGCGGCAGCCTGACCAATCAGGACTTTTCAATGAGGAAGACACAAGACATGTTAAATGTACCATTCTCTAAGCTATAAAAATGTGTTGTGCAGGAAAAAAGTCAGTCAGACTTTGTGAACTGACCACAGAGCTCTGTAAATTAAATGTTTAATCTGTTGTAATAAACTATATAGAATGTGGATTCCGCTCCTGTGATCTCTGATCAAATTTACAAGCATGGAAACAGCTTTAGTATATAGCAGAGGAGTTTTTAGCATGGCTGTAATTCCAACACTACATACCACTATGTAGGCTGAAGGGAAAGGCCCTTATTTAGCATGAATCGCGATATTCTATTATATTTATGATTTGCTTTTAAAATAAAGCCTTTCTTGATGCTCAGTTAATAGTTATTAAAAGCACTGTATAAAATGTGTGAACTCTGTGGAACTCATAATAGGAAACAGAAGGTGCCAGATATGACCTAGTGAGTCAAATGGTGAACGTTGAACCTTTCGCCACTAAGGAGATGCGGCCCATGACCAGGATAACATAGTGGGACATGTGTAAATGTGTCCTGGTTCTGAAAAGATGAAGAATTCAATAATCTTGTTTAACCTTAAACAGCATTTACAGCTTTATTGAATGATCAATAAAATCTAGCAGGAAAATAGAAAATGCATAGGGAGTGCTTTGCAAAAGTTAAGAATAAATAACAGTAAAATAAGCTTTCAGAGGTATCATAATAGACAAATTAGGTGCAAAGCTAAATTGGAACATTTTAGTCACAGATAAGTCCTATAGATAAGTAATGTTCCAATCCTTAAAAGGAAGAGCTACTGAGACAATGCGTGTGCAACAGTGAAGAGGAAGTCATTGGTGTCTCTAGCCAATGAGACAAAGATTACAGCAACGTTAAGAAGATGAAGAAAGCCAATGGGAGAAGACCAAACCGGCAGCATCACTGAATTGTGTAAAGACAAAAGACTGGATCAGGGAAAAATGTAGTCATTTGTGTTCTTGCAGACTGTCTACAGTCCGACTCGTCTGATAGACAGGGAGTAGATTTTTGTTGGCATCTAGACTATCTGTAACAGTTTATTTGCTTTGTGACTTTTAGCATCAAAGTGTATCCCATTTTGAATTTAAAGTGATCATTCTCTGCTAACATTATACCTGATCTTTACACACGCTTACAGGGCCTACCGATACATGTAATCTACACAGTTTGGATATGTTAGCTAGCAAGCAGAACTGCTATCCAGTAAATACTGGTTATTTAGATAGATTTCATAAAACTCAGCTTTATACTAATGCAAAAAATGAAAAGAAGTACCAATGAATATGGACTAAAGAACCAAACCAAATGTCTAAACTAAAGCAGCACAAAATTTAAAAAGGTAAAAACCAGTTAACAGTATTGTACTAGGAAATAATTTCTAAAGAGATTCATGGAACAGAAGGTAAAGCTGACTGATTTACTGATGGTTTGTAATTTTTAGATTGGCAGGTAAGTATTCATAGACTGATAGGAATTTTTTTTTTTAACTGGTAAACACCAGAAAAACAACAGAATTGTAAAGTCTGTGTGCTTTTTGTTTCCATATTTAGTGGGACTGATAAAGAAGCATGCCATATAGGTACTATCTGCTTTGTGGCTTGTAGTCGGACACACTAGGTTTTGAGACTTTGAGCTGTGTTACACAGCTGTATAAACTAACCTTGGCTTTCTGATAAAATTATTTTCAGTTACCCACGTTGTTGTCCTGTGCCGTCATAGTAACTTGGCATACTTGTTCAGGGTGTACCCCACCTCTCGCCCAATGAAAGCTGGAAAAAGTCACCATCCCCCCCATGCAACCTTGTATGAATCTGACGGAATAGACGATGGACAGATGGATCAATGGCTATAAAAAAATATTCCCATGATATGATTATTGCATGCACCTTTACCTAGTACCAACAATCATATTAATGCTTTATTTTAACAGAAATGTGTCTTTGTCACCTAAAAGCAAATTGGTCAATTTTGTATTTGTTTCTGAATGGTAAATAACTTTTGGTTATAGTTTTGCATCAAGAATTCTGCAAGAGTCAAATAAAGGCTAAAAAGATGGAGGTTTTATCTTTTTATCTAACCTTGAGAATCTGGCTTAGTGGTACTTAATTGGATGCAACATCAAAGAAATAGCTTATCACATCAGTATTTTTTTTATTATATAAGCCTGTTTCCATGAGTGGACCACATGGCATTAGATAGCTGGGAAAATGTTTATAACTGATATATCCTGTACCTTTTTATATAAAAAGCTCTCAAACATTAGTGACTTTGTTGGTCTACTGGACTATTTTATGGTCATGAACTTTAACCACAGCATTTTTCCTCATTAATTTAATATTCTAAACCTGCACCTGAGCTGTTAAATATTATGTAAGCGTGGGAAAAGCAGCACATTGGGTGCATTTGTCCCAGATGTCACTGAGGGGTGCATGCTGGGCAGGTCACCTTTATAAATACGTTGCTGGCAGCTATCCTTTTGCTCACAGTTCAATCTGGATTGCAATGCTTGGGATTTTGGTTGCTGCGACTGTTTTGCTGGAGGCCGTCTCCGCCATCTCCGTGAGTTTCTCTCCAATAACAAAATTGTCATGTTAAGGAAGTCCACCATCTGCCACGCCGTGTTACATTAAAATGTAGTCTAACTTAAAAAGTTTTTGTCAATAAAACAAATAAATTAACAATTTAGTAAAATTGTGCATTGAATAAATGTGTATGGCTTTTACTTTCAAAACATGCTAGTGTTGATTGCTTAAGCATGCTATGAGTATAATTCGAAGTTAGTTAACAAAGGCTCCATCTATTCAGTTTTTCTGTCCTTACCTTTTGCAGCTCGGTATTGTCTCTACCGAGGGAGGGAAGGTGGAGGGAGAAAATATTTTCCTTGGATACAAGCGCTACATGGATGTTTTCAAAGGAATTCCATTTGCTGCCCCTCCTGGAAGGTTGGAGAAGCCACAGCGTCACCCTGGCTGGGATGGTGAGTAAACCAGTCATAGGCAAGGTTAACAGTCAAAATTCTCATTTGTCTGTTCACTTTCAAAAAGCCTTTATAGTGAAGATCCAAGCTTTATGAACACATTCTGGGACTTTGTAACAGTGGGGTGCAAAAAGTATTTAGTCAGCCACCAATTGTTCGAGTTATCCAACTTAAAAAGGAGAGTGGCCTGTAATTTTCATCATAGGTATACCTCAACTATGACAGACAATATCACAAAAAAGAATCCAAAAAATCACTATCAGATTTTTAACGAATTTATTTGCTAATCATGGTGGAAAATAAGTAGTCAGCATCTACAAAGAAGCAAGATTTCTGGCTCTCGCACACTTGTAACTTCTTCTTTAATAGGTTCATCTGTCCTTCATTCGTTACTTGTACTAATAGTACCTATTTTAACTCATAAGTTTTAAAAAAAAACCTGTCCACAACCTCAAACAGTCACACCCCAAACTTCACTATGGCCAAGACCAAAGAGCTGTCAAAGGACTCCAGAAACAAATTTGTAGACCTGCACCAGGTTGGGGAGATTGAATCTGCAAATTGTAAGCAGCTTGGTGTGTAGAAATAAACTGTCGGAGCAATTATTAGAAAATGGAAAACATAAAAGACCACTGGCAATGTCCCTCGATCTGGGTTTCCATGCAAAATTTCACGCTGTGCGGTCAAAATGATCACAAGAACAATTAGCAAAAATCCCAGGAACATACACGGGAGACCTTGGGAATGAACTGCAGAACTGGGACCAAAGTAACAAAGTCTACCATCAGTAACGCACTACACCGCCACAGACTCAAATCCTGCAGTGCTAGACGTGTCTGCCTGCTTAAGCCAGTACATGCGCAGGCCTGTCTGAATTCAATTTAAATTCAATTCACTTTTATTTATATAGCGCCAATTCACAACAGATGTCATCTCAAGGCACTTTCGAGAAAAGTAATTTGAATACAATTATACAAACATTCCAATCAGTTAAAAGTTTTCTATGTAAGGAATCCTAGCAGATTGTGATGAGTCATCGACGTGAGGTTGTGCCCGGATTCTGCAGACTCCAACCACTGCAATTCCTCAGCCATCCCTCATACTGAGCAAGCATGTGGAGAGGAAAAACTCCCCTTTAACAGGAAGAAACCTCGGGCAGAACTTGGCTCAGTACAAGCAGTCATCTGCCTCAAACGTCTGGGGGTTTAAGTTGACAACAGGACATGGAGGTTGTTCGGTCACTGGGAGCATCATCCGGATCGATGCTTCCCATCCAGCATCGATGGATGGTATCCTGTACCTGAGCAGGATACCAGACCAGGTGGAGTTTCTGTGGAGAAAAAAACACTGAGAGAAAACAAGGTTAACAATTTAAATGACAGCAGATTAAAAAAAACTTGGAGAGTAGTAGAAAAAGAACGTAGAAAAGTGGTCAGTCGGTCATCCACAACTGTAAGCCTATAGCAGCATAACTACAAAAATAGCTCAGGATAACCTAAGCCATTCTAACTATAAACTTTATCAAAAAGGAAGGTTTTAAGCCTGGTATTAAAAATAGAGTGTCTGCCAAAACTGCGAGCTGGTTCAACAGGGGAGGAGCCTGATAACTAAAAGATCTGCTTCCAATTTTACTTTTAAAAATCTTAGGAACTACCAGTAAACCTGCAGTCTGAGAATGAAGGACTCTGTTAGGAACATATGGAAAAATCAGATCTCTGACATATGATAGAGCTTGAATATTAATGGCATTAAACCTAAGGAGGAGTCTGAAGTTTGCAAGATAGCATTTGGATGATCCAGAAGAGAACTGGTAGAATGTCATATGGTCAGATGAAACTAAAATAGAACTTTTTAGTAAAAACTCTAGTTGTCATGTTTTGAGGAAAGACAATACTGAGTTACATCCAAAGAACACCATAACTACTGTGAAGCATGGGGGTGGAAAAATCATGCTTTGAGACTGTTTTTTGGTAAAGGGACCCGGACGACTGATCTGTGTATAGGAAGGAATGAATGGGGCCACGTATGGTGACAGTTGGAGTGAACACCTCCTCCCGTCAGCAAGGGCATTGAAGATGAATCATGGTTGGGTCTTTTAGCATGACAATAATCCCAAATACACCACTCGGGTAACAAAACAGTGGCTTCGTAAAAAACATTTCAAGTGGCCTACCCACTCTTCAGATCTCATGCTGTTTGAATATTTTCGAAAGGAGTTGAAAGTCTGTGTTGCCCAGTGACAGCCCAAAAACATTACAGCTCTAGAGGAGACCTGCATGGAGGAATGGGCCAAAATACAAGTCAGAGTATGTGAAAATCGTATGAAGAGACACAGAAAACATTTGACCTCTGTCATTACCAACAAAAGGTATATAACGAAGTATTGAGATGAATTTTTGTTATTGTCCAGAAACTTATTTTCCACCAGAATTTGAAAATAAATTCTTTAAAATTCAGACCATGAGATTTTCTGGATTTTTTTCTTTTCATTTACCGTCATAATAGACAAATTAGGTGCAAAACTAAATTGCAACATTTTAGTCATAGATAAGTCCTATAGATAAGTAATGTTCCAATCCTTAAAAGACAGAGCTGCTGTGACAATGCATGTGCAACAGTGAAGAGGAAGTCATTGGTGTCTCTATCCAATGAGACAAACATTACAGCAACGTTTCATCATATACCTATGATGAAAATTTCAGGCCTCTCTCTCATCTTTTTAAGTTGGAGAGCACAATTGGTGACTGACTAAATACTTTTTACCTCAATGTTTAAACATTGATGTCCAACTGTGTCTTGACTGTTCAGCCTATTGGTCAGAAACAGGAATTTGGAGACTTACACACCTTTAACCTATTTGACTGAGAAGGTTGCAGAGGATACTGTTGTTGGAAGGACATTCAGTTCCATCTTCTTGACAATGTTCTCTTTTCAACTGAAAAAGATGCGCTAGATAGTATCTGATATAAATTGTTGTATTTCTTCAGTGGACACCCACATAATTCTTTGGTTCTAATGAATACATGTTTTCTCCGTTTTCAAATGAAATAATTTTTTTTTTTTTAGTAATAATAATAATAATCATTATTACAAACATAAACCTTAGACTGACTTAACCAGTTAAAACTGCAAGTGAAGAGACCTTCATTAGACAAAAGTCTACCTTACCTACAGTCATTTTCAAATGTTCGTCTTGTGTTTATTGTCTCTTATCAGGTACTCTTAGGGCCACTGAGTACAAGGAAAGATGCCTTCAGCTGACAATTCTTATGAACGATGTCTATGGCAGTGAGGACTGTCTTTACCTGAATGTCTGGGTTCCTCACATTGACTCTGGTAAATCCTTAGACTTGCCACGGAGTGTGACTGAAATTTGACCAAGTCTAACTGCACTGTTCGCCTTATTCTCCAGTGGCCTCCAATCTACCCGTCATGGTCTGGATCTTTGGTGGAGGTTTCTTGGTTGGAGGCTCGATGGGTGCCAACTTCCTGGATAACTATCTGTACAGTGGACAGGAAATCGCAGACAGAGGAAATGTTATTGTGGTGACGTTGGGATACCGTGTGGGGTCTCTGGGCTTCCTGAGTGCCGGAGACTCTACTTTGCCTGGTGGGTACCCTTTGAAAAGTTACAGATTTATCATCAAATTTCACTTGAAAACTTTACTTTGGTTAATGTGTAGGAAATTATGGGCTGTGGGATCAGCAGGCTGCCATTGCATGGGTACACAGAAACATCAAATCCTTTGGAGGAGACCCGAACAACATAACCCTCTTTGGAGAGTCTGCTGGGGGAGCCAGTGTTAGTTTTCAGGTCAGACGGTGCCCAAATTAAAATGTCTGAATCAGTGTGAATGTATTATGAAAAGCATGCTTTCTGTTTTTCTCTCAGACTCTCACTCCTCACAACAAGGGGATAGTCAGGAGAGCCATCTCCCAGAGCGGTGTCGCCCTCTGCCCTTGGGCTGTCAACACAAACCCTCGCAAGTTTGCTGAAGAGGTACATGGCTCCTAGTGTTTTCTTTGGAGAATCTAATATACAGCTTTTCAAACATCAGTGATGGGGTTTTTTTGGAACCTAACCCCTCCAGGTTGCTCTGAAAGTCAACTGTCCCACCGATAGTCGCATGGCAACTTGTCTGAAGATGACCGATGCCAAGACTCTGACAATGGCGGGAAAAATCAACTTGTCCGGCTCTGCTGACGGTAAGCTGCACACGTATGTGAACCCCTGTGTGAAAAGGTTTTGCCCTACTGCACTGTACTGAATAACCCTGGAATCATCACTCTTCTTTTTTTTTAAATGAAGATAACCAATATGCAACCTTTGAAAATATATTGTCAATGGGTGCGACCAAATTCAGCGTCTCCATCTTTTGAAGGTCGCATTTGAAAGCTGATTACATCACAGTAATGTAGTCACGGCTGTCGGAATGAGGTGCACAAAGACATCTTCCCTTTTTCACTGCATTTGAAGGATGGGCCAAGTGTGTCCTTTGCAGCCCACCCTTTCCCAAGATTCACCCAGATAAAAGATTTTTGTTTTAGTAACAATGGCAGATGAAACCAGAGATAGAATAGAATAGAACAATCCTTTATTGCCCCACAAGGGGAAATTTGGTTGTAACAGTAGCAAAGCAATAAAAGAACAGCATTAGTCCAGAGTCCAGGAAATTAGGTACATTGTGGACATAGTTAAAAAAAATATCACTATGCAGTTATTAAAGATAAAAAATACAGATGAAGTGGCATAGCCAGCTTGTAATGTGCAACAGAGCAGGATACTTAAAAGATGTTTAAATAATAAATATTTGTAAAAATTTTACAGAATGTGCATGTGTACTTGTGCATTAAAAAAGTAAATGTATTATTAAACATTTATGTACAGTCTGACAGCTGTAGGGACCTGCGGAAAAGCTCTTTCATGCATCTAGGATGCGGTCCCTGAAGAAGCTCTGCACTTCGGCAACATCTTCATGCATGGGGTGGGAGACTCTGTCCATTAATGTTATTTTGGCTAGAGTCCTTTTTTAAACAGTGTTGTCATTGTTTTGACTGATGTGGTTCATCATTACTCATTTACTTATATTGCCATTATCTCCCTTAGAATTTATGCTTTCGTTAGGTTTAATTACAAATAGATATTGTGAGGATTTATCCGAGTCTGTGTCTCAATTTTCAGCCCCTTTGCTGTACAACCTTGTTCTATCTCCTGTGATTGATGGTGACTTCCTGCCAGATGACCCTTCCAACCTCTTCCACAATGCCGCCGACATTGACTACATGGCTGGAGCCAACGACATGGATGGACATATGTTCACAGGCTTGGATGTCCCATCAATCAACTCTGCTTTGCTAAACACCCCTGTGTGAGTTCAAGTAGACTTTTTGAAACATGTAGCATGTTGGGAGTTTGGCCGGTGTGGTGCTATAGTTTTAAGATGCCCCGAATTTCTTAGCCGTTGCTTGCAATGATTTAGAGTATCATCTAAAGTGGTCTTGAGCTACATTCTAGGCTTCCTGAAGAGCAGCCACAGTCTAAAAGAGACTTAGATAGACTTTCAGGAATCCTGAAGAATACGTATGGCTGTCTGGATAGAAAAATTGTGTCATTAGATGTTAAAGTGTCCAACATTCTTCTCCTGACTGCAGTGATGATGTGAAGAAGCTCCTGGGCTCCTTTACCAAAGAGAAGGGATCAGTTGCTTTGGACAACGCCTTCTCCACATACACCGCAGATTGGGGAAGCTCACCCAGCCAGGAGACTATCAAGAAAACAGTTGTGGCCATTGAAACAGACTACATTTTCCTGATTCCCACTCAGGCTACTCTTTATCTCCATGCCTCTAATGCCGGGTAAGATAAAGATCCTTATCAATCAATGAATTTGAAGATGACTGTTTGTTTGAGTGGTGCTCCTGCTTCTGGCCGACACCCCAAGCCATATTTTCTAAACCTTTTCATATGGTGAACATTTTAAACTAAAATAGTTACAAAAAGTAATGTATTTGTGTTTATTATGGTAGGTATGCAGCCTATTGCTATAACTAGAGAACTCCCCTTAGCTAAACTGCGATCTAGTTAGTCTTTTTCAGCATTCAATGTGTGTTAAAAGGATATTCCAACCCTTATTAAAACTGTTTCCATCTTCCCACAGTTAAGGGAGAAATTTTGTGTGCAAAAATAATGAAAATTCCTCAATTGTTCTAATTGTTCCTGGTGACCTCAATAATCATATAAATTGCAAATGAGAGTAATAAGTAACACAAAGGAAATACAAGAGCTTCTTTAGATGTGGGACTAGATTACGATAAAGCTGCCACTGCAAGGCACAAGGACATAATGCAGCCCGCAAAATACTCCTACTTCGGTAAACCTAAATGACTGAATAATAGGCTTATACCAGGTAGAGTTTTTCGAAGGAACAGCACGGTAAATTGCTTTGAAAATGGCAGAGTACATTATGAGAGATAAAGATTGTAACTTCTTGTATTCCCACATCATAACGTACTCAAACTACAGCAGTTAAAAACTTGGGGTAGCTAATGCATATGTGTTTATGGAAGTAGGTGTCTTTTGTGGATGCTTCATCTGTTCCTTGCCGCTGTGCTCTGTCCTAATCTAGTCCCAAGTCTATATTGGCTTCTGTAATTCCTTTTTATTTCTTATTTCTGTAATCAATGTGATTATTGAGGTCACCAGAAATACTTAGGATATGTATCAGTGTAAAGGCTACGAGGCTTGTTGCTGCATTTCTACTTGATCTGACTTAATTGGGCCATTTCCTAGTACCTACCCCTATTCAGGCACTTTGTTGGTTTCTGATATGGTCTCAAAAACACCCCTGTTGGCCGATTAAGTGGAGACACGCAGGTATCAGGACGAGAGTGTGCATCAACCAGGGGTTATGTTACTACACAATCACAAAAGAATAGCATTAGCTGCTAAAGTAGTATTCCTGCTTACAATTTGGGTTGTAGTTCCAATATGACATAATTCTAATGAAGTCTAAATTGGTTCGGTTTGCAAAATGTCCGGTCTCTAAACATTTAGCAGTACACAGTTGCTGTTGCATTCTTACGAGGGCTTTCCACTGGACGAGTCAGCAGCATGTTACAGGAACAGCACGTTTTACTCACGTATTCTGCTGCTTAGCCCTTTCCACGGGGGGCGTCAGCAACACGTAGCCGCAGGGAAGCAGCTGTCACAGAGAGAGCCCGAAATCATGCGAGATCAGAAAAATCACGCGTGGTTTTGTCAGTAAACGCAATAACAAGCAGGAAAAAGACGACAACTTGGCTCCAAAAGGTCTGTGTTTTATGTTCTGTCTGTTTTACATTCGCCAATAAGTTTATGTTATGTCAGGGAATATACAAAATCCCTCAAAGTGCAAAAGAATAATATTAGTGACAATCCGAGGTAGTGTAGACCCTCCCGCGATCTACTGACTTCTCACGGGGCCGCACAGGTAGTAAAGTAAAGCTTCCAGAAAGAATCACCTGTGTTTTATTTAGAAAATTTCCGAATGCCGAGCCGTCTGATTCCTGATTCCACTGGACGAGTCAGCAGCATGTTACAGGAACAGCACGTTTTACTCACGTATTCTGCTGCTTGGCCCTTTCCACGGGGGGCATCAGCAACATGTAGCCGCAGGGAAGCAGCTGTCACCGAGAGAGCCTGAAATCATGCGAGATCAGCAAAATCAGGTGTGGTTTCGTCAGTGAACGCAACAACAAGCAGGAAAAAGACTACAACATGGCTCCAAAAGGTCTGTGTTTTTATTTTCTGTCTGTTTTACATTCGCCAATAAGTTTATGTTATGTCTGGGAATATACAAAATCCCTCGAAGTGCAAAAGAATAATGTTAGTGACAATCCGAGGTAGTGTAGACCCTCCCGCGATCTACTGACTTCTCACAGGTAGTAAAGTAAAGCTACCGGGTAAGAAGCACCTTTGTTTTATTTTGAAAATTTCCGGATGCTGAGTGGTCTGATTTCCGGTCTTCCTCTATCCTAAATGTCGAACTGTACACGTTTCACAGGCGTAGCGCGTAGAAAGTAGGACTGCCACATATATTTAGAAAAGGGCTGCGACATTATGCTCCTGTGACGGGGCAAACTCAGTCTGGTCTCGGCTCCACTGAAAGGATTATATTGATTACAGCGGTGGCTAACAGCCACGTATGACGTGCTGCTGCTGTAACGTGCTGCTGACGCGTCCGGTGGAAAGGAGGGGTTACAGAGAATGTTACTGCACGTTAGGTCTCTGAAGTCATCAATGAGGTCATATCATTTTCATATCAAGCTCTAAACACAAGCTATAATGATTCTTACCTGGTCACTAGGAAAGGAGCCATTCCAGCATCTGTTTTCTATCCCAGAGGTAGTTGAAGCAGCCTCCATTCATCGATCGCTTATCCAATATATACCCGGGTGCCTGACTGACTTTTATCATATTTTGCTTTTGACTCATGAGACGCTGCTGATAAGATCTTCTTCTTAGTGCCACTTTTAGTGGGCTTTGAGTGGAGAATGGTCATTTGCCAGTTAGAATCCATTCCCACAGTGGAATGGGCCTCAAGAATCTTCTTCTTGTCTTGAAGCTGCCGAGAACGCACAAGCAGCGTAGGCTGTCCCGTAGGTCAGTGTGAGAAATTCTGGCCCGAATTGCAGCACATTTTGCTGCATATAGCCTGTTCAAGAAAACGTAACGATATGTGGTTGGGCTCATTCTTTTTGGTTTAGGATGCTTCATCATCCAATAACAATATTAAAAATGGACATGCATGTTTAGTTGTTTAAGAAATCCTCTCACATGTTCCTGAAGAGTTGTGCAAGCTGCAGTAAATGAAAGAGTCAATAGATGGCAGGCACCCTCTGTGACTACTCATTTTTTATTGTTAACTGAACAACATTGTTACAATAATAATAATGCATCAAACTTATATAGCGCTTTTCTGGACACTCAAAGACGCTTCACAAATTCTATTATTCATTCACTATCACATTCACACACTGGTGGAAGCAAGCTATAATTGTAGCCACAGCTGCCCTGGGGCAGACTGACAGATGCGAGGCTGCCATATCGCGCCATCTGGCCAACACCAGTAGGCGGTAGGTGAAGTGTCTTGCCCAAGGACACAACGACTGAGACAAATGGATCTGGGGGCTCTGGGGCTCTAACCAGCAACCCTCCGATTGCAAGGCAAGCCTCTGAACCCCCTGAGCTACAATCGCCCTAATACATTTACATCGTAAATTAATTATTTAAAATTGACCATTAGTACCTAATTTGATACCTTACACAAAACGGAAACTGCATCACTTATATGTTGTCAATTTTTTGAAACAAGATTTATTGTACAAAATTGAATGAAGAAAACCAATGATCGTAGACCAGTCTAAAAATGGCATAGGCCTCTCTGCTGTAAGAAAAAGAAAATAAATCATGACCCAAACTATTTCCATCGATTTAATCTGTTACATCCTTTTTTCTCCACCGAAGAACTGGTCGCACGTACTCGTACCTGTTCTCTGAGCCCAACCGTTTCGGAGGCATCCTCACACCCTTCCCCTCCTGGATGGGAGCCGACCACGCCGATGACCTGCAGTATGTATTCGGAAAGCCCTTCTCCACCCCTCTGGGGTACTGGCCGCGCCATCGTGACGTCTCTGGATACATGATCGCCTACTGGTCCAACTTCGCCAGGACTGGGTATTTTCACTGCACAAAATACATTGTCAGACACGGAAACAGATCTCACTAGATCACACTTCACTGAAATTTTCCTTCTCTCTGGTTGTGTTTAGAGACCCTAATAAAGGCAACCTGGCAGTGCCTGTTTCGTGGCCAGAATTCACCTCTACAGGACACCAGTTCATAGACATCAATGCCGACATGGACGGCAACTCTGTGGGACAGAGGCTGAGAATGCGCTATGTGAATTTCTGGACCAGCGTCCTACCCAATCTCCCTACAATGTACTCAGAGTGATGAGCTTTAGCTTGAAATGTTATAAAAATAAATCAGTGGAAAAACACAAGCAATTCTCCTGTTGTTTTTTGTTGTTGTTGCTTACATTCCCTTGTTTAAATGGTTAACTTGAACCTTGAAGCAAATCATTTTTTCATCTTTTGATCTCAGGCAGATAGTATTGTATGGTCGTTTTGGTGTTTGCAAAACCTTGTAAATAAATAATGGCAGCAAGAAAAACTATTTTCATTCTTTACATAAATATTCAACAAACTGCTAAAGAATAAAAACAATAAAATAATAAATATTCAAATATTTGTATCGTCATTCGGATTCCAACCCAATGAAATTAAATTAAAAGTTACAGTGTTTGATTTTCATGCCACCATTGTACCAATCTTAAATAAACTTAAACTTTTAAATAGTTTCAATTTAATGCAATTCAGTTCTCAAAAATAACAGCAGATAGCGCTGCAGATCAGTTTTTTTTCCTACATTTCTCATATCCTTTCTTAGAACCTTGCGATAAAGAAAATGTGAGCAAACCATATTTAATTTTCTTCAATAGATGTAAAATAAATTGCTTTGAAATAGAATAAAACATGACTGTATTTTTTTACCATTTCATTGTCAGCTTGACACCAATCCAAAACAAAATAGTAATTTGATTAAAATTACAGTTTTATTCCCATTTTGACACCAGTCCCAAATATGACAAAAAGGGAAAGAAAACACATATATAGTACTTCTATGGTTTTAACATTAACAATGAGAGTTCAGAAAAAAACATTTTTGACAGTTTTGAAGTCATATCTTTACCTTGAAACTAGTCTTCTTAAAAGCATCCACACAGGCCACAGCAGGTCTTTTGGATCATAGTGGTAGGTTAAATATTTTGTGTGCTGGTTGGCTAATGAATTGGTTGTTTGGTTAGTTTGGCTAAGAAAAAAGAATCTTTTGTTCATCCAGTAAAGCAACAGCTTTGATTTTTCCAAGGAACCAGTAGTTAAATTTTGTAGTTAAAGAAAAATAAAATCACCTTTGACTTTAAATCTACTCATGTTAAATTTGTTTTTTATATATTTGATATTTCTGAGTTTTAGAACAATTGAAACGTTAAATGTAGAGTACTTCAATGGTTCTTAAAGAGTCAAACTCCAAGAATCTTTATTAGCCTCCAACGGGAATTTAGTTTACAGCTGGCAGAAATAAAAGAAGAAGGTAATAAACTTGCGCAATACCATACCTAATGTTTATTCAGGTGGCAGGTTTATGGCTGATAGCTGCTGAATCAAAATACCCTTCAAGCCAGAGTTCTACATCATGGCTTATTTTGTCTGTACCTTAAAGTCTCTCCTTCATAAGGATGTCTTTAACAAGCTTTTAATTTACATGCACCCGATGACCCGGGAGGAAGTCCCATCAGTTTCTTAAACCCTGACAATACCCTGGAGGTTGTTTTTTTTTTCTTTTTTTCTTTTTAAACAGATTTAACTGGGTAGGGCCGATTGGATGAATGCCAGCTGCTGATAATTGGTTTCAACTGAAAATCTGGATAATCAACATATCAAAGTCTGAGTTTAGTTAGAAGTTATTGACAATGTTCTTTCGGATCTGAGTTGCAAATTAACATTTTAACTACCTGAAGCTGCTTTGCGGCAAATACTGAAATGATAGACACACCAAGACGTGTGTGTCAACTTTCAGTAAATTAAAGCCTGTTTACATGTGATGTCTTTGGGTGTGTCATGAGTCTGGAACATTTAGCTCTACAGCTCGAGGCAAAATAACACCAACTCTTTCGATCTGGGTTTGTTCCATAAATACAGTGGCGGCCCAAGAACATTTGGTTCCCTAGGCGAGCTTGACTGATGGAGGATTACCCGATGGTACCTTGCCATGCAGCCATTTCGGTTCGTGGCGCAGCACATCCCTGGACGAGAGAATGCCACTGCCGACTACCTCTCTCGCTGGTACAGCTGAGGTCTTGAAGAGGGGGGGTGTGTGATGGCTGAACCTAGAACACAGAGTACCCCTCCGAACAGATCTCATCTATCGGGAAGAACCCCCCCACTCATCAGAAGATGGCCAGTGCTCAGACGAGAAACATCCGAGAAGAAAAATAAGGAATGTTAAAAGAATCTCCAACAACCAACAACTACGATCATCCCTTTAAATAACAGATTCACAGCGCTGACCTCTCCCAGCTCCCTGAGTCTGGCAGACTCACAGCAAGGCCAGCGAAACACAAACAAAGACAAACCGAACAGCAACAACAAGCAGCAACAAGAAGCCAACAAGAACAGAAAACAGCTAGAAAGGGAAAACGCTTGCTATTATTCATGACGGATCGATCAAAGGTATTGAACAGCTATGCATCAATACAAGTGTCTTTAATTGCCCACAGATGACAGTAAGAGAACTTATAATATTAAATATTAAAAATATTCCATTGATTATTAAGAATATAAAGAAGAAGAACCTAGACAGCACGTTGATGCAAAACTACAGACCAATCTCTAATCTCCCATTTATCGGTAAAATTATTTAAAACGTTGTGTTCCAACAATTAAATAGCTTTCTAGCAATGAACAATCGCTTTGATATTTATCAGTCTGGTTTTCGTAGGTACCACAGTACAGAGACAGTCCTCGTCAAAGTTTTCAATTATATCCATACAAATACTGACGGTGGTAAAACCACAGTACTGGTACTATTAGACCTCAGTGCGACGTTTGTCTCCGTTGATCATGATATATTACTGGAACGTCTAGAGAGTTGGGTCGGACTCTCTGGTACAGTACTCGACTGGTTCAAATCCTAGCTTAAGAACAGGAACATATTTGTGTCGATTAGCCAGTTCTCATCACAAAACACAGAAATCCCGTGTGGTGTCCCCCAGGGCTCCATCCTAGGGCCCCTCCTATTTAGCATCTACATGCTCCCACTAAACCAGATTACAACCACTAACAATGTTAACTACCACAACTATGCTGATGACACTCAGCTTTATATCTCAATGTCACCAGGTGATGTTGAGCCCGTCCAAATCCTCAATAAATGCATTGAGCAAATTAACAGCTGGATGTCCAATAATTTGCTCCAACTGAACAAAAACAAAACTGAAGTACTTATCTTCGGACCCAAAAAGATGACTTAAATATCAGTGCACAGCTTCAGTTGGTCCGACTACAAACTACCAACCAGGCCAGAAATCTAGGTGTAATAATGGACTGAGAACTGAACCTCCAGGGTCACATAAAGGCAATTACAAGGTCATCTTTCTATCACCTGAGGAACATTTCTAGGATTAAAGGAATGATGACACAAGGAGACCTAGAAAAACTCATCCATGCGTTTTTCTCTAGTCGTGTTGATTACTGTAACAGTATCTTCACATGTCTACCTAAAAAATCAATTAGACAGCTGCAGCTGATCCAGAACACTGCTGCTCGTGTTCTCACTAGAACCAGGAAAGTAGAACACATCACCCCAGTTCTAAAGTCCTTACACTTGCTCCCGGTAGATTGGAGAATAGACTTCAAAGTGCTTTTATTAGTTTATAAATCATTGAATGGTTTTGCACCAGAGTACATTTAAGATGTGCTATCATGGTACAAACCATCCAGATCAATCAGGTCCTCCAGTTCTAGTTTACTAATCGTCCCTAGAACCAGAACCAAACATGGGGAAGCAGCTTTTAGTTTCTATGCTCCTCATATCTGGATCAAACTACCGGGAGAATACAAAGCTGCAGAGACACTGAACTCCTTTAAATCTAAAAATAAAACTTACCTATTTAGACTCGCTTATGAGTAACTGTTTTTATTTTTGTTTTTAATTGTCACACTCATCTGTCCCTACATTGTTGTATTTTCTTGATCATTTTCTTATTGTAACTGCTCATTTGTATTCTAATCATATGTAAAGCACCTTGAATTGCCCTGTGTTGACAGTGTGCTATACAAATAAAATATCCTTGCCTTGCCTTGCCTTGCCTTGCCTTGCCTTGCCTTGCCTTCACTGCAACTAAACAAGACAATGCTAGAGAAAGAAGAAAATCACACCACAATAAACCTATTTTATTTAAAACAATAAAGATAATAAAGATAAACAGATAAGAAACATGTTTTGTATTGTGTAATCACAGAATAAAGAGGGAGAGAATTGTTTTTTTAATTTTCATTACTGTCATCAAAGTCAGATGTATACATACATTTATGTGTATGTATGTATCTATGTATGTATGTATGTATGTATGTATGTATGTATGTATGTATGTATCTATGTATCTATGTATCTATGTATGTATGTAAAATATACATGTGTGTGTGAATCGTAATCTTTCAACATCACGGATGGTCTTTAGATTTTTTGTAACGGTTAAAAAAACCCTCTTTAATTTGGAAAATGACCTCTGTTTGATAGTAAATCATATTACATTGGGGGGAAAAATCAAAAACTGGACAGCACCAGGCCCTGACATGATCCATGCCTACTGGCTAAAGAAACTCACAGCACTCCATGAGCACCTGGACAAATGAACTAGCTGCTAAGAGATGGGACTCACCAAGAATGGCTAACCGAAGGACGAACAATCCTAATCCTGAAGGAACCCACCAAAGTTGCAGTCCCATCCAACCGTTGGCCAATAACCTGTCTCTCCACAACAGGGAAGCTAATGTTAGGCATCATCGCGGCTAAGATGAGCAGGCACTGAAGGGCATTGGTAGAGATACCAGAGGAGCTAAACACCAACTCCTGGTTGACATAACAATCACCCAACACTGCAAGTCCCAAAAGACCAAACTGTGCACTGCTTGTATTGATTACAAGAAAGCCTATGACTCAATGCCACACACATGGATCACTAAATGCTTGAAGCTGTACAACATCAACAGGACTCTTAGAGCATTTGTTGCTAATTTGATGAAGTTGTGGAGAAACAACTATCCGACCTATCCGAGCTATCCACCGACCACTACCTGGTGGTGAGTTGGCTCCGGTGGTGGGGGAAGACGCCGGACAGACCTGGTAGGCCCAAACGTGTTGTGAGGGTCTGCTGGGAACGTCTGGCGGAGTCTCCTGTCAGAAGGGGTTTCAACTCTCACCTCCGACAGGACTTCAAACACGTCCCGGGGGAGGCGGGGGACATTGAGTCCGAATGGGCCATGTTCCGTGCCTCCATTGTCGAAGCGGCTGACCGTAGTTGTGGCCGCAAGGTAGTTGGTGCCTGTCGTGGCGGCAACCCTCGAACCCGCTGGTGGACACCGGCGGTGAGGGATGCTGTCAAGCTGAAGAAGGAGTCCTATCGGGCCTTCTTGGCCTGTGGGACTCCGGAAGCAGCTGATAGGTACCGGCAGGCCAAGCGGAGTGCGGCTCGGATGGTCGCTGAGGCAAAAACTCGGGCGTGGGAGGAGTTTGGAGAGACCATGGAGAACGACTTCCGTATGGCTTCGAAGCGATTCTGGTCCACCATCCGGCGTCTCAGGGGGGGGAAGCGGTCTGCCGCCAACACTGTTTACAGTGGGGGCGGTGTGCTGCTGACCTCAACGCGGGACGTTTTGGGTCGGTGGATGGAATACTTCGAAGACCTCCTCAATCCCACCGACACGCCTTCCTGTTTGGAAGCAGAGTCTGGGGACTCTGGGACGGACTCTCCAATCTCTGGGGCTGAAGTCGCCGAGGTTGTTAAAAAGCTCCTCGGTGGTAAGGCTCCGGGGGTGGATGAGATTCGGCCGGAGTTCCTCAAGGCTCTGGATGTTGTAGGGCTGTGTTGGTTGACGCGGCTCTGCAATATTGCGTGGACATCGGGGGCAGTTCCCTTGGATTGGCAGACCGGGGTGGTGGTCCCCCTCTTTAAAAAGGGGGACCACAGAGTGTGTTCCAACTACAGGGGGATCACACTTCTGAGCCTCCCTGGTAAGGTCTATTCAGGGGTTCTGGAGAGGAGGGTACGACGGATAGTCGAACCTCGGATCCAGGAGGAACAATGCGGTTTTCGTCCTGGCCGTGGAACACTGGACCAGCTCTACACCCTCGGCAGGGTCCTGGAGGGTGCGTGGGAGTTCGCCCAACCAGTCTACATGTGCTTTGTGGACTTGGAGAAGGCGTTCGACCGTGTCCCTCGGGGTGTCCTGTGGGGGGTACTCCGGGAGTATGGGGTACCAGGCCCTCTGATACGGGCTGTTAGGTCCCTATATGACCGGTGTCAGAGTCTGGTTCGCATTGCCGGCAGTAAGTCGGACTCGTTTCCAGTGAGAGTTGGACTCCGCCAAGGTTGCCCTTTATCACCGATCCTGTTCATAACGTTTATGGACAGGATTTCTAGGTGCAGCCAAGGTGTTGAGGGGATCCGTTTTGGTGACCTCAGGATCGGGTCTCTGCTTTTCGCAGATGATGTGGTCTTGTTGGCTTCGTCTGAACGTGATCTACAGCTCTCGTTGGAGCGGTTCGCAGCCGAGTGTGAAGCGGCTGGGATGAGGATCAGCACCTCCAAATCCGAGACCATGGTCTTGAGTCGGAAAAGGGTAGGGTGCTCTCTTCGGGTTGGGGATGAGGTCCTTCCTCAAGTGGAGGAGTTTAGGTATCTGGGGGTCTTGTTCACGAATGAGGGAAAAATGGAGCGGGAGATCGATGGACGGATTGGTAGGGCGTCTGCAGTCATGCGGGCGCTGTACCGGTCTGTCGTGGTGAAGAGAGAGCTGAGTCGAAAGGCGAAGCTCTCGATTTACCGGTCGATCTACGTTCCTACCCTCATCTATGGTCACGAACGCTGGGTGGTGACCGAAAGAACGAGATCACGGATACAGGCGGCTGAAATGAGTTTCCTCCGTAGGGTGGCTGGGCTCTCCCTTAGAGATAGGGTGAGAAGCTCGGTCATCCGGAGGGAGCTCAGAGTAGAGCCGCTGCTCCTCCACATCGAGAGGAGCCAGTTGAGGTGGCTCGGGCATCTAGTCAGGATGCCTCCTGGACGCCTCCCTGGTGAGGTGTTCCGGGCATGTCCCACCGGGAGGAGACCCAGGGGAAGACCCAGGACCCGTTGGAGAGATTATGTCTCCCAGCTGGCCTGGGAACGCCTCGGGATTCCTCCCGAGGAGCTGGCCCAAGTGGCCGGGGAGAGGCAAGTCTGGGTCTCCTTGCTTAGGCTACTGCCCCCGCGACCCGACCCCGGATAAGCGGAGGAAGATGGATGGATGGATGGATGGATTGTGGAGAAACACCACTGAGTCTAATGGCAAGCCACTTGCACAAGTGTCCATCCAATTTTCCATATTTGTGATTATCTGTTGCACTGCTGTTCTACATAGGTCTGAACCTCCTAAGCCAAATAATAAACAAGACAGGCTTTGGATACCGTCTTAAGAACGGAGCTACAATCAGCCACCTACTCAACATGGATGACATCAAGCTGTATGCTAAGAGCGAAAAGGGCACAGGTTCCCTGATCCACACCACCAGGATCTACAGCATTGACATCCGGATGTCATTGGGGCTTGACAAATGTAGTAGGATGGTCACAAAGTGAGGCAAGGTAGTCCACACTGAAGGGGTGTCACTCCCAAATAGAACAATATCAGACTATGATGACACTTGCAAGTCAACTCCATGCCGTGTTTTATGTTCAGCTCAGCCACTGAATCAGGTTATTGTAATCACCATGGTGAATTTACCTGGTTTAGTTTGTGAGTAGAAAAAAAAACATGGCATGGAGTTGACTTGTTGAAGCCACAATTCCCACCTCTGGTGTAGGCTGTGCAAAGAGGCATCTGAGACAATCGAGCACATAACAGCAGCGTGTAAGATACTGGCAGGGAAAGCATATACGGAACGTCATAACCAAGTGGTTGGCATCGTATAAAGAAACATCTGTGCGGAGTATGGGCTGGAGACCCCAAGGTCAAAGTTGGAAACACCTCCAAAGGTGGTGGAGAATGACCGAGCAAAGATACAGTGGGACTTCAATATACCGGACATTGTGGTTGTTGAGCAAGAGCTGAGGAAAGCCGTTGTGGTGGATGTGTCAATACCAAGTGATGGGAACAACAAGAAGAAGAAACATGAGAAACTTGAGAAATACCAAGGGCTCAGAGAGGAGCTAGAGAAGGCTTGGAAGGTGAAGGTGACAGTAGTACCCGTGGTAATTGGAGCACTGGGGACAGTGACCGCCAAACTGAAAGAATGGCTTCAGCAGATCCCTGGAAGACCATCAGACATCTCTGTCCAGAAAAGTGCAGTACTTTAAACAGCAAAGATACTGCACAGGACCCTCAACCTCCCAGGCCTCAGGTAGAGGCCCAAAGCTTGAAATTGATGGAAAACAGCCTGTGGAGGGCGAGAGGGAAATTTTTAAAATATATATTAGGGGTATGAAAAGCAGCCGTTATTTGTATTTGTTGAGTCGATGGAAGTATTTGAATTTGTATTGGGGTAAAATTTAAAATAGGCATAAAAATAAATTTGTTTCGCGTTGCACTTCTAATTTATGTTATTATCCATTTGAGTAATTATGGATATGCAATATCGGTTAATCTTTTGCCATAAATCCAGCAATGACATGTAATGGGAATGTCATTGAAAAGAGACCAAACTAAAGGCTGCCATGGGCACAAAAACGTACAAAAGGGGAAAAAACTGTTGGGGGAAGGTTGCACGCCGCAAAGACCTATAGGTAATGTGTTTGTGTTAATTTTAGAAGTTCTCAGTTGTACATTATAGTTTATGTTCCAAGCCATGCTTCTTATCCTCTGAGTTAAGTTGTTGTCAGTGTTTGGTGATTGTTTTCTCAGCACCATCATAGAGATCGCAGTGCACGGGAGTCAGGTGTCTGCCTTTACCCTTCTGATCATGCAGTAAGAATGGAAGGTTGCAGGTGTAACCGGGTTTCATTTCTGAAAGTCATGTTTGTGTCCATGTTATTTAGCAAACAAAATAATTAGTTTACAAATTAAATATTTAGCTTCAAACTAAACATTTAGTTTGAAACTCTGACATTTGTAGATTAATAGATAGCATGAGCACAAATATGACAAGTGAAAAGTGAACCTCCCTTTATTTCGACCTCTCTGTTGGGCTAATTAGTCCCACTAAATTGTAATTAAAGTTTGTCCTTTTTGTCTCTGTGTTGACTGGTGACGTTGCGCTGGACATAGGCACCCCCCTGCTCAGACAAGGGTGTAGACAATGGATGGATGTATGGAATTGGTGCATCAGGAGTAAAGAAGATTAACTGGCAATTCTGAAGCAAAACCTCAAGACATCATCCAGGAAGCCTTGGCACTAGTGGGCTTTTCAAATTGACAATGACCCCAAGTATACCAACAGATGGAGCATAAAGGGCTTACATTTAGACCTGTCACAATAACAAATTTTTCAGCACAATAAATTGCATCGCAAATTAATGCAATAAATTATAATATTTTAATTTTGAGCTAATGTTATAAGGATGAAAACAACAATCAGTAAAATGTAGTTTTGAACGAATATTTACCACTGCAACTGGAAGATATTTCTAAGATCTTATAGAAATTAACAAAGCAACTAAAACAATCAAAAATGAACAAACTCTGTGAACAAAATCGCCCTTCAAAAGTACTTATCATTTAGCTCAAGAAAAACAGGCAAAACTATCAGCAGTTTTTGTAATTAAAAAGTGGAAAATAAAACCACTCAGTTTGAATAAAACTTTCATTTTTATTTTTCCTCAACGTAAATATATTTTTTAATTTAGTCTCTTTGGTAGAAAAAGAAAAACCAATGAGCAAAACAAACAAGCATGCACATGGAATTGTCGTGGCTGGGAAGATTATCGAGGTCATTTGAATTAAACATTGGATTAATTGGTTTATTGTTTATTGTGAGGGACCGATTTAGAGGCAACAATGAATCTCAGTAACTCAGAAAACAAAGCTTGAAAATGCAGGATTTGTTGAGCCAGACAGAAAAAATTTTGTTAATCATAACTGACCTGGAACAGAAAAAGTTTAGGAAATCCTCTGACTCAACTTCAAAAAAATAAAAATGTGTGTTTATGTATTTATTTTATAGTACGTTGAAATAACTACTTTATTTCTGCTGTATGGATGACATCTCTTTTTTTTTTTGGCGTACAAAGTTTGAAACCTTTCACTCCTTTAAATATGGTGACACCTTCTGGCCAACTTTCATCCAAACCTTCTCCAGTGTTTGCCTACCTTTCTAATCCAACCTCAACGCCACTGCTGCTGCTGTTGTGTTGTAGCAACAGCTTGTGGAACACCATCCTTCCCAAAACGCTGCGCCTGCAGCTTCAGGTGTGTATCCCACTTTACCCCATCATCCTACGCGTGGAAAACTGAAACCGAGTTTGACCCTTCCAGAACCAAGAGACTGAGGCCCCCCGAGAGACACCTGCAGCATGTCTATCAATGCAGCTCTTGCTGTAGGACTGGGACTTGGAGCCGTCCTTCTGACGCTTGACTCAGGCGTTTTCCACCCGAAGTGGGAGTTTTCCGGGCTGCGCGGTGCAGCAGAGCGGATCGTCCTGTGCATCGCAGCAGGAGTCGTCGTCCTCGCATTGAGCTGGCTTTACCGGCTGCTATTCTGCCCACTGGAGCTGCTCCGGACCCTGGATGAGGTGGGGTACATCGTCGAGGACGGGCGCACCAAGGCGGGGGCCGCGAACGAGGTGCGTCGCAGGAGGAAAGTCGGGGAGCTGCCGCCGGTTTACCCGAACGGCTGGTACCGGGTTTTGGACTCCCACATGCTGGCCAGGGGAGAGGTCAAAAATGTCTTTATTCTGGGTATGACATAACTTCTAAAGCTGCAATTATTAATGGAACAAATGTTCGATCTTCTGCTAATTATTGAAACCAAGTGGATCATCTGGTATTTCGTTTTATTGGAGGAAAACATACGTTTGCTTTAAGTGAAAGTATTGAACGTTGTCTGACAACATTGCGTCACTTTAACGGGGGAATTTCCGCTGACCCTTGGAAACTGACAATGAGTTTAAATGATTTTGGAGAAGAAGAAAAAATGGTTAGTCTCATATTCACTGATCAGCAGAAGGTTCTGGAAGGAGCAAAATGGGGCCCAATAATAATCTTGGCAAACCAAGACACAAGCTTTTTCATGTAATTTATTTAGGTATTTTGCTTTGGCAAAACTTAGAATTAACATTATTTTGTATCTGATAACCTGTAAATAACCTTTTAAGTTCTTGTATAACAAAATTCAGCCAATTCCATGCGTTTGAAATAGATTTTTTTCCCCCACCAAATGTTATTTATCAGATTTCTTTAATACTTAAACCAGGGATGGATTTAGGGGCTGTGAGGACCCTGGCCTCTAGTCTGTGTTTATCACCACGGCACTCAATGTTCTTTAAATCATGTATATTATAACAGCTTAATATCAGGAGATATCCCTATACATCGACTTCATTGTTTACAGCTCCTTCTCGATGAATTAGATCATGACTGAAAATAAAATTAATTTATTATTTAAAGGGATTATTAATAATTTTAACCACAAATAAAAATATAAGTGTTTAAAATTTCTTCCTCCTAGTACATGCTCCAGAAATGACTGAGCCCTGATTTCACCGCGGTTGCCTCTATATGCCTGTAAATTAATTTAAATAGTGAGTGTTCGGGTCCAAAAAGCAGATTTCCCGACTGTTTTCCAGGGCAGCCTGCGTAATGGTGTAATGCTCTTTCACCCTCAGGTTTAGTGTGCGCTATCTCCATCATAAGCAACTGCGGAGCGAGAGGTAACTGAAGGATGGCTTCAGAAGAGCAGAGAGTAGCTTTAGCACCAGTAATACTCCATCTTAAACCCCAGCCAAACTTACACAACAGTAGCATTTCTTCCTCAGTTGAAGTCATGGCTGCAAATCAGTAAACTGTCCAGGATTGGATTGACTCAGCTGTTTCTGTGCTTTCGGAAGTGTGCTTTAACACAGCATTTCTGAACCTGATGCACGAGTTTACCATTCAGACCACAGTTACGCCTTTGGCCTGAGGGGACACTTTCGAGCAAAAAACTTTCAAACTTCTCATGGTTGCTTTAAAGGCACAGTGTGTAATTTTTGGCCAGTAGGGCGGAGTGCTTACCTAAATTATCACAAGCATGCAGTATCTCTGTCTTCGAGTAAGAAACTCAACAACGGAGGTCCAACTAGTTCTGTTTTCAAACGCTCAATTCCCTGAGAATTATCTATTTGCATCAACATGACGAGCACATCAGTCTCTCTTTCATCGCTTGGAACTAGCGAAGCGGTAAAAATGTATTTATGGCGAAACTTTTTTGCATTTTGATGGGATTTCAATGTTTCAATAGCGGGCGTGTTCCGTACGCTTTGTCCGTCCGGGCTCTTGTAGAAGTAAAGACGTCATCTAATATGGCTTTCCCCTGAAAACAGGACCCGCCCCTATGTATTTTAAAACTGATTTTTAAAGTCATATTTTACAATATCGCCAATATTTCGCAATGAATGTGCTTTACGTAATTATTATTACATAATATTTTAATTTCTATTTTCAAAAATGTACTGCAAAAACTACACACCGTCCCTTTAATATAAAAAAATATTAATTTCTCAAATTTTCTGTTTCAATTTCTTTAACTAAAATCAAAATTGCAGTTTCTTAGAAAATGTGATTATTACGTAACACCAATAAATAAAGGATTTTTGAAATATGGGATGGTTTTTGTACTAAAAAGTGTTTTCATGTAGTGCACATTAAATGCTCTCAATACTGGTTTTAGGCTCCAGCTACGTTAATAATTTCTGTTTGGCATTGAGAGGTTCTCCAAACTATTAAAGATGTGTTGATTCCAATTCCTCTCAAGGCTGTTTCCACTTTTCAGTTTTTCCTTCCACTCAACCTTCAATTAATATGGTTCTGTCTGTGAGTAGCTCCAAGCAACCTGGATTCTGCTCCTTTTCACTTTTTTGAAATGGCAGTTGTTTCGTTTATGAACAGTTTCTGCCTTAGCCCAGAGAATACACTTCTGTTTCTAATAGAAGATTGACTTGAACCAAAGAATATAAAATTCATCCTAAAAATGTCTGAATGTGGCGGCATTTAAAGCACTCACTGACTTTAATCATCTTTTGTTTCGTCTTTTTCTAAATCAAGTTTTCCTTCCATGTAACTTTCTGACTGTGGCTCAGAGGTTGGAGTTCGCTTTCTAACCGGACGGCTGCTGGTCCGAGCCTCAGGTCCATCTGCCTCAGTCATTGTGTCCTTGGGCTAGACACTTCACCTACCGCCTTGTTGGCCAGAAGGGCCGATGGTGCGATATGGCAGCCTCGCTTCTCTTAGTCTGCCCCAGGGCAGCTGTGGCTACAATCGTAGCTTGCTTCCACCAGTGTGTTAATGTGAGAGTGAATGAATAATGTAATTGTAAAGCACTTTGATTGTCTTGAAAAACGCTATATAAATGCAATCCATTATTAATATGTATGCAAAGAGCCTTCTGTGGATAGCCAGTGTCTTTAGGAATTAGCAGTTAAAATGTATTTCTGCCTGACAACTTTCATCAACTGTCACCATTTCAGAAAGGAGTTAACCTGTCAGCGCTTCATCATCATGTTCTGCCAGCACTGCAACTTGAGGCTGTTGCTCGTTTACTTTAACTCAACTTTGTTGTGGCAGGTTAGAGTGACACTGAAACAATTTATACTGGTTCACCTTTTCTCCACAGCACCCAGACTCGCCTATTAAAAGCATTCATTGTGAAACTGTAAAAAAATTCATGGGGAAACGGAAATAAACAAAACAGCCTGCGAGACAAAGAAGATATTGAATGCAAGTGATCTTAATCCGACAGCTTTAACACTTTTTGTTCATTTTTGCTGGTTTTGCATTAAACGACATTATTCAAGTGCAAAATTTTCCACAACCCTGTGACGTTTGCTCTGCATTTTTCTCTCTCTTTCTGTTTGAACTGGTGCCAAGATACAAAAGGCAGGCCTCCTAACAACGATTCGTCTATGAATATTAGAAATATCCATGAGGTATAGGATTCTTTTAGGGATGCATGGAAGCGCTGCATGAAAAAAGGTTCTTTGTTGCTTATATACACTGAAAAAATTATAACATGTTCATTCAAATTAATAACTGCCATTTTAAACAAGATACAATTATTCATTTGATAGTAAAACTCATTCTTTTTGCATTTAAAGACATCAAGTTGGATTTATACTGAGCTAAATATCTGTTCTAAGAACTAGGGATGCAACGATACCACTTTTTTCAAAACCGATGCCATACCGATACTTGGATCAGAGTACTTACCGATACCGAGTACCAATGCTGATACTTCTACCACACACAAAAAATTGGGAGTCAGGTTTTATTTTATTCTCTGCTTGTTACAAGAAATGATGGTGAATTAGATAAAAAGAAAAATATTAATAAAAATGGAGACAGAACCTAAATTTAAAAGTTAAAAACTAATATTTTCGGAGAAATTATTGCTGCATTTCCACATCTTAAGTATGGGTTCATGGTATCGGTTAACATTAGCCGATACCGATACCAGTACATTAGGCAGTATCGGGGCCGATACCCAATACCACTATCGGTATCGATGCATCCCTACTAAGGACCAAAAAACAACGTTTTTGATTCTCTCCATTTTTTCCCCCTTTTTCTTCATGACCTGCAGGTAATATTTTTTGTTTGAGTCAAATTAATTGCTGTGGGACCAGTAGTGTGCGGGGTGCATTGTGGGTAACCATGTTTTCGGCTGTTTTCTTCTGTTTTTGGTATTTACTGCATTCGGATTGTCATTCTTATTTGTCTTTATAGTATTCTGATTGTTTCTTGATTTTGGTTTTGATTTTAAATGTAATGTTATGGTTGGCCACATGAGTGAGGAGGTTATTAAGGGGAATGAGATTGCTGTGCCAGTCTGCTGTTGGGGTATGGAAGATTAAATACATGGGTTGCACTGAGTGTTTGGACTTTGCCATTTTGTGCTTTCTGATTCTAAAGTTGCTTGGGATCATGTGGTGTACGAGACACAGGACAACTGTAAACTTTGGATTATTTTAGTGTAGTTGCTAGGCTGTTCCTATTCCTGTGCCAAGATTAATAAATGCATTTAATGTATTGTTAGCCAGTTATCTTATTATATGAAGTGAAGTAAAATTAAATGTGAAAAACATAGTTTTTTATATGTAAATGAATTAACAGATGTCAATGCAAATATAATTAATGTTAATTTGGTTCAATCTAAATACATTATATTGGTTCAGTTTTGAAATATTTGCTTGGTTCACTAACCAAAATACGGTTGTATGTGAAGAAATGTATTTGGATCAAGCCAAAGAATTAAGGTTCGGTCAAGTACAGTTGGTTTACATCAATGTAAAAGAATCAGCTCGCATTAGTTGCCTCTATTTAGATTATGTGAATTTGAATATTTTGGATGTGAAAATGGAACATCAATTTTTTGTGTGAGTTAGGTTATACTTTTTACAGTGTAGCCTTTAACCTGCTTGTTTGGTTTTAATGAGAATGTTTTGTGGTTACTTATGAAGTAAAGAGGTGTGGCTGAATGGCAATGGGTTCATTAGATAATAGCCTGCTACATACTTTATCAGTAACTGTTACCTATATCCTACAGGGTTTATCTACTGCAGCACATTTTCCGTTCTTTTATAATATGAAAGGCTTATACTTTAGCTTAGAACTATTGGGTGTTGTTTCTAAAGCCTATAAAAAACTAAATATTTACTTGAAATATAGCTATCAAGCCAAACTGGCTAGCTAAATATTTATTTTACAAACAAAATATTTAGCATCAATCTAAATATTACATTCGGAAGCAAATATTGAGTTCTAAGCTTAGCTAGCAAGCTAAACTGGCTAGCTAAATATTTAGCTTTGAACTACATTTAGCTAAAATGCTCATTTATTTGCTGTTCAGATGAATTAGACTAGCAAAATAAAAGCTGGGTCTCTTGTACCTCTATAAACTGCTGGCAAGACTGAACCTTTTAATCAGTGTTTAATTTTCTCCGTCCAAACCTTCAGCTTAAAACATTGGATGAGATGTTGTAATTGCAATACAGTAGTTTATCAATGGGCTTGCAAGATCCAGTTTTTATTTTAATAGTCCCCTTCCTCTATTGGCAAGTGATTTAGCCAGTTACCTACATATTTCGCTCTGAATTAAATATTTATATTTAAAATATGTATTCTCGTATTCATGTGTTAGAATGACCTAAATTTAATAGAAAATCTTTGTTCACAGATCCTTCTATTGTAGGAGAAAGCAACTCTAGTCCTTGCGAGCCACTCTGCACTCAGCTTTTGGATGCATCTCTGCTCCAAATACCAGAATCAAGTCGTAATGACCTTCCTGGCATGTCAGCGAGTTTTACAAAGGGTTGGTCATCAACTTAATTTAATTTTGGCATGCAGAAGTATATTTGGGTAGTGCATCCAAAAGCTGCAGGAGTGGCCTTGTAGCTGCAGAACTGTGTTCTAATTAAAGCGTTTAAGCTTTTTAAAAGGAATTGAGTTGTTTTTCATAGACATTGAAAGCTGGTAGAGAGATACTCCAAGAGATTTCTAACTCTAATTGCAACAACATTTTGCAAAGTATCGACTCAGTGGGGCTGAATATGAACTCATGTCACACGTCTTCCCTGCTTTATGTGCAGACACCGTATAATGAATTTGCTCCATTCTGCCCCGCCCTTATTTATTGAGATTTGTTTATTTACATCTTTTCTCCTCTCTGCAATTTCGAACAGGGGAGTCTGTTTGATCATTGCTGTTACTTTGGGGTATAATTGAAAAAGGCTTTCAAAGAGGTTGTGAGGCTTTCATGTCTCTGTCGCATCATGTGGATACAGTCACAAAAACAAAGCTAATATGAAAGGGTCTATGTACCTGAAACACAGCCACCCGTTCAACAGTGAGACCTGTGTTTTAGATTGAGCAATTACGAGTAATTTGCTGTTGGCAGATTTTCGCTACAGTGTGCACCGATTTGACAGAATGGTTAGTAGATTATCTGCAACAAAAAAAATGAAGAGTTGCTTCCAGTTTTCTTGGTGATTTAGAGTGATATAACTTGGAAATATGCAGTAAGATGCTGGCTTTTCAGAGTGCAGTATGCAAGAATATGCTCAGAAAGTTGAGTGGAAGGAAACAAAGTGGAAAAAGGTGTACAAGCAGCAGGAGTAATACAACCAAATAACTCATTAAAAATGCTTCAGATAGAGTATGCCTTCATTTGAGTCTAACTTGTTTATCAGAGTGTATAGTGCTGTGAAAATTTATTTGCGGCTTTAGACAAACATTTTCTCCGATTTGTTTTTATTCACTTTTAAAGATTTCAGATAGTTTACTTATTCAACATGGTAAATTCATTTATTAAGGGGAAAAAAAGCAATCTGCCAACGTGGGCCTGTGTTAAATTATCGCCCCCTAAAATAAAATACTGATTCTGTCTCGCTTAGCAGGGCATTCTTTAGGATTCTCCTTGAAAAGACCGATAAAATAAATACAATCGAAGAAAAAAACACACACAACAAAAAATATTTTAATACACAGTTTAGTAGACATACTAAGTTGGGATATTGAGAAAAACACATTGTAGTTTTCCATTGAAAACTTGAAACCTCTCACCAGAGTATTTTAAGGCTAAGGGTGGGACGGTTGAGCTCAAATATATGAAACACATTTTTCAATGTATGACCTCTTAAAAAAGCAGTTTTCATGTCATTTAAATTGGTTTGTTTTTCTGTTCTTTTAAAAGAATGACAGGATTTTTCCATGGTTTCATTTAGTACAGTTAAGTTTTTTACTCATTAAATTAGAAACGGGGCTATCAGTATATTTATGGTACATCTAAATGAGTTAACAGACGTCATGAATCCTGCTCTGTGACAAGCAGATTTTTATGACCCCTGCCACAGGTGGGATTGAGAATCATAAATACCAATCTGATGGTGAGGGATTGCAGGAAAACATTCATTTGTGCTACTTTTTGTGCTCATTGTGCAGTAGATTTATTTATTTGAATTGAATAGTACTTTATTGTCCCACGATCTGTCCAAGATCATGAGAAACACACAACAAGCAATACAAACAGATCTAGGTCACTGAAGGGCTTGCAGCCAAAGGATGGCACTCCCTTGATAAAAAGATAAAAAAGCAGATACATGTCGGGAGGGAGGGGGGGTCCACGGTGGGGGGAAAAAAAGCGCTCACGTGTGTTATGATCCTTAGTCAAGAGTCAAAAAACAGGTAATAGAAAAACACCTAAACATTTAAGCACATATTCAGACATTAACAATGACTAATCAGGAGGGATGGGAGGATATGAGCTCAGTGTTGCCACAGTTACTTTGAAAAAGTAATATGATTACTGACTAGTGGTTACTCCTTCCAAAAGTAACTTAGTTACTTTACTTATTACTTTATTTTAAAAGTAACTAAGTTAGATTACAAGTTACTTTGTTAGTTACTTTCTGCAGCTCCCAATAACACTCCGCACTGCCTCAACATAAACACAATAACCACTTTTACATATAATCACTTTATTTGAAGTGCATTTTAACAGTAAGAACGGATATATACTTGTTTTTTAACCTCACATTGACACCAGCAACTATAAAGGAATAAGCTGTGTCTTGGGGACATACTTGCTCTCTCACTGCATGTACAAATGGAGAGGTCCACTAGGGGGCAGAGTAGGCCTACAGAGTACAGAACTCAGATTCAGGCCAAAACAAACATGGCACCCGCAAAGGAGATTATCAGCTGTTTCGGCAGCAGTAGAAGGTAGGATCATATTTACCGCTATTGATACTTGTTTTCTTAATACTAATGCCGCCATGTACCTAATATATCTTTTTGCTCAAGAAAATGACAAAAATAGTAACTCACAGTGGCTTGAACAAGTAATTTTAATCTGATTACCTGCATGAAAAAAGAAACGCGTTAGATTAGTCGTTACTAAAAAAGTGGTCATATTAGGAGTAACGCGCTACTAAGTAACGCGTTACCGGCATCACTGTATGAGCTCCAGTCCACAGGTAAACGAGCTGCCACCGAGGCACGCAGTCATCCAGCTTCCTGGGCGAGAGACAGCATTTAGGAGGCAGCGAGACGGTGTGTGTGTCTGTATTCCATGTCAGTGTTTGCATCAGTACCTGCAGATGGACATGGAGGAGGAGAGTGTTTATATTCCTCTCACGGGCATTTGATTGTGGACCAGTTGAAGATCAACATAAGAGCCAAAATATAAATTTTTATGGACAGCAGGAAGAGCAAATTTTTCCTCTCTGTCCTTCAGTCTTTCAGAGTCTGCCTTACCACCTCATTTGTTCATTGCAGGACAGCTTTTACCTGCAGTTTCTGTCCTGTCACTTTCCCATATTTTGCTGATATCGGCTGGGAATTCTTTCCGTGTCTCCCTCTCATCACTTTCCTGCAGTCATCCTGTTTCACCATGTATCGGATTCTGCCTATGGTGCACATACTCCTTGATGCTGCCATGACAGATAGTCACGGGCGTCTAGTTCTGCCCTACAAAAGCTTTTGGCAGTGGCGCGGTGCTCTGTCACTGCGCATTTGGATTATTCTCAATAAGTGTTTGTTATACACCCAGGATATCCTGACAAGGCACTGTAAGAGCTGTCTTAGTGCTCAACCTGATCCTGCTGCCCTCAAAGAAGGAAAAAGGTCACTACAATAGTCAAACTTTTTATTTCAGTACATTCATTTTGCACACTTATACACAAGTTCTGGGCCTGGCTGCCCTTTTTATACAGCTTTTAAATAGCAGCTAGGTTTAAGGACCGTAATGGCAGAGGAAGAAGGGATTAAAAAGTAGCTTACTCTTAAGATTCAGTCACTCTGTTCATATTCTTGCCATGTAAGCCGACATGTTGAAAAATGTGTGTAATGTGGGTCTGAACATGTTTCTTTGCTGCTTTTTAAGGACCTAATGGTTTACACGAATAGTGCATGTATATCGGGGTAGTATGTTACTACACTCTGACATTAAAATCGTGGGTTTTTTTGTCTTGGAAATCGGCTTTTAGGATTAAGTGAATAATTGGGAATTAAACTTTACTCATCTGTGAGGGCCCCGAAGTGTTAACGTAATACTTTATCACATTAAAGGGATACTTCAGTATTTAGCATTAGGCTTTGTATCAGTAAATAACCAGCAGTATTTTCGAATGACTGTAGGTGGAAATAGTTTGCATTGCTAACCTTTAGCTTACTGTAGCTTACTGTTTTGCAGACAAAGTACAAAGTACTTTAGCTTACTGTTTTGCAGACAAAGTACAAAGTACAAAAATAGTTAAGTTACATTTATTTAAAAAACATACCAAGTACTGTGGGACCTGTAGGTCTTATGCTATAATACTGTTTAATACTATTGCTTGTCCCCCTTGTGATTTATTGTTTTAGGTCAGCAGCTAGCGGTGTTTCGGGGTCATGATGGGAAAGCCTATGTACTGGATGCATTCTGCCCACACCTTGGTGCTAACCTGGCTGTGGGGGGGCGCGTGTTGGGAAACTGCATTGAATGCCCTTTTCATGGCTGGCAGTATCGAGGAAGTGACGGCAAATGTGAGAAAATTCCCTACTCGGATAAAGGTATGATCGAAGGAATGAAGACAAGGCCACACAAAGAGGGTTCCAGATGCATTTTCAGGCTTTGCTCTATTTTCCATATTGAAATCTTTCTTTCTTTCTTTCTTTCTTTCTTTCTTTCTTTCTTTCTTTCTTTCTTTCTTTCTTTCTTTCTTTCTTTCTTTCTTTCTTTCTTTCTTTCGCACTGCATGCTGCACTTTTGGTGGTGGAGTGTGTGGTGAGTGGACTGAGAGACTGAATGTTGCTTTTTATGCATCTTTAAATCATTGATATGTTATACATCTAAGATTGTTCTGTTCGATTGGTTTAATTAAATTTTTTTTTTTTTTTTTTTTTTTTGGTCGTGGTTTGTTTGCTGTCATTGAGACATGGAGTGAGATTGGTACCCCAGCCCAACACATCTGGTGGAGCAGGTTTTGTTGGCAGGGGGCGATAAAGTTCGACATGGGAATATTGTATATGCTTCTCGGATGAATAAGGAAGTTGTAGTTTTTGTCAAGAAACCAGAGTTAGTTATTCAATTAATTGAAAGTTGCATTACAATAAATGATTAGTTCATTCAAATTTCCCCATTAGCTGTTCCATCCACCTGCATAATGTTGTCTGGTGTTCCGCCTATTGTATCTAACGAAGCTCTGGTGCAGGAGCTTAAACGCTTTGGGAAAATCTTCATTCCTTCCTTTCCTTTCTTCCTTCCTTCCTTCCCTTGTGAATCTTTGGTCCTTTTTAAGATGACAAAATGTTGGATTTCTTTGCCTCATTTTAAAGTTTTTGATATTTCTTCTTTCCGGTGTTTATCCCGCGTATACAATTTGTCTCCCAGTTCCAGAGTTTGCCCAGGTGCGCCGCTGGCCCAGCTGTGAGGTAAACCATCAGGTCCTGATCTGGTTCCACTGTGACGGATCAGAGCCACAGTGGAGCGTTCCGGAGCAGCAGGAGATCACTGACGGCCAGTGGGTCTATAGAGGGAGAACGGAGCACTTCATCAACTGTCACATCCAGGCAGGTGTACCATTGTGTGCAAATGTTTTGACTCCTCAAGTCCTTTCTTTTATGTTTACCCTGATGCAGTCAGACCCGTCTGTAAACTTGTTCTTGATCAGAATTTTTCCATTCTTTCTGAAGGACTTAGTGGTTTTCTCTGGACTTTGGTCGCCTTTTTATCTCCAGGACCTAACTAAATTGTACCCTCTACTGCTGTGTGGAGCCTGTTCAATGCAGATATTGTCTGGCCGGCCTCAGGCTGATTGAGGGCATAGCAAACATTTCTGGCTGTAAAACTGTTTGCTCTGACTGCGCTGTTGCCCCTTCAGGTAAAAAATGACCAGTTCAAACAGAGAGAAAGAAGTACAACGGTAATTGACACTAGGGATGTGAAAATCATCTCATGCTAAGGACAAAGGCTTAGTCGTGCTCTATGATAACTGGGATGGAGCACAGCAGTGACATCATTGTAATCATGCGATAGCGTACTTGGATTATTGACTCTAAATCACCCCGGAACTGAACAAATAAACACTTCCAAGACGTTCGGAACTCAGAGAAGTCCTGCTAATGTTAAGTAACAAAACATGGTTAAATAAAGGAGTTTCGGGGCAGGTGGCAAATCTCCTGCCCTGATTGACTCCTATATGGATATAAAGTACAGACCAAAAGCTTGGACACACCTTCTCATTCAATGAGTTTCCTTTCTTTTCATGACTTTTGACATTGTAGATCCACTCTGAAGGCATCAAAACTATGAATGAAAACATATGGAATTATGTAGTACTATGTAGTATTATGTAGTAGTGTGAAATAACCTGGCCTCCAAAGTCACCGGACCTGAACCCAATCGAGATGATTTGGGGTGAGCTGAACCACAGATTGTAGGCAAAAGTTCCAACATGTACTAAGCATCTCTGGGAACTCCTTCAAGACTTTTGGAAAACCATTTCAGGCGACTACCTCTTCAAGCTCAAGAGAATGCAAACCAATAATCAGAGCAAAGGGTGGCTACTTTGAGGAATCTAAAATATAACACATGTATTCAGTTATTTTACCCTTTTTATTTAAGTACATACAGTAATTCCTTACATTATGTGTTAAGTCATAGTTGTGATGTCCTTAATTGAGAATCTACGATGTAGTCATGAAAAGAAAGGAAACGCATTGAATGAGAAGGTGTGTCCAAACTTTTGGTCTGTACTGTACGCTGATCGCGGCTGGATATAAACTCCTCTTGAAGGATTCCAAATGGCCCGACACTTGTCTTGGTCAGCAAATGAATGTAATATTTTCAAAAAAATAAGGTCCAGGTTAAAAAAAAAGAACTTTCCCTTTAACCCGGGTAAGACACTTTTGACCCAGGATGCGTATGGATGTGGGAACTCTTAAAGCCTTTACACTAACAACTGTCCAAGCTCTGCTACACAATCCTCTCAGAGCCAAACGTTGTTGGTTGTTTTCAAAAAAACATTTCTCGTGACACTTTTTTCTTCTACTAAATTTTCCAAGAGTTTTTATGAATCCATTTTTAATTTATTTTATTTGGGACAGTGCAGGCTGCACGGTGGCGCAGTGGTTAGCGCTGTTGCCTTGCAGCAAGAAGGTCGTGGGTTCGTATCCCAGCCCAGGGTCTTTCTGCATGGAGTTTGCATGTTCTCCCCGTGTATGCGTGGGTTCTCTCCAGGTACTCCGGCTTCCTCCCACAGTCCAAAAACATGCATGATAGGTGAATTGATCACTCTAAATTGTCCCTAGGAATGAATGTGAGTGTGAATGGTTGTCTGTCTCTCTGTGTTGGCCCTGCAACAGACTGGCGTCCTGTTCAGGGTGTACCCTGCCTAACGCCTGATAATTGCTGGGATAGGCTCCAGCTGCCCCGTGACCCTGAATTGGATAAGCGGTTAAGAAGATGGATGGATGGATGGATGGGACAGTGCATGCTAAAGGGACTATATCATGCTATTTTACAGCTTTCAACTTCTGGGATAGAAATGTATGTGATAAAATGTTACCGTTGGTGTTATACAGTATTAATTTGTCCTGAAATTTAACTTGTATCCTTTAGTCAATGTTGGACTACGAAGTGAAACGACTCATTTCTCTATAAATCCGCCTACTGCACCCTAACGCTACGCCTCGCTGCAGAGCCGGGAGCAGATCAAACTGAAACAAACAGATAATTTCAAAAGCACAGAGTACCACAATGAAACTCTGTTATATTAAGGGCTCAGATGTTTGGTTTATTAGTTTTTTAGTGTAAAAAACGTCAATAAAGTCAATAAAGCCTATTTAATTTGCTAAATCTCCAGGCTTTAGACAGAGCCCAAACCAACATAGCTGCATCCACTAAGCAAATCTTTCCAGCCCAGTATATGTAAAAAAAGCCGTGGTGGTCGTTTGCACCCATTTACTGAACATTCTGAGATGCTACAGATCAATTAATTAACCACACAATGCTGTTATAAAATCACTTAAGCAGCTTGATAAATGGCTAACACACAGTAGCATTAGCATGTAGCCACTTACTTCTCTGTCCATCAGGGGTCTTTGTTCTTTGATCCAGCTGCTGGTCTTTAAGAATGTAGAATAAAATACTGTAATTCATGCAGCCAAACAGGCGTTTTCACAGATAAAGTAAAAATTCCAACAAAGAAGTGATTTAAGCTGCCAAAAACCGAAGCAGCCATGAGCTGTGAGAAGGAGGAGGGTGTGTTTGAAAATCTACCACGGGTAAGCCGCTCTGCCTGCAGGGGCGGTGCAGACACCTCTAGCACTCAACTTTCAACTAGTGATGTCACTAGTTGAACACTAATTCATTTTCTAGGAGAGGGAGGGGCAGCTGCTGAGAGAGCAGAATTCAGGAGGATTACTAAGACATGCGTGAATTAAGACAAAAACCACTCTGGTGGAGTTTTATGAGAAAATTGCACTGCAATATTGTTGAAAACATAAAAAATTGCTTTTGTATTATATAGGCCCTTTAAAGAACATACATGTAAAAAAAATAACATTAATGTAAACACAGCCGACGGCTAATTTTCATCTGTTGTCCAGACATTAAACAAAAAACATATTACAATAGTAATACTCACTGTTACTCATTGCTCTTCCACTTTCACTATACAACATATCAATCACTGCACAATCCCCAAAAATCGTACGTTATCAGTCATTACAAATGATCATGATTGTACATTTTCATTAAAGTATTTCACATTTAAGCAGACCATGTAGTCCATTTTTGTACATAGTAAAAACTTCCATCTCCAGACTCACACATAGATACCATTCTATTCCCAAGTAGAACATTTAAACTTTACAACTTATACATGATTACTCACTTGATTTGTCCATTACCAGTTTTTAACCTGTGCCTTAAACAAGTTGAATGTAGAGCATCCTCTGATGGATTTAGGAAGACTGTTCCACAGATGGCCACCCTGGACAGAGAGGATGTTCTGCCCAAATGCTGTCTGTCTGTGGGGTATAGTATAAACAAGTCTCCTTGGGTTGTGGCTCCAGTGGTCCTATCTGAGCTTTCTTTACGCCTAATGAACTCCTTTAGTGGTGGTGGAGCAAGGGAGTGTAGGACTTTATATATTAAACACACTCTTTTAAGTTTCACTCAGTTATTGAAGTTCAGTAGTATGTTTTTTTAACACATGACAGTGGTGGTAGCAAATTGTTTTTTTTGTCCAGTAATTATATACTTCTTTTATAAATATTTTCAATAATTTAAGTGTTGTTTGGCAGGCAAGTGAACAGGACGTAAAACAATAGTCTATGAAAGATAATCATGAGAGTAAAAATATGTTTTTGCAACATTCATATTTAAATTACTACATATATGATAAAAAATGTAAGTACCTAGGACACTTTATTTATGTGACTCTTGAAGGATAGTGTTGGATCTAGAATGACCCCAAGATATTTAAATTCTGGAGCTAATTCAAGCTCTACTCCATCCAGAAATATGTTTGATTGCTTCAAGTTCAAGGGACATTTTGAGAAGTATATGCAGACAGTTTTTGTGGAGTTCAACGTGAGGCATGAGTCTTTCAGGCAGCTATGTATCAATGTTAAAGCAGCTGTACGATGTCCTGCCACCTGCTGGACACTTGTGGCTTGCGTATATATAACTGCATCATCTGCATGCATTCGAGCTAATATACTTAGACAAACTTCAGGTAAGTTATTGATGAAAAGAGAAAACAATAAAGGCTTGAGAACAGATCCTTGAGGAACCCCTGTATCACACTCTAAATATAGGGATTTAACCCCGCCCAACGCCACACACTGTTTCCTGTGTGAGAGATGTGAGACAAACCACTGAAGAGCCTGACTTGAGATGTTAAACTGCATCAACTTGGACAACAATATTTGATGGTTTACAGAGTTGAAAGTCGTCTTGAAATCTAAAAATACAGCTCCAACACAGGGACTCTTGTCCAGCAAGCTCTTCAACTCTAGCACACACAGGGCAGTATCTGTGGAGTGATGGGCCCGAAAGCCAAACTGCAATGGATGTAATGAGGGTTGGGTGTTTTCTAGGGGGATAATTAGCCATGTCAGTCTTCACACCTGCTTTGAAAATTGGTGTAACTACAGCAATTTTCCAATCTGTTGGAACAATGGAATGTTCAAATTACATATTCAAAACATGAGTTGTTGGGCGTACAAGCAAGTCCATATGTTTATTTAGGAAATCTGCGTTTACACTAAATGCATCAAGTGCTTTTGAATTTTTTTAAACCTGTAGTGGTTTAGTGACCTCAGTGTCTGAAATATGAGTGATGGTGAACAAATTTCGACCGGCATTACTCATATTATCAGCGCATACGACTGAGTTAAAACGCTGACTGATCTCCTTAACAGATGAGATAAAGACAGTTTTTAAGTTACTGGCTATATTGTTTGTTGATTAACCAACATCTTTATCACTTTTCTTTCTTTTCCTTCTTGGTAATGACCTCATCAACGTTTTTGAAGCTTTTGATCTGAATCTTTGGGATCACTTCCTGGTTACTAGCAGTGCACAGTCCTTCCAGATTCCTTACTGGCAAGCTGTAAAATATTATAGCTTACCAAATATCTGGTAGCATTTATATAACTTCATCCTGCTAATGTTTTACAAAACTTGCATCACAGAAGATGTGGTCTGTTGATGCAAAAGTGGGAGTTTTCAGTTTTTTATGCGTTTATTAAAGTAGGGTGAAACCCTCTGTGTTTAACCTGCTGATTAATGGTATATAGTGGTAGGACGTTATTAGACAGAAAGGGAAACCTTTGTTGCTGAAATTCATCGTCTCTTCAGGAGATTCCTGAAAATGGAGCAGACATTGCTCACCTGGGTCACCTGCACACGCCGGGACTCCCCAGCGGAGTGGATCTGCGTTACACCAACAGCAAAACCTGGGAGTTTGTGAGACATGACTGGAAGGTCAGGACTTTCCTCTGTTTTGATTAACTTCTTCCTCTGGTTTTTCCTGCGTTTTTGAATCTCTTTATGATCGCCTTCACTCTTGCTTTAGTTGTTGCAAATGTTCTGAGCTCATTCTTTGCTTCCCCAGTATAAATATAGATCCAGGTATTCTGTACGTTATCTCTCTGTGAACTTTGCGCCTTTATTCGTGTTTATTTAACCAGAGTTACCCATACTTCAGTTTAATATAAAATTATTTATCTACCTCGCCCCGTTATCAGGATGAACTTGGGTCTTTATGACATAAGTTTTTCTTGATAAGCCAGAGGAGTCCAGATGTTGTCTCAGTATTTGATCTTTACTGTGCCTGATTTCATAGCGACCTTTAGAGTGTTTTTTTATGTTTCTGCTTCTCTCTAAGGTTGAATGGGAACCAGAGCCAGAACCCAACAGTCACTGCGCTCAGATGCTGGTCAATCATTCACTCACTGTGTTTGGATTCCATTGGCCTCTGCTAGATCTGCATGTTGTGGCCAGACAGGTACAGTGAATGAGGAAGCTTGCGCATACAGTTGAAATCACATATTTACATAATAAAATGTATCGTTCTTCCTACTGGCTTGTATAAAACACACTAATTGAGAGTCCCTTTACCAATATGGTAGAATTATGGAGAGAAAATAGAGAACAGAATAGATTTACAAACTCACTATTTCAAATTACATTAACTAAAAACTAACAACGAATTCAAAACGGCTCATATGAATACAAACCGGTAAATACTTATGTACCAATTGCCTGCTTCACACAGACAAAACCACATTTACACACAGGGCAAAGGTACAATTGCATGAGGGGTGCAATTTCACGCCTCATTTCACGTCTCAAGATTTGTGCGTACACGATGTGTTTAAATGCTGGTAGAATGGTGGGTCATCTGAGTGTTATTATCACTTACCATCTAAACCAGTAGTTCCCAAAGTTGGGGTCGGGACCCCACTTTGTGTCACGAGAATGTAACTCTGGACTCATGAGGCTGCCTTCAGAAATTAACCTTAATAAAAAAAACATGAGAAAGGAAATGCATTTTAGAAATGTTATAAAAGATAAGAAAACAAGATTAAAAATAAACAAAAGCGAAATATTGGCCAATACATTGGCTGTTAATGCTGATTATGTTGTTATTGTAAAACTTTTTACTTGCCTTGGTAAAACTATTTGTATCAGCAAATGTTTGGGTCATGACCCGTTTACATTTTTATTATTTGGTTCAGAAGGTGGAAAGTTTGGGAACCATTGCTCTAAACAATATGCCTCTATGCATTAAAGCACTTAAAGAGAATCAGGAAAAAACTGCTGAGTCATCCAAATACATTCAGGGCTAAACACAAACATAAGAGTGCATCACAACATTCAAATTCATATTCCGTTTTTTTTTTATTTATTCAAATTGAGAATTTTTGATTACATCTGAATAATGTAAATACTGATCAAACTCCTTAAAATAAATTTTCTAACGGCACAAAGTTCTTCCCATACATGTATATTTAACCAATTTTCTAATTTTAAAAAGTGTCAGTCTATGTATTAGAACTAAAAGGCCCTGATATTTTCCCCCCAAATGTCTTTGTCAATTCAGCAGCAAGCTTAAAGGTTAATTGAAAAGAATACTCAGATGACTCAGCATTCGACCAGCGTTTGAACACATCATGTACGCAGAAATCTTGAGACCTGAAATGAGTGTCAACACCTCTCTTGCACTTCTATCTCTGATCTGTGCGTAAATGGGGGTATGTCTGTGTGTGTAAATATGTATTTACCAATGTGTATGCGTAGAAAGGCGTTTTGAATTCGTAGTTTTACTGTAAGTTAGTATAATTTGAAAAACTATGTGTGTTGTGACCGGAGAAACCCTTAAATAAACGATGAGAGAAGATTTTGTAAGAATTTTGGAAAAACCAAAAATGACACATTTGGTTGATCAAGCCAAGGAGGCACAGACATTTACATTGAAGCTTAAGCTTTGGGGATATTGGACGTCTTAGCCAGAACAGAAACAATGAGATGTTAATGCATAAAGGGTTTAATGGTATATGTATTCATATTCAGATATCTGCTCTGCTATATGGGAAAATTAATGGACCACTAACAGCTGCAGTAAAAAAAGAAAGATGAATCAAACCAGAACTTTGTCAGTGAACTCATCTTCCAACAGCAATAATGTCCATAACACGCTCTGCACTGAACCAAAGGACTCACCTGAAACAATGTTTAGCTGAATAGAAACGTCACTGATACTGGAGAAAAACCAGCTGACGTCCAAATGGCTACCAGTAGCATCCAATAAGCCAAAACTCCTGATTTTGGATAAAATACAAACCAGAGGTTTCCCTATTTATGAGAGAAGATTTTCTTAACAGCTGCCCATGCTGCATTCAAGTGTAACAGGGTGACTAGACTGCTGAATATCAAAACAGCTTCAAAGTAATTTAAGCATGTTTTCTTTTAGTCAAATATGAGCAAAGTGTTTCTTCACATTTCTAAACATAGATTGGTTTCAAGCGGCTATATTGTTTTCTACTCTGGCTATGTGTGCTTGTACAATCCCCCCACCCTTTTTTCTTCTTTTTTTTACACACACACACACACACACATATATATATATATATATATATGTATATATATGTATATGTGTGTGTGTATATATGTATACCTAAAAAATAAATACATAGAAGTGGTTAAAGACAATTTACATTAAGGTATTCAGGTTCAGCAGAAAATCTGAAGTTGAAACTTTGAGGTACCAAGCTTAAGATACGAGAGTCAAAGGACTCTGGGAGATTCTGTGCAGAGGAGTGGGTTTATATCTCTCCTGTAATTTGTTGAAACCTGGTTGAGGACTTTGCATGTGTCTCTGCATTGATCTGATTAAGGAGTGTCCAACTCCAGTCCTCGAGGGCCAGTGTCCTCATGGTTTACAACTCTTTATTTTAAAAAAACCAACAAAACACATCAACCTGCCGGAAGATGCAGACTAAATTATGATGAATCAGTTATCAGATGTACCAGAAGGAATTAAAAAGGCCTGCAGATGGCGCTCCAGAAGCTACTACATTCCATCCCATCATCATTTATACCAGCTTAACCTTGTAGGCTTACATTGGGGCTGGTGTGTATCTCCATTCTACCACTTTTTTGCTGCAAGGCAGTACATTTCAGATACAGAATTCGCTTGTTTTAAAGCAGGAATGATTTAAACAAAATTGCTAACATTAAGAATTTACAATATCACATTACACACAATTATTGAAGACTTTGTACTCAGCTCTACTGACAAAAACTGATTGCTTTAAATACTGAACCCACCAGTGTGTAGTTTTATTCCCTGTTTGGTATATTAAGAGATGCTGGTAAATATTCCAGGTGGGTCCAGGAGTGGTGTTTCTGCACTTCAACCACAGCTTCCTGGGCCGGGGCATCATGATGCACTGTGTGACGCCTGTGGAGCCACTGTTGCAGTGTGTAACTCACACCATGTTCTATCAGTCCAACATCCCAGCTGTGGTGCCCAAATTCATCCTCAAAGGAGAATCCATTCAGGTGCAGTATTTCTATTACTTTCTGTCTACACTTGCATTGTTTCCTCGCAGGATTTTTAGTATCTTACACAAACATTTTGTTAGGGCTTTCTGCTATTATTTTAATAAATATTAGGAAAGGTTTTTATGATTATAAAAGTTTTTTTTTTTTCATTTGTTGTAAATTTAAGAAGTAAATGGTAATTGTTATAAAAATATTATTTGCTGGATTTTTTCAGCTGCTCTGCTTTTAGTTTATTCAAGCTTATATATACATAAGTTATTATTCCTTAACATTTCAGATGTTTCTTTATCATTTTCAGGTTTATAAAGTAAGATTTGTTCAAATTTTAGAACATCATTTAGTGTATTTATCATGGTTTTGTTCTCCTAATACTTCTAGGTTTTGTTGTATTTTTTATTTTATTTCTTTGGTTAATTTAAAGTTATTTTCATTCAAGCTCATGTTTAACATTATACATTAATAAAATTGTATTCATTAAATTATTGTATTCATTTAAATTTCTTACATTGTAAAAGTGGATTCATTTATTGTATTCAAATATTTTAAGTTTTAAAAATGTTCATTATTTGAAGTCCCAGTAAGTTTATAAATGTGCATTTTTGTAAGGATAATTTTTATCATGGGTTTATGGGATTAGTTCCTTTACATGTTTTATTTTAATTTTATTTAAGCTTAGATACTATTATTAGATACTATTATTCATATATAGAGAGAGAGTTTTAGGTGTTAACTTTATTGTAGAAGTCAAATGAATTATTATTAATTTATTTTATAAAATTTAATCTGATCAATAATTTAAGTTATTAGGAGCAGCCACTCCATTTTTTTGTTTTTATATTATCATTTTATTTAAGCTTAGGTATTTTTTATTGTTCATTTATAGGGGAGTTCTATAATACATTTTTATCATTAATATATTCAAATAATTGTTAACTTATTGTGTTTTCAATTAATTTTAATACTGGAAATCACTCGGGGAGTTTTTAGAATATCCATTATTTTTAAATTAATTACGGTATTAGGTATATTTTATTTTATTTAAGGTTATTATTCAGATATTGGTAGTTTTTTTTAATTGGTTTAATGTTAGTACCAGTAAAATTATTATTAATAATGTTTTTTTTTCCAAATAAATTAACAGTGAAACTCAGTAGAGAGAGGTATCAACCAACCCTATTTTTAATTTTTCTTTCAAAGTCTTGGATCTGTCCTTCAAAAGCATTGTGTTATCTATTTCCTTCAAAATGACTCCAATTTGAAGAGATCATTTGGTGCATGTATCACCCACTCCTCCTCATATGACACAGTCACAGAAAAAGTGTAAATATTTCCTCATTAAAGCTGATAATTAGCTTGGTGGTGAAGAAACGCTCTCAGCTCTTTGAGCAAGACGGAAAACGTGTAAATGATCTTTAAAATCAACGGAAATGTCAGTTTAAAAGCTGCTGTTAATAATGACGATCAATTAGTTTGATCAAACACAAACTTGAGCTGTTGCTGATATCTTTTTCGCTTGCAGGGCTCATACTTCGGTCTCCGTGTGCAGCTGAAGGGAAACAGTAGACGGCTACTGAAAAGCAAAATGCCAAATCTCAGCAGCTGCTGAAGTTACTGTGGAGTGACATTTAACAGCGCTTTCCACAGCAAACCTCCTGCTGCTGAGTCATGATAATTTAATGCAACGAGACAGCACAACAAACATAATAATGAGGATAAAACTTCTGGTCCAACCCCAGTCAACATCATCAGATCCTGTTTGTTCATTAGAGTTACAGATAGAAAGTCTGCTGTGCTTGTCTGTCTATACAGTTCGAACGTGACGTGATGATCTGGAACAACAAGACGTACGTCTCCAAGCCTCTCCTGGTTAAGGAGGACGCCGCTGTTCGGAGACACCGCCGTTGGTTCAGCCAGTTCTACAGCCAGAACAGCCCGCGGCTGCAGTATCAGCGGGATACTTTGGACTTCTGACCCGCCTCCGGACGTCCTCCTCGCTCCTGCTCTCAGAGGACGGAGAGGCCGCATGATTTTTATCTGTTGAGAGTTTTAGGGTGAAAAAACACAAAATTATCTTGCATTTTTTTTAACAGGTGAAGATGTCCGGATAATATATCCGTCCAGAATCATAAGGACTAATAAAGTGGGGCAAAAGGTATTTAGACAGCCAACAATTGTGTAAGTTCTCCCACTTAAAAAGGTGAGAGAGATGTGTAATTTTTTTTATAGGTAGACCGCAACTATGAGAGACAAAATTAGAAAAAAAAGTCCAGAAAATCACATTACGAAATTTTTGAAGAATTTATTTGCAAAATAAGTATTCGGTCAATAACAAAAGTTCAGTACTTTGTTATATGCGCTTAATTGGCAATGAGAGAAATCAAACGTTTTCTGTAAGTTTTCACAAGGTTTTCACACACTGTTGCTGGTATTTTGGCCCATTCCTCCATGCATATTTCCTCTAGAGCTGTGATGTTTTGGGGCTGTCGCTGGGCAACACAGACTTTCGACTCCCTCCTCAGATTCTCTATTGGGTTGAGGTTTGGAGACTGGCTATGCCACTCCAGAACCCTGAAATGCTTTTTTCCGTAGCCACTCTTTCCTTCACTGTCCTGCTTAAAGATCCAAACACATTTCATCTCAAATGCTCTCACATTTGGAAGGGTTTTTTTTTTTTGCCCAAAATGTCACGATACATAGCCCCATTCAGTCTGTCCTACATACAGATCAGTCTTTCTGGTCCATTTGCAGAAAAACAGCCCCAGAGCATGATGTTTCCACCCCCATGCTTCACAGTAGGTATGGCGTTCCTTGGATGCAACTCGGCATTCTTCCCACTTCAAACACTGTCAGTGGTGTTTATCTTTATCTAATTTGATCCCCAAGGGCAACATTCTCCCAATCCTCTCCTGGATCGTCCAGATGGTCTCTGGTAAACTTTAGACGGCCCTGGACATGTTACATTTTGCTTCAGGACGTTAATCCAAAACAACATAGTCTGTTAATAATGCAATAATGGTATCTTCAGATAATGGACCAGTTCCCCCATGTAGTTCTGTGCTTTTACCCCACTGTTCTAAAAATCATATGTCCTCCACGAGGTGAGATCTTGCATGGAGTCCCACTTTAAGAGAGATTGTCAGTCATCTATTCTCCATTAATTGTTCCAGAGGTTGATTTCTTCTCACCAAGCTGCTTGCCTATTGTGGATTGTTTCATCACTGTCTTGTGCAGGTGTACAATCTTGTCCCTGGTGTCTTTGGACAGCTCTGCGTTTTTGGCCATGGTGGAGGATTGGGTCTGACTTCTTTTATACTGATCATCAGTTCAAACAGGTGCCATAAATACAGGTAACGAGTAGAGGACAAAGGAGCCTCTCACAGAACAAGTTCCAGGTTTGTGAGAGACAGAAACCTTACTATTTTGTAAGTGACCAAATACTTATTTTCCAACATATTTTACAAATTAAAATTACAGGCCTCTCATCTTTTTAAGTGAGAGAATTTGCACAGCTGGTGGTTGACTTAATATTATTTTGCCCCACTGTAAATATCATTTACCCTTTAATGTGAAATTTTACCAACTTCTAACAATTTGCTCATAAAAAAATATGTATAAAGTATGAATTTGTGGTATGAATTTATTATGGGATGGTTTGAATTCGAGGGTGAATATAGGATTGAAGAAGATCCTAGGTTTAGCCCAGATGACTGATGTTTTTTTTTTTATTATTTAGCAGGTGCAAACAATTTTTGCTTCAAATTATGCTGGATCTCACTTTTCGATTCTGATCACCTTAAAGTAGACAAAAAGCTCTAGATTACACTTAATATGCTGTAATTCAGCAAAACAAATGCATCAACAATATCACACTTAGATGCTGACTGAAGTCACCTCTGGTGTTTCACTGGTCCAAAGAATAGAGCTCCTTTTGCTGAGGTTTGAATATATAATTAATATAATGACCAAAAATAACCGAATGCATCTTATGATCCTAGCTTCTGCTGTTCTTTCAGCTCTGTTCCTCTGTTTTACCCTGATTTAATCTGGTGTTTCATGTTTTATGACTAATTTCCATTTCTCTAATTCAAAGATGTATTGGTTAATTTGATTAATTGCATGCAGACAAATTTTTTTTTCAAAACAAATAAAAATAGCTGTTATTATGACAAACTGTTTTCATTTTCAGTTTCTAATTAAAAGCTAAAATTTAAAATCAGATTTATGGAAAAATCTGAAGGCCGTCCATCATTTTGACAAATTACAGTTCACACCACGGACCACTTGATGCAAAACCACAGATATTTTTAACTGTATCCATGAAGTAAATGTAACTAAATCAATAGAGAAATAGATTAGAACATATGAGCATCATTTAAGATCTGGACACTGTACCAATCCCGCTATCTGGAAGCTCACAGTAAGGTGAAGAGTTACTGAGGCTTTGGAGCACATCTTTGACCGTTGCGGTTGATCAAAGAAGAGGGTTATGAAACGACGCATATATTGCTGTATTTTCTCCTGCTGAAGCTTGGTCAGAGATTGGCCACTTCTGATCACTTGAATTTGAGAGATGTTCTCTGATTCTAAAACTTTGTAAGAAATGGTGCTTTTAATCCTGGTTGGGCAGCAGCGCGCAGATTAAGCTTCCAGATAACATCGGAAGACCTGTAAGAAGTCATATGTCTGGGCAAAAATCCAAAACCTTACGGTGATTTGATGACAGCCTCAGCAGTAATCCCACTGGAAACACTTGATTACGTAAATGCAGGAGCTGATTTCTGTTTCATGAACATTCAAATTTAATTTACTTGCCTATATGTAGTTATTAGGGCCACAGTCAGTGGCCTTGGCGCTGTGGGGAAAAAAACTTGTATTTATCTGCTTGATGCGAAATGGCATGATGTTGATTGTTCAACTGGTTTGAATTGATTATTAACATGAAAAAATACTATACAAAATGTTTTGTTTTTTTATTGATGGGTAAGGTTCTATTATAACTACATTTTTTGAAAGAAGACAAAAAGTGCAATATATACTATATATATATATTTATACCAGGGTTGGGGTGAATACTCGATTCTGATTGGCTGGAGGGTCTAAATGATTGCGCTGGATGTCAGCTTACTGTTAGGAAAGTTTTGATACAAAGAAATTAATGGTAACAATGCAATTTTACATATGTAGTTACATGGGCAGAATATAAAAAAATAATAACAGAGTTGCTAGTTATCTGGACAACTGTGAAACAACTAAGCAGAGTTACAGCTATAGAAATACAGCTAAAAAGGGCGAGTAGGCTATATATGTATATATATATATGTGTGTAAGGGATAATGCCCAACGAGGTGTACATTATCAGAAAATAATGGACGATGCTGAGGTTTTTAATATAGGAAGGAGGAATTTAATATATCCCGTAACATTTAGATTTAACATTTCAGTTTAACATTTAGATTTAATATTTAGATTTAACATTTAGATTTAAATTTAACATTTAGATTTAGATTTAACATTTAGGTTGAACATTTAAATTTAACATTTAGATTTAACACTCAAATTTAACATTTTTACATTTCAAAATAATATTTAGAATTTAGATTTTTCAAAATGTAAATATGCTGGAAAACTTTGAATTTTAGAAACATTTTCTTCCTAAATGTAATGAAAGTGTGCTAAATGTGGAAAAATGAAGCTAAATATTAAAAAAAAAGTGCATTTCTACTAAATAACGACAATTTTACACTTACACTTGGCGCCCCATACTGGTGTTCAAAATCGACAAAAGAACAGATTAGATAAGTTATCCTTTCAATATAAAGCATGAAGTGGCCAAACCCTGCATTAAATACTGATTACAGCAACTATAGAGCCCGTTCGGGTGATGCGATCTCTGGTTGTTGCTCAAACTGACCAATCAGATGCATACACTATGCGTCGACGGAGACGGATAGTAAAAATTTGGGCCTCTACTCTGTGCGTCCTTGCGTAGGTGACGGACAGCCCTTGCGTTGACAGATAATGGCATTGCGTCAATCCGTCTCCGTCAAAACGCAGAAGCATAAACTAGGCTTTACACTCTCTCTAAATCTACAAGGTTTTTGAAAGTGTCTCGTCAAAGTCTGGATTTAAATCTGATTGAGAAAAGCTTAAGTAAACTCCATGCTCTAAAATTTTCTGATGATTGGTAGCATTAAAGACAGAGGGTGGAGGGCAAATGCTTCTTTAAAACACTTCGCTGTACATTGGTTACCTTCTCAGTTGGCTCAGTGCCGGCATCTCCTCTGATTGCAGGTGTGTCCATGCAGCTGGAGTTCAGAGAGGAGCTTATGATGCACTCATGTCCTCTGTTGCTTCTGAATATTAAACTGTATTTTTATAACTGCCCGATAACTGACTGATACAGCTGTAATGCTTATTTAAATGCACAGATTAAAGCTGTCCCCCTTGTGTGCTCGCTCATGCATTTCTCAGCTGGTAGAAGCTTTCTGTTGAATACTTTAGAGGGTTAAATCGAGCAGAATCGGTAGGGCGACTGACTGCACCACTTAGACTCCTGCACTTTGTTCAGGCTCGTGTTGTTGCGCTGTCCTTGCAGTCTGTAAAAGTACTTTTCCTGTCTTAGTTTGTGAGGAACTGTGATGGTTTGTTATGCTGAATCGCTGCATCAATAATTTACCATCTTGAGCTCTTTTTGTGTCATACGTTACATGTCGTTAATGTTGTTTTCTATGCTTTTACTGATGTTCTCATTTAATTTTATCCTCTAATGAGGTAAAGCACTTTGAGTAACCTTGTTGGTGAATGTGTGCTATACAAAAAAAGTTGCATTTAGGTTAGGGATGAAACCATGTTTATAATAGTTTGTCAGATGTTACAGAAGAGGCTTATCTGATTAATGGATATTGAATCGAAGGTGCTAAAAAAATGTATGCAGTTGGAACAGCTAGTAGTGAAGCATTTCTCTCTGAGCATGAGGACGCTGCAATGAGCTTCAGGAAGCAGATGCAAACAACAGATGGGGCCAATCGGCAGACATCCGCTCCACAAGAGCTGGGTTTTGCCTGTGATCCATCTGACTGCAGCGGAAATGTCTGGAGTCTGTGATGGTCTCATCTGCAGCAAACCTTGCACATGATTTTAGCTCGAACAACACGCTACACCACTCTCCCGTCTGGTCAACTGGACCAGCCGAGCTCGGTCCACCTCCTTTCAAGAGACGACCTTGTTCTGCCAAAAAGAAGCTTCTGAAAGATGAGGAGAGATCCCATTTGAATGAATGTTGTCTGCATTTTTTAGCACTCTGAAGAGGCCGCTGAACACACTTCAGGCTCAAACTGTAAGTTCAGGATGCGTTGTGGAAAGGTGGGAGTCTTCTTTTTTTTTAACTTAACATGAATTTTCCCAAGTACAGCTAGGAAACCAGGCTGTCAAGATATGAAAATGACTCCAAAGTGATTTAAGCATGTTTTATTGTCAAATATGGGCAAAGTAATATTTAAACTGTTTTCAGGCAGTTCTTTTGTTTTCTACCCTGGCTATGTGTGCTTGTACTATTTTATTTATAAAAAAAACAATCCAATCAAATCTCCAGTCAGTTCCATACTTTCATTTTTTTTAGAAGAAAATCAAATTAATTTCAGGAAATTAAAGGAAGGAATTCTGAAAAAAAGTTTATTTCTTTAATGCTGGTCAATAAAAAAAAAGTAACTTCCTCATTATTTTCTTAAAGAGTACTGAAAACGTACAAAAGCATTTTTGCCTCCTTACACCGCTAATATAAACTATTTAAAAATACATCTCTTACTGTACATTAAATAAAACTTATTTGCTAAAGTTCTTCTTTATAGCTTTTAGTAGGTTAATTAGCAAATCGCTCATATGGGAAGAATCCATTCCTCCAAGGGCAACATGATGCAAGATTGCAGTTTGCAAGACCACTCAGGGACCCTGATGAAGCCCATACTATATGCCAAAATGCGTTGGTTTATCCATAAAGTTGTTTTATTTGTATTTCCAACTTTCGCTGAAGCTCCTATCTAACTCAATCTTTAGCTCCCTCGATGGACATTCCAAAGTCACTGTCACACTCCAAACTCCACTATGGCCAAGACCAAAAAGTTGGCAAATGACAAACTGGATCTGCAATAGGTAAGCAGCTTGGTGTGAAGAATCAACTGTGGAAGCAATTATTAGAAAATGGAAGAAACGCAAGACAACTGATCATCTCGATCTGGGGTTCCACGCAAAATCTCAACCTGTGGGATCAAAATGATCACAAGAATAACGAGCAAAAATCCCAGAGCCGCATGGGGGGACCTAGTGAATGACCTGCAGAAAGCAGGGACCAAAGTAATAAAAGTTACCATCAGTAACACACAATGATGCCAGGGAATCATATTCTACAGTTGCAGACGTGTCCGCCTGCTAAAGCCAGTACATGCCCAGGCATGTCTGAAGTTTGCTAGAGAGCATTTGGATGATCCAAAAAAGATTGGGAGAATGTTATATGGTCAGATGAAACCAAAATAACACTTTTCTGATAAATAAAACTCTACTTGTGTTTGGAGGCGAAAAAATGATGAGTTGCATCCAAAGAACACCAGGCTTTCCAGGACCTATTGCAAAGAATGCAGGACATGGAAATAAAAATCCTATTCCAGAAACAATACTACTCTCCCTGACATGTCATTTTCACCAGCCTAGCAGGTCGATGCCAACAACACAGAGTACCCCTCCAAACAGACGCTGTCTATTGGGAAGAACCCCCCACTCATCAGAAGAGTGACCAGTGCTCAGATGGGAGACACCCAAGAAGAAAAATACGTTAAAAGAAACCCAAACAACTCTGATTCTTCCCTTTAAGAACAGATTCACACCGCTCACCTCTCCTAGCTCACTGAGACTGGCAGACATAAATAAAGATAACAGCAACAAAAAGCCAAAACGGAACAGAGAACACCAAGAGAGGGAAAACACCTGTTATTATTTATGACGGATCGATCAAAGGTATAGAGCAGTTACTGTATGCATCAATACAAGTGCCTTTAATTGTCCACAGATGACAGTAAAATAAAAATCTGAAATTCTAAAGAAAGACTTCTTGGATTTACTCCAGAAATTCAACACCCCCAAAAATAGAGCAGCATGTATCTGTACCAGTTCCAGCAACACCCTCAAACGAAGAATATAGCAGAATGAAATCTTTCAGCAGGTTTGTTAAAACTGTCAGTGCTGAAAGCTTAATTCGACTTCTAAATAATTTTAAGATTTTCTGTAAACGGAAGCACCTCTTTACAAAAAACGAACAAAACATCATTAAAAAAGGTCAGAGGCTTTATCTTTTAAACTTGTTGTCTCATGTGAACTCACTGCCCTGTTCTAAAACCAAGATAACAGAATCAGAATCAGCTCACACAGTATCAGCTGAGACACACAGTGGACGCCAACAGGATGGAACAACTGGAACACAAATACATCACTCTGTTCATAGATAAAACAACTGGCGCAACTGAGACATCAGCTGTTGCAAAACACAACAGAGATGACCAAGCTGAATCACACATTGGGAAACTGAGACGTAACCCTTCCACATCATCGTCCACCACTTCCTCGCCACCCTTATCGTACAGGTAGGGGGCGTTATCCTCACCCCAAGACTGGAAAGACTGGAACCACGCCCACATCATAAACAATATGGCTCTCCACTAAACCTCAGAGTGTCTGATATCTGATATCGACCGGACACCACTTCTAGACTGCACATTTCTCGACAAAATGTGTCCGGTCACTCTGAAAGTAGCATTCTGTTAATTTGGAGCAATAGATCCCTACACACTAAAAACAATTATAACCGAACAACACAGAATCTTAAAATGACATCTCGACCTCTCGACCACTGAAAGAAATATTAAGGTAGCTACATTAAACATCAGGGGTCTCATTTATAAAGCTTGCTTACGCACAAAACGGGGTCTGAAAACTGTGTAAGCAATTTTACGTGCAGAAATCTAGGTGTAATAATGGACTCAGACCTGAACCTCTAGGGTCACATAAAGGCAATAACAAGGTCAGCGTTCTATCACCTGAGGAACATTTCTAGGATTGATTGTAAATGGACTGAACTTATATATCGCTTTTCTAGTCACTACTGACCACTCAAAGAGCTTTACATTGAAGCCACATTCACACTCACTTTCATACACTGGTAGGACGATGTACAATTTTTGGGGTTAAGTGCCTTGCCCAGGGGCACATTGACATGTGACTGGAGGAAGCTGGAATTGAACCTACGACCCTCTGATTGCAAGCAAACTCTACTCTACCACTGAGCCACAATCGCCCCAAATTGACACACCGATGACTCAAGGAGACCTATAAAAACTAATCCATGCATTTATCTCAAGCTGCATTGATTACTGTAATAGTATCTTCACAGGTCTGCCTAAAAAATCAGAGAGCTGCAGCTGATCCAGAATGCTGCTGCTCATGTTCTCACTAGAACCAAGAAAGTAGAACACATCACCCCAGTTCTGAAGTCCTTTCACTGGCTCCCTGTAGCTCAGAGAATAGACTTCAATTCAAAGTGCTTTTATTAGTTCGTAAATCATTGAATGGGTTAGCACAAGAGTTTATTAGAGAGCTGCTATCACTGTACAAATCATCCAGATCACCCAGATCCTCCAGCTCTAGTGTACTGACCGTTCCTAGAACCAGAACCAAACATGGAGAAGCAGCTTTCGGTTTCTATGCTCCCTTATAACTGGAACAAACTACTGGGAGACTGCAAAGCGGCAGAGACACTGAATTCTTTTAAGCCAATAATTAAAACCTACCTATTTACAATCACCTATGAGTAATTAATTTTCAAAGTGATTTATGCTTTCTTTTCTGTGTTCTAATTTTAATCATGTAAAGCACCTTGAATTGCCTTGTGTTTAACGTGTGCTATACGAATAAAAATTGCCTTGCCTGTAATGAAAATTACAGGCCTCTTCCATCTTTTTAAGAATGGGAAATTGCACAATTGCTGGCTGACTAAATACTTTTTTTGCCCCACTGTATGTGCCTTGCTAGGAACTCAAAAGGCTTTAATGCTTTCAGTGAAAGGTGGCTCTGAACGGTATCGACACACCAGGCCTAAATACAAATGCATGTCACACTTTTCCGATGTTTTATTTTAAGAAGGTTTTGCGAACCACGTTTCTGTTTCCCGATGATCTCAAGGGCAGGATCTATGTGGTTTACTCCTAATAATTCTACATGAAGTGTCTAAAATTCTCTTTAATCTTAATCACACTTACCTGTTTCTCAATGTTCACTTGGTTTCTGTGAGTCTGTTTCTCATTTCATCGAACACCACTTTGACTGTTCCCACATGCTTAATCCATTTGAGTCTTCCGATTTGTCCCCACAGCTGGGTTATACATTTACAGGGCAGAATGTTGAGTTTTTCTCATGTAATTTCTACATTTTTTATATTACAATCCCCTTTCAACTTGACTGGGGATCTTGGAAGTAGCCTCACATCGTTGCAGCTAGCTGGCTTTCTCCACTGTGACACAAAAATATATTCATATTATGAAACCCTTCAGCTTCCCTCAGGGGTTTTGAACTTTTTTTGGGTTAAAGCTGGAATCTAGAGAAGGTTTTCCATGTTCACAAAGAGAGGAATGGGGGTGGGGGGATGGCTCACATCCATGATTTATGCAAAAACATCGTACTAACATGAAACACATCATAAAGACGGGCATCCATCTCATGACTCCTTGAAGCAATTTATTTCAGGGCCCCCTTGTTTTTGTCAAAGCTCTAGCAGAGGGGAGGTCCCAGCAACTACAGTGTAAAAGGAACCTCTTCCATTAGCCTCACCTCCATTTAATCGGTTGTTTATTTCACACTTTAACTCTCTTTCGTTTGCTGCACAGACCAACAGGAGGAGCTGAGGACAGGCAGTTTGCAGAGAAGCAAGCTGCTGTCATGTTGAGCGCTAAAGCGTGTAGGCGTTGAAGCGCAACACGTTCTGACTGTTCTGTCCTTCACTTTACTCCCACTTCGAAAGCTTCAAACGAGGTTGATTCATTCACTCCGTCCTTCGGTTTGAAAAACAAAGGGACCTTTTATTAATTTTTTTAGGGGGGATTTGATTTTTAAAAAGATTAAAATGATGTTCTTTTTTTCATCTAACCTGGTACAAAGCTGCGTTAAATTTGGCACAAATAATTGGCTGATATAAGAAAAATGTGTAATGATTTAGCAATATTAGAATTTGAATATGTTTATATTCTTCAGCCTGATATTCAGTCTTTGTTGTACATCAAAGACTTTTACAGACTAAATTAACTTCTAAATCATGTGTATAACTTGTTTCTGGTCTGCTGCATTTGTATAAGTGCATGTTCAAACAATTGTCCCCTCTGGTTTTGGTTTGTTTGCAGTAGAAAGGGACAAGGTGTTTTCCATTTTTGTTTTTTATGTGATTTCCTAGGCAAAAAGACTACCTTACAATTTAATTTTTGTAAACCTGTCTGTCTGTCTGTCTGTCTGTCTGTACACTGAACAAAAATATAAATGCAATTTCTCTCAAATATTGTTCACAAATCTGTCTAAATCTGTGATAGTAAGCACTTCTCCTTTGCTGAGTTAATCCACACTACCTCATAGATGAACCATATCAAGATGCTGATTAGACAGCATGATTATTGCACAGGTGTGCCTTAGACTTGCCCAAAAAAAAGAACTCTCTGAAATATTCCGTTGTATCACACAGCACAATGCACAGATGTCCCTAGTTTTAAGGGAGCATGCAATTGACCTTTCGCCGAGCTTTCGCCCCCTTTAGTTACTGTTGTTACGTCCAACAAAAAAATAGTCAAACATGACTAGTGTTACAAAGTGGAGTTAATACAATGTTGCTGAATGAAGAGCAGCGGTGTCATGCTTTCTGACAGTCACACTGCAGCTGCAGAGGGAGCACACGTGTCTGTGATGATGACGCCGCTGTAAATATGATGATGATTTTGTGTAAGGGTAGATACTCTGAGTGCTCTTTCTGTCTGCATGCTGTAAGAAACTTAGATGTGAACTTAGTTTTAAGTTGGATATTAGGCGGACATTCATTTAATCAAAGCGGACACTCCCTCCAACGTACCACCCAGAACTGCGCTAATAAAGCGGCTGTATCGCCGCTTGCTCCTGAAGGTGGTGGGTTTGGTTTTCAGTAAATCTCCATACATCCCAGAATATACCTGTTAGATCTACCAACAAAATTAACCCGAAAATATTAATAGTTGCTCGGCACCTGAGGAACTTAACACACCGAGGTTTCTTATTGTTATTGTAAAATAAGAGAGGGAGTGCGGCCGTCCACACTTTTTATCCATTGTAGGCATCGCTCACGTTGTTTTTCCGGCTTTGGGAATGGAAAGACGCAACTTCTCCAGATAATCTCTCAGGGGTATCTAGAGTCCGATTTACAAACGCAGGGGGTGCAGCGCTTCACCACCTGGCTTGGAGTCAATGTTTGTCAGACCTGCTCGCATAGTAACGGTTGCTATTCGATGTGTGATTGGACAATGGCCGTTCAGGGGGCTGGGCTGGAAAAAGGTCATCTGGCATGCTGACAGCAGGAATGTCCACCAGCGCTGTTGCTAATGAACTGAATATTAATTTCTCTACCATAAATCATCTCTAAATGCGTCTCCAAGAATTTGGCAGTACATCCAACCAGCCTCACAAATGCAGACCACGTGTAACCACACCGGCCCAGGACTTTCAGATCCAACATGCTCACCTCCAAGATCGCCTGAGACCAGCCACTCGGACACCTGCTGAAACAATCGGTTTGCATAACCACGGATTTCTTCACAAAGTGTCAAAAACCGTCTCATGGAAGCTTATCTCCATGCTCGTCATCCTCATCTAGGTCTCAACCTGACTCCAGTTCATTGTTGTAACCGACTGGATTGGGAAAATGCTCACATGCGATGGCGTCTGTACACATGACGCACATGCGATGGCGCCAATATCCAGCAACTTCGCACAGCCATTGAAGAGGAGTGGACGGATATTCCACACGCCACAATCGACAACGACAACACCTTGTATGGTGGGATGGATTATCTCAGCAAAGGAGAAGTGCTCACTGTCACCGATTTAGACAGATTCGAGAACAAGATTTGAGAGAAATTGCCATTTTGTGTATGTAGAAAATGTTTTAGATCTTTTAGATATTTTTTTTACAGCCTGTCTACTGTTGTGGTCAACAGGACGTCTCACATCTCAATAGAGCTGAATTTAACACAAAAATCTTATAACTTTGACCGAAGAGTACATTTAATTCGATCAATAAAAAAAATAATCTTTATCAGCTTTTTCTGTCTTGCAAAGCACAAGAGACTTTCCTGCTTTTTTCCTAGCTTTGAGTCTATCCCTTCATCAGATTTTGCAGCATCTTCACCATTTCCTCAATCATCATCATTTTCCCATATCTGAAAGTTCCAGATCTGAACCTCCCTTAACTACCTTGTGTATAATCTTTACTCCTTTAATGTAATTTTCCTACAACAGTGAAGTCGTTCAATTCACGGAAACCGTCCTGGTGTCCTCCACATTACATTCATAAAAGCACTGTTACTTCAAAAGATGAATTATTAAAGTGACAGTGTGTAGTTTTTGCAGTACAGCTTTGATAATAGCCATTAAAATGTATGCAATAATAATAACATAGAGCACATTAATTGCAAAATATTGGCGATATTATAAAATATGACTTTAAAAATCAGTTTTAAAATACATAGGGGCGGGTCCTGTTTTCAGGGGAAAACAATATTAGATGACGTCTTTACTTCTACAAGAGCCCGGACGGACAAAGCGTACAGAACACGCCCGCTATTAAAACATTGATTTCCCCTCAAAATGCAAAAAAGTTTTGCCATAAATATATTTTTACCTCTTCGCTAGTTCCAAGCGATGAAAGAGAGACTGATGTGCTTGTCACGTTGCTGCAAATAGATCATTCTCAGGGAATTGAGCGTTTCAAAACAGCACTAGTTGGACCTCCGTTGCTGAGTTTCTTACTCGAAAACACATATACCGCATGCTTGTGATAATTTATTGATTAGATTACTTTCTACATGAGGAATGGAGGTTTTCTGCGATCCATTTAGATATCCTGCTTGAGAATCAGTCTTCCAGAATTGGTGCTTTTGATTAATAGTCCATTTGGGCTGAATGTGTACAAATTTGATTTGAACAAGGTCTAAACTGGTGCAATCTTTCAAGCCCACATGAGAATCTACAGGCAGAGCCTACAGGGGTCCTCTGTAACTCATTCAGAACTAAGCTGAGGCTCACATACAAAAACACATGTAGTGCTACAACCATGGTCACGGACCGCCAGCTATAAGGCTGGCAATTCCACAATGCATTCAACAGGAAAATAACCCTATGTGACATCATCACCCCATATAGGCCAGTTCTGCACAGCTCAGCCGCCATTTTGCCCATTAGCCAAAGCTAACAAAGGGGGGACTTCAGCATGCACACTACAACTTCTCTGGCAAGGTTTGGAGCTGCTTGGACCCAAAGACTCAACAACCTGCAGATCGATCAGGTAAACTAAAAGGTAAAATATGAGGTAAAATAAGATACATTTACAAAAAATGTGTTTTTATTCCACTTTCTGACCAATAAAATCAAGTGTGCAATCTTTTAATTAACTCATTGCAGAGCTGAATCCTAATAAGGGGGGTATTAATAAAAAGAAATGGGTCCAGTTTGCAAACATTTTGGCTCAATTAAGAAAAAAGAGGGAAGAAACATTTGGATCTATCTCTCATTAAAAACTTTACTGTATTTAGCTACGTTTCCAAAAATATTTCAAAGCAGATTTTGCCCCATTAATAATAAAATATCTCCATCTGCATCCTTCACTTGTGCTGGAAGGCAAAATGTTTAGTTATTCCAGCCCCTGGGACGGATTTTGGACATCCCTGATTCTAGTATATACATACCCTATATTCTCATATTGTTTTGCACACATTTGTTATGATCCTAGATGTTTCTACTTTTATCTCATTGTTTTTGAGTTGTTTTCATCTTTTTTATTTTCTTTTCACCTAATTTTTCCTCTGTTATTTTTACTTTATTTCTCTTATTATTAGGATTATTGTTCTCTGATATGAGTTTCTTTCTGTGTAGTGTTTAGACTTATGTTTTCCTTCCTGTTATATTCATTAGTAATATTATTTTGAGTTTCTCTTGTGCTTCTGAATTCTTATTTATTACTTAGATTTCATCATTCTTAGTTACCCTTCTGTGTTATTCTTACCTCTTGCATTTGAAATTATTTTCCGTCTAGTCCTCTTTTGTGTGCTATGGCTTTTATCTGTATTTTTTTTCTTTTTCCTCCATGCCTTTCTGCTTCCCTGCCTAGCTGTATTGCATATCCACTCTCCATGCTTACTCTCTTATCTGCATCTGCTTTTCACTAATTACTCCTCAGTTTTCTCTCCTTCCTTCCTTCCTCACTCCCTCAGTGTTTAAGTAGTCTTCTTTGTCATACTTCCCTGTTTCCTCGTCTCATTTCCGTCATTTTCGCGATACTTACTCCTCGAAAAGTTGTATAATAAATTACCATCATGCTTTCCAGCCTGCATTTTGCTCCTTTCCCAACACATATTCGATAACCTTATTAGAAAGATGGGAACCCCTAATTACAACTATGTAAATTGCTGATTTTGAATAACATCCACACACACAGAAACATCCATCCCTCCCCTTGCTCTGCAGAGGAATGTGCGTGGGTGGAGTGCGTAGTACTCCTGCTCAGAGATCAGAGTGTGTGTCAGTGTGTGTTTTCATCTCTCTACAATATGCGTGTTTGATTTCAAGCTTTTATTGGTCTCTGGGTGCTCGGCTCGTTGTGTTTACTTCTGTTTTTTATCCTCAAAGAACCGGAGCATTCTCGTCTGACTCTGCGTATTGAGATGTTCCTGCAGCGAACGGGCCAACTTCTTATATAAAGCCCGGCACTGTGGATTGGTCCAGCTTTACTGATGTGTGGATGAGTGGGCTGAGGGAGTGGTGGAGGAGGACTCATCTAATGAGCAGCCCCTCACGCCACCGGGACCAAACTAGTTTTGACAATCACACTCAGACTGGGAGGCTAATCTTTTATGGCGCTGTTTTACATGAACACTTTTTTCCCCATTGTTTTTTGGAGTTTGATGATGATAGAGGCAATTCTTCTCTTGTCTGAGTTATTTCTTTTAATATTTATTTAGTCACTTTAACACGGAAAACCGTCTAGAATAAAAAATCCTTAGAGATGAAGTCCCAGAAGGACCTGGTGGTGGACTGAAATCCAGGACTTATGCTCGCTCATCGTTGTTATATAATTTATTGAGAAGCTCTGTTCCTAAAAAGGATGGCAGAAAAGTTTTTTTTTTTTCTTTGAAACTACATTTTCAGTCAGTTTCTTTCAGGAGTGACGTTTTCTTCTGCATCTAATATTAACTACTTTAGATTTGTTTTATTTTTACAGTCCAGTCACTGCTCAGAGGGCCATATTTGGTAGTTTTAACGGAAAAATATGGACATAGGCTACGGAGCTGTGAAGAAGTGTCGGCCTCTTTTACAAATTTAATACCAGACTAAGTCTCTGAGCAATTTAGTATTGTTTATTGTCCTTAAATATGCAGCATTTGATTGCAGACATTAAATGTTGCTTTTTAAATGTTTGTAATAACTGGGAATCACGAACTCTGACCTCAGCTGAAGCCTGCAGAGCTTCAAAGGTTATGGGCCCTCATTAATCAAGTGTACTTAAGCACAGATCTGTGCGTATTTTGTGCGTAGGAGCAATTACGCATTGTGTGGTATTTATCAATTTGTACTTATGTGTAGAAATGTTCCTAAATATAGGTAGGTCTACAGTTCTAATTGTTCGTACTCACAGCATCTAGTGTTAGAACGGAGGAACTGCACCGTGACAACTAAATGTTCCTGCTTATCAGTGAAGCAGATTGTTCATTATTGTATGATGAATGGAAAACAATTTGTATTAGATGTAGTCCAACAGTGTGCTGAGGGCTGTTTATTGTATTCAGTTTGATATTAAACCATGTTTTCCTTTATTCCCAACTGAAACATCTCCATTGCCCCGACCGCATTTACTGCGTCTGTCACCTTTTCCCAGGCGGAGAGTTTTTGTTTGTTCCCAGATTAGGCAGATATACCGCTGATGGCAAAAACTATAGGTGATGAAATTAATTTGCATTAACTGACTTTTTTTTAGGTCTGTACATCATGAATATTTTTTTATTGCCACACCTATGTTTTACCTCGATCGCTGTGTCACTGAAATTCCCTTTTCGCTCTCTTGGCCATTATTTTAAGGAAGAACCCAAGGACTCAGTGCATGTGACAGATTATGTGGTGTTACCAAATCTGGTTAATTGAGGGCGATTCTGTATGTAAATGAGTGTGAATGGCACAAGGACCTGGGTACTGTTGAATTAAATAATTATCATAATTAATTCAATGCATGTTCAAGCAGAGACAAAATGGAGCCAATTTCCAGTTATTAACATTTATTGAACAGATTAACAAATTGCAGTTTTACAGAGGAAGTTGCCCCCGTAGTTCCCCTGGGCCAGTCAATAAAGAAATCTGACAATTGAATGATCTTCCTTTTACACCTTTATAGAAACCGGGCCTCTAGGCGTTTCTACTCCCTCCAATCAGAACATTTCCATACAGTGTCTTAGCCATTATTGGCTGTCAGAAAATTATGCAGTCATATGGTGAGACGTGTCTTTTCTCTTGGTCAAAAGCTCATTCTGAGTTTTATGGTTTTATGGCAACACACTAAATCTACAGACATCCTGTTTTTACAGCTTGCAATAAAACTTACCCCAGAGTTTTATGACTTAAAAGCTTACCCCCATAAACAATACTGACAGACATATTTTTTACAACCATGCAAACTATATAAACAGACTTTTACCTTCTGAATAATAAAAGTTTAAACCCTATGCAGAATAACACCACAGTACACACAAGTGGGATTTATCAACACATGATTGCAGAGGAGCGTGCGAACCAGTGGCCACCGCATATTCCATAAAACAGACTTTTGACTGTTCATACGAACATTCTAAATTTCATTTGCAGGATAGAATATAGGACAGTGTGGGCCGCTGGATTTTTCTGTAACCTCCTGGATGAATATTTGATGACCTCTTGGAGTATGGAGGACCAAAACTGACATAATTAAAAATAAAAGCAGAAATATACACTGATTGCTTTTTCTTTTCCTTGAATGTGCATTTTTGCAACAAAATGTATATATTTTGTTTTTAATTTTTCTTATTACGTGTATTTTTGTCCAAAAATGCATGTTTTTTTCCTTATACATGCATTCCTATCACAAAATAACAATACCTTTGTTTTTCCTTTTCCTTTTACATGCATTTCTGTCAAAAAATATAAATATATATTGTTTTTCCTTTTCCTTCTACAATCATTCTTGTTTTTACATTCCCTCATCGTCTCTATTTATTTTACCATATGCATTTCTGCTTCATTATGCAAAAGAGGTGGGCGGCCCTTCTTGGTCCAACTCCTCTACTATTGGTCAATAGCCAGGAAGAAGCAGGATCCATAAGCAGAATGATTGTACATGCGAGGTCAGCCACTGCAAACCACGCCCCCAGTCGACTCAGGCTCAACTAAAGCAACATGGCCGCTGCCAGCCGGATCTCTCTGAGCAGGAGAAGTCCGTCTTGACGGCTCTTCAGAGGGTTTCTCCCTGGGCTTCAACCCCTGGAATGATGGTAAGTTAAGCGTGTGTCCTTATGTATTTAGTTGTATACTTTTGGAAGTGCTAATATACTCTAATGAAGTTATTTTAGGCTTGCTATGACGATGTATTGCAAAGGCTGCAAATTCAGCTTAGAAGTGCTGTAGGCTACGCAAGCCGACTTAAAATGTAGTTAATCCTTTACTCATAAAAAATAGATATAAGCATGTCCAGAAAGTATTACAGACTTTTGTCCACTGTAGTATCAGTTTTGAGCTTGATAACGTTGCCTGAATTAAAGCTAAGCTATGAGAGGCAAGGGGAACGTTACCATAGCAATGCTTAGGCACACTCAATCCGTTAAATCTCTGTTACGGAGTAACATGATGTTACAGACGTACACACATTCTTTATGTTTTGTTAGGAATCAAATTTAATAAAGTAAGCCTGAGCTCTGCTAATGTTGAAACATGCAGACGCCCAGATCACACAATATCCGGACAAACAGGTTGGATAGACTCATCAGGAAGGCCAGCTCTGTTCTAGGATGCACCCTGGATCCAGTACAGGTGCTGGGAGACAGAACTTTTCTGGCCAAAATATAATCTCTGATGGACAGAGTCTCCCACCCTATGCATGGAAATGCTGCTGAACTGTAGAGCTCCTTCAGTGACAGACTGCTGCATCCTAGATGTATGAGGGAGAGATTTGACAGGTCCTTCCGCCTTGCAGCTGTCAGACTCCATAATCTAAACTGCTCCCAACAAACATAGATGCTTAAATCAGCGCTGTTAAGTTCCACTAAAGAATAACACTGTTATAACTTGCACATTACTTTTTAACAGACTATAGGCCTACAAAACTTATTGAAAATTGCATGTCTACTTTTTAATTGCACAGCTCAATGCACAATCTGTACTATTCTAAATATTTTAATTACTTTAACTATACAGTACCCTGTTTTTGTAACTATAGTATGTGATGTAAATATTTATCTTCTGTAAAAATTTTGTGTGATCTGTTCTGTGTCACGTTCTGTTTGTACATGTTTTTTGCTGCTGTTACAACCAAATTTCCCCTTATGGTAAAATTAAAGGATTATTCTATTTTATCCACGTTCTCCCCTGTTGGGTTGTAGGTACGAAAGTCAGCTAAAGTTAGATGAACATATGTCCAAACCAACTTCTCCTAGACTTTTTAATGTGTTTGAATCCCTATTTCATGAACCATAAAGATACTGCTACAGGCAGAACTTGATGTCATCAAAAACTGAATTTGAATAACTACTTTTAAAAAGGGAATCTGAATATAGCTAATTGAAAAAAAAAATAATTATATAGCCTATTTTCCTACGTGTATATATATATATATATATATATATATATATATATATATATATATATATATATTCATTTACTGATATATCCGTTAGTCCCTTTGTCATAGGTAATGAGTCAGAGAGTAGGGGTAACCACCTGTATAACGGAGCACCCAGGTTAGAGCCGATTGTGCTGCAAGCTGCAGTTCATAGCACCTGCTCTGAACCCCTTTGCAATTAACAAGTGTAATTAAATACTCTTGGAACACAGAAGGAATTTTTTTCATCCTTTTTCATTTAACACTTTTATTACTGGTCAAATATTATAAGTCTGATTCCCAAATCACCGTCATCTCCAGCAATGTGCTTGTCCATCCTTCAACACCAACACCTGCAGAGAAAAAGACAATCAACCATACTCTCCTTCGCTGTCATCATCCTCAGTAAGCGGCCAAGTCACCTTTCGCTCCATCTCCTGTAAGACTAAACAATGGATCATTTATCCTTCAGACCACCCAACCCTAGCCAACAGCGGCATACAGTTTTCCACCTACCTTCTCCTGATCATTCAAGACTCACCCTAAACATAACAATCTCAGAATTTATAATACTCACTTACCTGTTTCCTTCCAGCTCATTCCCGCCACCCGGATTTCCCTCTCAGGTCGTCCTTGCTTTCTCTTTCGCAATCCGTCTACAATAGAAAAAAAATCACAAGAAACCTGATCCCCTCTGGAGTTTTTGCCAGACCTAGAGTCTGAAAAAAAGCAGACAATGTTTAACATATGATTTGATTTAAAAATATGTAATGTCCTCGAAGGGCAATTTGGTTTGCAGCAAGAGTCAAGCACAAATTGAGACAAAACATGACATCGCAATAAAACCATACAATTTATATCACAGCACACAACTCAGTATAAGAGCATACAACCAACAAAGTTTTAGTCATACAGGATTAGATTGGTAACACAGCACTGCAGTAGCCACCAAGAATTCACTGAGCCTTATTTCCCACAAGATCAATTACATCCTGTTTAAAAATCTGATGGCAGATGGAACACAGGATTTCAGGTACCTGTTTCATTTTGTCTTACATGTACAAGTATACCTTCTCTTAGAAGGGAGAAGCTGAAACTCTTCATAGCGGGGATGGAGAGGGTTAGCCAAAATGACATTCGCCTTCTGAATGACTCAAATATTAAAAACAGTGTAGGTCATTAAGACTCATGCTGATATTTTTTTGGCAGAGTTTAACTATGCTTTTTAATTTATTCTTATTCAGAACACTGATGTTACCAAACCAACACACTACAGCAAATGTTAAAATCGATTCAATAAAAGAGGTGTGAACCACTTAGAGAAGTTTCTTGTCAACATTAACTGATCTGCGTTTCCTAAAATAAAACAACCTCTGATTTGCCGTCCTACAAATGTCTCCTGTCTTTAAATCAAAAGTCAGTTTATTGTCTATGATGGTGCCTAAGTACTTGTATTGACTAACTGTCCCTATGGCTTTACCACTGACAATGGTTTGAGTTGGGACGGGTGGATTGTGGCGAAAGTCAATGATCAAATCTTTTGTTTTAGCCACACTGAGTTGTAGTTAAGAATCACTGCACCATCTAATAAAGTAGTCAGGACCATCTTCATGTTCCTGCAAGAGGCTCACAAGCACGGAATCATCTGCCAATTGAATGATGTATCCTGATTCAAATGTACTCTTACAGTCATTTGTGTAGGGCATGAACAATAGTGGTGACAAAACGCACCCCTGAGGCGAACCTGTGGAGCACAGCAAGGTTTCTGACAAACTGCCATTAACACGAGTTCTCTGCGGTCTTACTGTCAAAAAAAAATCAACTAACAACCTTATTGTTCCAAAGTCAATGCTAGGTCTATCAGCTGGTCTGTGAGCGAGAACACGAGGCTGAATACAGATAAAGGCTTAAAGCATAGACGTGTATGCATTTTTTTTTCCCTCAAGGGGACAACATTTCTTTTTCATGAAGTGAAATTTCTCATTTGCTAGGAATTAATGAGAATGATGAATATTTTAAATATTTTTTATGAAAAATATGTAATACATTTTGTCAAAGTATGTAGGTTTGTCACTTTCGAAGATTTATTTCAAAGTCTGTGTTGTATATAGCAAGTGCAAATACAGCTACAACTCTTATTTCAATTTAAACAGAATAACTTGACAATCCTGGCTAAGCTTAATAGGCTTTGAGGGCCAACTAATTATCTATTAAAACAGTTTTTAATTAGTTATTCAATTGGATATCTACTTGTCAATAAATTCTACTAGTTTTTGTATTTTTTTTTTACTCCAAAAGCAAAATAATGAAATATAGTTTGGGGCAAGCAGCTTGTGCTCTGTAGACCGAAACAAGCTAACAGACTCCGGGATGAACGTTGAATTAATACATTAACAGCTTGCCATACTAGGGAAGTCCTACCTGCTCAATGAAAGGTCAGAATTGTACATAAACATCTACAAATATGCATGGCAGCCATATTTGAAACATTTGGGTAATTTCTTCTACCCAATTCTTGGGTTATTCGTGTTTGGTTGTATTTCAGAGTCATGCACATTTATATGGATACGAGACTTTTATTTGAACCTAATTTTGTAGGTTAAAATAAGCCAACAAAAAGTCGCCCCCTTTTTAACATCTAAACTGGGTTAAAAATAAGTTTTGATTTCAGACGAAGCTCCATATTTTGACCTTCTGCGTAACGGATAGCAACGTTTTTGTAACTTCAGCTGTGCTGCAGTGTCATTGCTAGATTGTAAAAGAAAAATGGAGAAACCAGCTTTTCTCAGATAAGATCACAAACTTTTTAGCTTGCAAAAAAACCCAACTCTGCGTGTTGCAAATTCACACCACTCTTTCACATTTATTTGTTTTTAAAAAAGTACAATTCCTTGAAACTTTTTGTTGAAAATCCTGATGAAGCTTGTCCTTTTAAAAGGTGTGAATACCTTTGGAAGTTACTTTTGTCTTTTAATTCTAGGTTTTACGGGCTGTTTTGTTGCTGAAACAAATTTCACCGTCTCCAGCTGGGATGAATAAACTCAGTGTCTGCCCGTATTATTTCCTCGCTGCAGAGAAATCCACTGAGGGCGCGCTTGTTGTAAAAAGGCTTGTTTCCAAGGCAACCAGGAGGCTGATTCGGCTCATATCTGTACAGGCTGCAGGGAAGATCCGTGCAGCAGCTTCAACAAAAGGAGGCAGATATGAGACTGTGGATTATATTCGCTACCTTAGCTCGGTTTATTTACTATGTTTACGTTCGTTTAGTCTCTGAAGATGAGACTAAATGTTTGGAGAGAGAAGAAAGAGGAATGGCACCGGCGAGTGGAGTGATTAATGGGGTTTGGTTCGTTGAAGGCACAGAAATCAGGCTCCACACTTTCAAGCAAAAACAGCAGTATAACAAACTAAAGGCCTATGGAAAAAAGAATTTAACTGTAACGTGTGATTACAGATTTTTTTCCTGTATATAATATGAAATTATCTTTATCATTTTTGCACGTTTTATTTTATATGTATTTTAAAAAATATTTTTTTTAAATTATTTATCACTTTTATCCATATTCAAAATTCTTTATTGTAACATTAAGTATTTCCCCGTTTTACACCTTTTTTTTACATGTTTATATACATCCATTTATTTTGTTATATGTTCTTGATGTAATTTTTTTGTTTCATTTGTAACATAAGTAAGGACTAAAAGTGCCAAAATCCAACATATAATTCACATACTGATACATTTATAAAGATGAAAAAAATGAAATATATAATTCATGTTGTATTAGTTGAAATTAATACTACTAGTACTAATAATAATAATAATAATAATAATAATAATAATATTCATACTAATATTCATAATAATTATCATTATTTTAACTATTAATTTCAACTAACATATTGCAGTTTTATCAAAAATTCATGTTTTTTGGAACAACCTAACCTATTAAAACCAGCAGGCGGTGCTAACACTCCTGAAGACAATGTGATTGGTCAGTTGAGTTGCTGTGCAGGTTAACCAATTAGATGATTTTACAAGAGCCATTCATAAAAAAAAAGATTTTTGTCGTTTTAAGTGATTTTAAGTTATAATGTAATGTATTGTAATTTAAGAATAATTATAGCATTTTAATTTTAATTGGTGGTTTCAATGTTTGAATAGGTGCTTGTTTAACTAAGTACACATAGTAACTGTCTCAACATATACATTTGAAATTAATAAATCACAAAAACTTACTCACATGCAATGACGTTCTTCTAAGCTATAATAAATTAGCCACACTTTTATTTTTTATATAAACTAACAAAGGATTTATTTTATTGTGGCACGTTTGGCTCTCTGTACCCCACAGTGTGCATGTGATCATTTTAATGGCTTTTTTTTAAAATCATGCATAACACATTAGCCAGGATACTTGAAGCATCAGACGAAGAAGGTAAAAAATAAACAAAATTTTTCTCTGATGTCGAGTTTTGAACATCGTACTGCGATAATATCTTCTATTTTATACGCCGGCAGTTTTAGCTGCAGAAGCTGCTCGCCGACGCGCACCACCATCGGAGTGAATGAAGCAGATCCTGCGGGAGCGCGCAGCAGCCGATCATCGCGGCGCGCATTGCACAGCTGTCAGCACCAAGGACAGCACCAAGCTGCAGCTCAGCTCCAGACGCAGTTTGGGAGCTCCGGCTGGACGGAGGGATACAGCCCAAAGTGGGGACGCAGTTTGGAAGCTGGAGCGATGATTTAGCTCGTCCTCCCCCTTTTTATTTAAATTCTGAAGAAGGGAGAAAGAGAATGTGGAGGATGCAGTTTGGAGGTTAGACAGTATCCTCCTGATACTGTCATGCACATTCCTCCGCATTTCGCATAACCACCTCCAGTCTTCCTCTTTTCTTTTTTTTTCCGGGGCTCCCCCCCTCCCCTCGCTCTCGTCGCCCACCTGGATCGCGCCCGCCTCCCTCAGTCCGAGCCGAGCCGAGCCGCCACCGCGGAGAAAAGGGACCGGGCTGCGCTGTGCGGTTTGGCGCTCCACGCGATGCGTCTGTTTCTGCTGGCGGTGCTCCTCTCGTGCTCCTGCGCGCGGGCCGGCTGCGAGCCCAAGATCGTGAACATCGGGGCCGTCCTGAGCCAGAAGAGATACGAGCAGGTCTTCAAGGATGCCGTGAACCAGGCCAACCAGGTCTACGGCCGGGACAAGTTCAAGCTGAACGCCATCTCCGTAACGCACAAGGCCAACGCCATCCAGATGGCTCTGTCGGTGTGCGAGGACCTCATCTCCAGCCAGGTAGGGCTGCCTCAATCACGGCCGATTTACCGCATGAGATCGGGCTGTACTGGTTCTTCTCAGTCAGTGGCGGTTCTTGCATGAATGACGCCCAAGGAGCCCCTCTTTCTGCTCCCCACAATGTGATTGATAATTAAACTTTTTTTTAAATAATTGCATGTTGCTTTTCACACCTAGGTTTGATAGAAATCTGTGAGCAACATTGCGGTTTTCACTTCTCTCTTTGATCTGTCGTTTTCTCTTTCTTAAAAGAGAAAAAAAAATGAAATGGTTCTTTAATTTAGCCTTTATAGGGAACCAACTGCAGCATCAGTAGCCAGCTACAGGGTGGCACAAAAATAATAATTTAACTGACTGAAGATGATAAGCAACACGGAACATGTTTGAGGTCAAACTGATGGGGTTTTGTTCTTTTTTTCTTTGAGAGGGGAACTCTTTCTGGGCCTGACACAGTGGCGACCTGAGCAAAGAGCCATTTCGTCTGTGTCGAAAAAGAAAAAGAACATCATCAAATAGTAAAATGTATTTTGATTATTTAATTCAAAGAATAAAACCGCGTACAGTGGTACATTTAGAAGATCAATTATGCCTTAGAGCAAATAGAAAAAAATAACTAAATTCAGCTTCACATAAATAATGTTAATACATGAAAAAAGAATGTAAAAAAAGGTAAATAAAAAAAGAGAAAGACCACCCTACAACAGTGGTTCCAAACCTTTTTTATCTTTTCGCAACGGACCGGTTTAACATCAGACAATATTCACACAGAACGGTGTGTTAATGCAACAAAACAAAAAAAAGATCTGGCTTGTATTCGTTTTTAGTAGTGATGCATCAAGTGTCTTAACACGTGTGTGTAGGGTGATTTATATCCAGATTTAACTGAGAGAAAAGGTTTCTTTTTCATATTAAAATATTTTAGACCATGATAATAAATAAAACAGACATACTGTGAGTTATTTATTCTTTCTGTGCGGACCTTTTCAGGCAGGTACAAAAATAACAAAAGGTGATTTCTAAAAAAACTGGCTATCCAATCATATTAATGGAAAGTTAAGTGGAAGGGCAAAAAAATAAAAAATTTTGGTTGTTGCTACAGTGACTGCTTCAACAGTCAGCACACGCAGGAGTAGCAGGACATAATACAACTGTAGCATCCCTTGTGGTTAGGCAGTGTTGAACCAGAAAAAACATCAACCTCTGGCTCTAAGGAAGAGAAGAACCAAACTGTTGTTCAGTGGTCCAAAAACCTCTTGTAATCTGCTGGTGTTTCCGCAGGTCCACAAGCGTCTGGCAGGACATTTAATAGCACTATATGCTTCCTTTCGCTCACACACATTATAGAGATGCATTTTCTAACAAGACTGTGCCAAAGGAACTAAAATCTGGTTCCTTGATCATGGTGTTACTGTGCTGGACTGACCTTTAACATCACAGAATATCAAGTATTATTAACAGGAAAACGAGCCGTCAATGCAGGACGAGCTGAATGCAATCAAAGCATCCTGGGCTCCATTTATACCTCAGTAGAAGCACAGAATGGTCAACTTCATGTCACTTTGCATTGATGCTGTAATTCATGCAAAAGGAGCCCCAACCAAGTTCTGAGTTCAAATCCTGTAAAGACTATGAAGTTATTTTTGAGCAGGCTCAAATTTTCTGTCTAAAAAATACATTTTTATTAAGCCTGTGAATATTCTCATTCATCCAGGTCATGGTTATCTCAAGGAAATTTCAATCAAACGCAACTGGACTTGGTAATTTGTGTTGGAAGACGTTTCACCTTTTATCCAAGATAAGAACTGAATAAGAACTGATAAGAACTGATGAAGCCTCTTGGATAAGAGGTGAAACGTCTTCCAAGACAAATTACCAAGTCCAGTTGCGTTTGATTGAAATTTCCTTGAAATAATACATTTTTATTGTTTTTTATGTAATATTACAATCATTTAAACTAACAGAAACAATCTGTACATATATCAGTTTGATACATATTATACAAGTTTCAATTTTTGATTTAAGAGATTGAAATACATCATCCGTCAATAAAAATTCAATGAAATGCATTGAAATGCACATGCAATATGAAAACCCTTCCTGTGAGCCAGATTTTTACTGATCTGAATTCAGACTCAAAACGCAACTAAACGTAAAATGCATTTCAAATTGACATTTCTGTCCAGTTTGTTTTTCCTGCATTGTGACGAACTCCCCGCAGATCTTTCCTGCCCGTTCAAAAATAGCCTTTGGTTTGAGGCGGATTTCAGATATTAGGAACCGCTCCGCATTTCCGGGCGCACAGCTGCAGATCTACTGAAGTGCACAGGAACAGGTCAGGGGTGAAAATCTGCAGAACGTCATCCGGCATGCATTAAACCGTGCCTGCAAGAAGAGGCTGCAACTGATGGCTGCGAATAGTTATAAAGATAACTGCAGTTAAAATATAATAAGGCAAACTGTAGTTTAAGTATTAAAGACAACATTTTTCACTAAGGGGTTGGGTTCAAGAGCAATTCACAAAATATGCAAAATCTACGCCTTTTAACTGTTCATTTTATCACACTAGAGCCACATACTTCAATGCATTTTATCTTGATTCTAAAACAGAGCAACACAGCCTATCATATTCAAGAGCTAGTGGAAAAATAAGGCATTATTTTCAAATAAACTAAACATGAGTTACATGCTTTGGATACAGCAACGTTGGTCACAGTCGCCCACATAAACTGGCATGAAAAGCAAGGAGAGAACTGATCGGAGAAGCAGCAAGAAATCCATGGTGACTCTGGAGGAGCTGCAGAGATTCCACAGCTCAGATGGGAGAGCTATGGAAAAGCAGTCAGTAGAGAGTCACTGTTAACATAATTTTGCATAAGAAATCATTTTTAAAGTTTGGAACAAGTTATCTAGGGCAATGTTTCCAGACCCTGATCCTTAGGCTCACCATCCTGCATGTTTAAGGTGTTTCACTGCTTAAACAGACCTGCTTCAAATGACCGCAGTTCAGCAAAAGCCTGTTGGTCATCCATTAATTGAAAGCAGGTGTCCTGAAGGAGAGAAATATCTAAAACTTGCAGTGCTGTGTGCCTTTTGAGGACCAGGGTTGAAGAACACCGACGTAGGCGACCCAACAAGCATAGGACAGGAAGGTCACATGAGACAAAGATTACGCTTTTTTTAATTTCCTGAATTCAAAACAATGTGCATTGCCCTGAAATCACCTTCCCTATGGTGAAACATAGTGGTGGCAGCGCCATGCTGTGGGGATGTGTTTGTCTTTACCATGGGTGAAGAAGCTGATCATAAATGTTGGGAAGTTTGGAAGGAGCTAAAAATAGTTGAGCCCTGGATGAAAATCAGTTTATGTTTGGGATCATTGTCATGCTGGAAGAGCCAGCCACGTTTTATCTTCGGTCATCTCTCCGATAGAAGGTTTTTGCCCAAAATATCACCATCCTTCATACAGACCAGTTGTCCTGTCCACTCTGCAGAAAAGCAGCCCCAAAGCATAATGCTTACACCCCCATGCTTCACAGTAGGTATTGTGTTCTGGAGATGTAACTCAGCTTTCTTACCCCTCCAAATAGTGGCATTTATACCAAAAATTTCTATTTTTGGTCTCATCTGACTACATGACATTCTCCCAACTCTTCTCTGGATCATCCAAATGGTCTCAGGAAAACAGGGGGGACCCATCAAGGGCTACAGGATTTTAATCCATAACATGGCAGTGTGATACTAAAGGTAACCTTTGTTACTGTGGTCCCAACTCTCTTCAGGTAATTGGCCAGTTCCCCCAGTATGGTTCTGTGCTGTTTCCTCACTGTTCTCAAGATCATGTGTACCTCACAATGAGAAATCTTGATTGGAGCCCCAGATAGAGGGAGATTATCAGTGATTTTGTATTTATTCCATTTTCTAATAATTGCTCCAACAGTTGGTTTCTTCTCACCATGCTGTTATCGAGTATGAGTATTGCAGATTGGCTAAGCCCAGTCTTGTGCAGTTGTACAATCTTGTCCCTGGTGTACTAGGACTGCTCTCTGGTTTTGGTAGACGACTGAGTCTGACTGTTTAAAGGTCTGGACAGGTGTCTTTTATACCGATAATCAGTTCAAACAGGTGCCATTAATACAGGTAAAAGGTGGAGGATAGAAGAGTTTCTTAAAGAAGAAGTAACCGGTCTGTGAGGTCCATAATTGTTGCTAGTTTGTAGGTAAACCATTAAACAAATGCATTCTTTAAAAATCATATATTGCAACTTCCTGGATTATCATTTTTTCATATTATGTCTCCTACAGTGGTGAAGTGGTGGTGATGATGAAAATTATATGCCTGTCATCTATTTAAGTGGGAAAACTTGCACAATCGGTGGCCGCTAAATACATTTTACCCCACTGTAGCTATGAATCTTTGACAAAACTTTCCAATTTGACGCTTCAGTTATTTTTCCAAAGATTGTTAAAAGTTGCCCGTCTCCAGGTGTCCTAAGCTGGTAGAGGCATAGCTGGGCTGAATCCAAATGCACACGATGCTGCTAAGTGTTGCAAGCATTTTAGTTCTGCTCATTTTGCTTTTCATTGCTCACAGCTACTGAGAAACATACAATTCAGTTTGACCAAAATTAAATGCTAGATAAAACCAATAAATGTGTTACGGTTATGTCTTGGCAGCTGTCTAACTGTGACTGGAGGGCGCGTCACAAAAAGACGTTGCTATGGAAGTAGAATGTTTAGCAGATTGCTGTATTCAAGCAGAATATTGGAAAGCTTAGCGGGAGGAAAAACTGTGGTCGGATAACAAAACACACAGTGAGAACTACAAATAGTTTAAATTAGGGATGCAACGATACCACTTTTTACAAAACTGACACCACAACAATACTTGGATCAGAGTACTTACCGATATCGAGCACCAATGCCGATACTCCTACCACACAAATAAGTGCTATCAATTGGGAGTCAGATTTTTTTTTCTCTGCTTGTTACAAGAAATGATGGTGAATTAGATAAAAAAACATATTAATAAAAATGAACACAGAACTTGAATTTAAAAGTTAAAAATGAATATTTTCAGTGAAATTTTTGCTGCATTTACACAATCTTAAGCATTGGTTCATGGTATCTGTTAACATTAGCCGATACCGATACCAGTACATTAGGCAGTATCGGGGCCAATACCCAATACCAGTATCGTGCATCCCTAGTTTAAATCAAAGCATATTACGTTTTTTTAGCACCAATTCAAAAAAAATTTCAAGTCAAGATAATTTATTATAAAAAATAATTTGTGCATTACGACTCCCTAGTTAAAGTCCTTATATACATCTATATTAGAAACCCATTGGCAAGACTTAAAAAAAACGTGACATTTTTGGGAAATATGAGGAAATATATCTTTGATCTCTGAGGTAATGCATGAAGTTGCAGCAACCGCCATCAGATGCTTTAAAGAAGCACCAGCGTTATGTCACAGCAAGCTGAGGCGTGACTCTCTCTCACGCTCCTGTCTCTCCCACACACATAATTAGACTTTTTACCCACAAGAAAAAGAAAAAAGAAAGAACACCCACAGCTTCAGAGCTGCTTTCATATTCTATGCTCGGTTTATTGCCTCCAAGGGATGCAGGCTCGTAGAATAGCACTGTCCCATCCCATCACGCACGCCACATGTTAAACCAAAACACCCAACCGCAGCTCTCACACAAACACTCCTGATGTGCAAACGAGAGTTCACCCCATTTGAGCTGGACACAGAGTCTATGGGGAGCTTAATCAGATGAGATCAGTTTGGAGGTGATAAGGACACGGTGGCAGATGGAGGAGAAAAGCTGCCTGCGAGCATTTCTTGGAAGAAAGACCTCATTTTTGACCCAGCCATACGGGCCGCTCGCGTCCAATAATCCGCGCCGGCACATCTCAGCCAAACCTCGTCCCCCCCCAACCCCTTCCCTCCCCGCCTCCGAGGCCTCACATCCTCTCCCATCTCTTGCTTTCAGACCCCAAATACCCACAGTGACGAACAAAAGACTTTCTCCTGCATGACTAATATCCCTCCAGACATTTGTGGTTCGGAGATGTTATTTTTAATCTTTTTATGCAACATCTTAGAGCAGTTTTATCCTTAATAAGAAATGAATGTGGTTTAATTTATCTTCTGATGGAAAAACTGATGTATCAACTGGAGATAGGGTGTAAATCAGATTTCTTAACGGTAAAAAGTTTCTGATGATTTAAATAATCGCAAGATTGTGAAACAAAATCTAAACGGTTAGGTTTTCGTTGTTCTTGCAGAACCTTCTTATGTTCGCTGGTGCTAAATCCTTGAAGCCGGCTGCAGTAAAGAAGGAAACTCTACTGGCAATTCTGGGCCAGCAAAAGATTTAAATTTGAAAGGTTGACTTGGGAACCTTTTATTGGCTCTGCATCACTGACCTGCTTTGGAGGAGAAACGTGTCCAAAGCACCCCAGGTTCTCTACCATCGAGATCCCAAACTGCAGTCATCTGAATCAGACATGTTAAAGATGGGAAACATCTAAAACATGCAGGGCAGTGTGCCTTCAGGACCTCAGTTAGGAATCCTCTCCCCACCTGGAGTGTTTATCATTAACTTTAGTCTCATCTGACCCAAACGTACAGTTTAGCTAGCTTCATACGTTTGTGTTTGGACAGAACTTGCTTTCTCCAAGGAGACTCTGTGACCTCAAGACGTTTCCCACTTCACTCCGACTCTCTAACGGTGGGGCATCAACTCCCATTCCTGTTACCTCTCTGCCTGTAGACATCAGCAAGTTTTGGAGTATAGCTTTTTGTCCAGTTGCCATTTCCTGCATGTTATCTTCTGCTTTCCATTTCGTCGAGTGGCCAAATGAAAGGAAACCTCTGTGTTGCATCAGACTCAAACCACAGGGAAATAGGGACTCATTAATTTTTTGAAAATATTTTAAAAAAAACATGATAAAATGCTTTAGCTAAATTTTATTTTTAAGGGATTGCTTGTCCCAATAATTATATAATTTGGATATATTTCTCACCATTTTTTTGTCTCCCTACTAAATAAATGTTGGGTTTAAAATAATAAAGAGAAACTAAAGAAGATAGAGAAATAAAATGTATTTTATCAATTTTTACTCACGCATGACTGTGGTGTAAAAGTCAACCAAATGTACAGACGTGGACAAAATTGTTGGTACCCTTCATTAAATCAAAGAAAAACTCATAATGTTCACAGAAATAACTTTAATCTGACAAAAGTAATAATAAATAAAAATTATATAAATGTTGACCAATGAAAGTCAGACATTGCTTTTCATCCATGCTTCAACGGAATTATTTAAAAAATAAATGCATGAAACAGGCCTGGACAAAAATGATGGTACCCACAACTTAATATTTGGTTGCACAACCTTTTGAGGCAATCACTGCAATCAAATGATTCCTGTAACTGTCAATGAGACTTCTGCACCTCTCAGCAGGTATTTTGGCCCACTCCTCATGAGCAAACTGTTCTAGTTGTTTCCGGTTTGAAGGGCGCCTTTTCCAGACAGCACGTTTCAGCTCCTTCCAAAGATGCTCAATAGGATTGAGATCAGGGCTCATAGAAGGCCAGTGTTTTCCTCTTAGCCCTTCTTGGGTGTTTTTAGCTGTGTGTTTTGGGTCATTTTCCTGTTGTAAGACCCGTGACCTGCGACTGAGACCATGCTTTCTGACACTGGCCAGCACATTTCTCTCTAGAATCCCCTGATAGTCTTGAGATTTCATTGTACTCTGCACAGATTCAAGACACCCTGTGTCAGATGCAGCAAATCAGCCCCAGAACATAACCGAGCCTCCCCCATGTTTCACAGTAGGGACCGTGTTCTTTCTAGATATGCTTCATTTTTCCGTCTGTGAACATAAAGCTGATGTGCCTTGGCAAAAAGCTAAATTTTTGTCTCATCTGTCCACAGGACATTCTCCCAGAAGCTTTGTGGCTCGTCAGCATGTAGTTTGGCATACTCCAGTCTGTTTTTTTTAATGATTTGTCCTCTGGCTCAAACAGCGAAGGATGTTCCGATCTGACACTGATGTTCCTTGAGCATAAAGTTCAGCTTGGATCTATTTTAAAGTCTTTCTAGGCTCTTTTGTTACCATTTGGATTATCCGTCTCTTTGATCTGTCATCAATTTTCCTCCTGCAGCCACGTCCAGGGAGGTTGGCTACAGTCCCATGGATCGTACAGTACATTACTGAATGACATGTGCAGCTGTAGTCACAGAAACATCTAGCTGCTTGGAGATGGTCTTATAGCCTTTACAGTTAACATGCTTGTCTATGATTTTCTTTCTCATCTCCTGAGACAACTCTTTCCTTTGCTTCCTCTGGTTTATATTGAGTGTGGTACACACCACGTCACCAAACAACACAGTGACTACCTGGAGTCCTATATATAGGCCCACTGAGTGATTACAGGATTGTAGACACCTAGGATGCTGATTAGTGACATACCTTGGATTAACATGTCCCTTGGTCACATTATTTTCATTCTTTTCTAGGGGTACCATCATTTTTGTCCAGGCCTGTTTCATGCATTTATTTTTTAAATAATTCTGTTGAAGCATGGATGAAAAGCAATGTCTGACTTTCATTGGTCAACATTTTTATAATTTTTATTTATTATTACTTTTGTACGATTAAAGTTATTTCTGTGACCATTATGAGTTTTTCTTTGATTTAATGAAGGGTACCAACAATTTTGTCCACGTCTGTAAGTCTGCAGTGTTGCAGGTAGCCTACAAATAATCTGCTATATATAAATGGTTTTATGATAATATATTTTTTCATCGATCAGATATTGAATTAATTATACGTTCATGGATGTTTTTAATTTAATTTTCAGATGTAAATAATTAATTATTTAAGTTTCCATTAAATAAATTATTTATAGCCCTTTTGTATCTTCATACTTCCAGTGGGTGAAAAAGGATGAGTTTTAAAAAGTTGACAAATACTGCATCAATCAGCTTTTGTTTTTTTAATAAATGATATGACGAAGTTTGAACTGGAGAAAGTGTGGAGCTGGACTCTGGCACACTATCTCTAGATGGTGTTTCACTCTACTTGGATTTTAAAAGAAGGAAAAAAATAAATAGATCTTTGTGTTGTCATCAATTATTCCTAGCTGTCAGAATGATGAAGTGCTCTTCTTCCTCCTCCTCCTCCGTGTCTCTGCAGGTTTACGCCATCCTGGTGAGTCACCCTCCTCAGTCCAGTGACCACCTCACTCCGACGCCCGTCTCCTACACCGCAGGCTTCTACCGCATCCCAGTGGTTGGGCTCACCACGCGCATGTCCATCTACTCCGACAAGGTGAGTGATGGGTGAGAGCGATGGAGATCAACACAGAGGGATGAATTAAGGAGCTCCCCGGGGGGGCGTCTTCAAGAGCTTCCTAGATTAAACGTCCCATCAGTGTCCATTAGGGGAGCTGTGATTAAATGGAAACACTGCCATTAATGTTGCCCCTGATAAAAACAAAAATCCTGTGCAGATAAAGTAATGAACTCTTTAATACAATCAGATAAGTAAAAAATAAATAAAAGCAAAACCATAAAATGTTTAAATGAGACCTTTGGAGGAAAGCAATGGAGTTAGTCACTGGATTAGCAGCAAGAAAAATTTAGAGATCACAATTTCTGTTATTAAAATGTAAGATTTTAGCATTGTATTTTACACGTACATTTCCAAAACTGAAAGGGTGCTTTAAAGAGCATACCACCAAAAAGTAAAACTAAGGTGTATTTGGAGCCATATTGATCTACATCTAACAAGTCACAAATGTATGCTATAGTTCTGTTCTGATAAGTGGCCTGTAAATTTAGTAAAAATAACCTGTAAGTTTCAGAAAGTAACATGTAAGTTATGGGAAAGCATCTTATACAGTAACCAAACAGAACTCATCAAGTAACATGTAGGTCCCATAAAAGGTAACAAAATAAAATATGAAGGATCCTATAAGATTCATATTATAATATGTAAGTTCCAAAAAGTAACAAATAAAATAAATAAAAAGCACCTGAAAGTTCCAGAAAAGTAAAATGGCAAATTAATTGAATTTATATAGCACTTTTCTAGTCACATTGACCAATCAAAGCACTTTACACAAAAGCCACATTGACCCATTTACACTCACAAATGGCCACACCTTCATTCCTAAATTCCAGAAAACTAACATGTAAAATCACTTCCAGGAACTGGTAAATTCCAGATTGAAACATGTACATTTCAAGAAAGTAACAGGTAAAATCTGTAAAAAGTGCCCCCTAATTTCCATATTGTAACATGTGAAATCAGTATAGGGAACCTGGAAATTCCAGATTGTAGCCTATAACTTGCAGGAAAGTATCTTACAAAATCTGTAAAAACTGACTTTTAATTTCTGGATTGTAACATGTAAAATCAGCGAAAGGAATCAGAAAGTTCTAGACTGTAACCTATAGCTTCCAGGAAAGTATCATACAAACTTAGTGACAGGAACCTGTAAATTCATGCAAAATCTGTAAAAGTGACCTTTAATCTCCAGATTGTAAAATGTAAAATCAGTGGGAAAAAATTTAAACTTCCAGAATGTAACCTATAAATCCTGGGTATCATCATATAAATTCAGCAAAAGTAAGAAAGTAACATACAAATTTGAGATTCTAACCTGTTAATTCCAGGAAAGTATCACGTAAATGTTTAACTGACCTGTAAATTTCAGAAAAGAATTGTGTAAAATCTTGGAAAGCAATCCTTTAGGTTAAAGGAAAGGATGCTGTATGTTCTCACAGGTTCTGGAAAGTGACAAACTGTTTTAAATTAAAGTTCAGTTGGAGAGTCTGGCAGTCAAAGAAAAGTAGATACAGGAAAATAAACTGTAAGTTTTGATTTATGCTATTTGTTTTGTAAATTAGATGCTAAGTAGTGACTGGATTTTTTAAAGGTTGCATTCAGTCCAGATGCACAAAAGCAGGTTCTTAAAACTGGTCCACCATTTCATTGTTCTGCGCCCTGTTTGGTCCTCCTCAGAGTATCCACTTGTCCTTCCTGCGGACAGTCCCTCCCTACTCTCACCAAGCCCACGTCTGGTTCGATCTGATGCGCGAGTTCAACTGGAACCACATCATCCTGATCGTCAGCGACGACCACGAGGGCCGGGCTGCTCAAAAGAGGCTCGAGACTCTCTTGGAAGAGAGAGAGACGAAGGTGAGACGCCTGGGCTCTCTGGCCTTCCCTGACCTCCTACCCTCCTCCTTTATAGGGAGTGTGTGAGCATGTGTGTGCGAGTGTTTCGGAGATCTTCTGTGTTACCTAGCTGTTTCCCTTTCTGTTGTCTGAGCACATCTCTTTCTCACCATTGTGTAAACATTGGCTAACATTCCCAGAGACATCGACAGCGTCTAATGTGGTCTAATCTGACAAAAGTTTGTATGTTTATTTGCTCATCTTCACGTTGCTTTCTGCCATAGTACAAATTATCTTGTGTCTATCCACACTGGGAGCCAAATAGTGGACTTTAACATGGGGCTCTGCAAACCATCAAGGAAAAGAAAAGGGTTTTAATCACATGAAAGTCAGGTGTTGCAAACATTTTATTGTAAATGGCTTCTGCACAGTGAGTTGTAAAAGTATTTTCACCCCTTCTCCTTCGACTTTTTTCATATTTTGTCACTTTACAATAACTTTTAATGCATTCTGTTTCTATTGTATGTCATATACCAAAAAGGGTAAAGAAGGAGGAAAATAATATAAAACCTTTCGGGTTAATTGCGCAATGTCAAGTAAGCAGCTCTGCACATGACCCTGAACACACAGTCCTCTCAGGGGAAAATGGTTGTGGCAGCATCATGCTGTGGAAAATGATTTTCCACACAGAAGCTTTTCCAAATTGCAGGGAAATCTTGCACAAAACATGGACAACTATGCAACTAAGGTCAATTTAGACTAACAAGTTAACAATCACATATTGTAGACGGCAGGACACCATAGGACCCAGAGAGAACATGCAGCTCCATGCAGAGAAACTTCAGGCTGAGTATGAAACCAGCAGCTCATTTTTGCAAGGCAAAAGATTACCGACTGTATTACTGCGTACCCCGTAAAATGAACAGAGTGTATGTATGCATTTTTAAAATAAAGGTTTACAGTTCTCAGATTTGTTAGGATTGTTTTGTGATTTACTCTTGAAAAAAATATTTAGTTTAAGCTCAGCAACAACAGCTAGAAAGCAGCCAAGCTTCTCAACAGCTTCATGCATTCAGCCAAGATTGGATAATTGGTGTGCACAAAAGTGTGATTCAAAAGAAATCGTAGCCAAAATCGTGGCTAATAACTATTGAACATGACAGAGTTTTTTTGTTTATTTCTCAGTAAAAATCTTGTCTTAAGTGTCCATCTGCCTGTATTGGGAGGAAGAGTTTGTACAAGAGGTGTAACGACACACAAAAATCCCGGTTCGGTACATTTAAAAATAAATACAAATGAGTATGTGACTTTTTTTTTTACTTTGATCAGCATTTTTTTAATTCCTTCCTTTCAATGCCTAAATTAGATTTTATTATGTTGTATAATTTAAAAAAAGATGAACGTATCGAACTGACTGGAGATTTGATTTGAATTTTTTTATTTTTTTATTTTTTTGTAATAAAATAATAATAATAGTACAAGCAGACATAGCCAGAGTAGAAAACAATATAACTGCTTGCAAACAGTTACTTTTAATGTTAGGAACTTTTTAAATAATACTTTGCATATATGTGACAATAAAAAGTGCTTAAATCCCATCGGAGTTGTTTTGATATTTCAACAGCCTCTTCTCCCACCTGTACTTGAATGCAGCATTGTCAGTTGTTGGTAAAATTAATTCTCATTAATTGGGATTCCTTAGACCTATATTTTATCCAAAATCAGGAATTTGGGTCTAATTGGATGCTACTAGTAGTCATGTGGACATATGAAGGTTTTTTCTCCAGTATCTGATGTTTCCATTCAGCTTGACATTGTTTCAAACCGTGTCCATCTTTCTTTTCCTACTGTAGCTGCATGAGAAATAATTAATATTCCCAGATAGCAGAATTTAGTGATTTCTGGGAGTCCGCACATCAACATTCTGCATGTGTTCAGGTGGAAAAACAGCTGTAATCGTTCGTTACACGTGGGTACAAACTGATAAGGCCATACCAAAAAATCAGAATACAAATACACATACTGTTACACACCAAATTTATACCATTCTTGAATAATTAGCTAAGTTTTCCGTCTCTAGATGTAAAAAAAATCCACCAAAAACGGTAACTGAGTGGTTTCAGTCAATCAATCCAAATGAAACTCATTCAAGTTTGTTGTTGTAACGTGAGAAATTGTGAAAAGTTCAAGGGGGTTTGAATACTTCTGCAAGGCGGTGCAGATTTGAGACATGTTCTTAAATTTTCCTCTTAGAAGAATTCCTAATGAAAGCACAACTGAGAACGTAACAATGTGTCCTTTAGGGAAAAAAAACACAAAGAAAAAGAAAAAAAAATCCCCTCCATCCATTTAATAAGTTGAAATCACGCTGGGACGGGTTTTTACATCCATGCCTGTTTCTCTCTGGGGCTCTTTGCTGTAATTGTGTGGTGGAGTGAAATGAGTCCTGATTCCGAGGCTTAATTAAATCAGAAGCTGCAGAGACTCTGAATATGACATCCACCCCGAGGCTGTTTGCGGAAGCAAGGGGAAGTTAAAATGAAAGCTGCTCAGATTACTTGGATCAGCACATACCGCCAATAGGAAAACACTTCAGAAAAAAATCACACCGGATTGTGCAGCTATTTATGCAGCTCAAACACGGTGAGAGCCGAATCATTAAGCTAAGATTCATATCCTGCATTTATGGAGAAGGGGAAAAAAACGGACAATCAAAAGCCTGTGATGAGAATCCAGGAAGCTCTTTTTATGCAGAATCTCAAAATGAGCCCATCTGGGCTCTCTGTTTAATGCCATATCTGAGAGAACATGCTGGAGCCCTTTCCCCAGTGAGACTCTAGTTATGAGTATATATTTAGATACAACTAGAGCCAGTTTGAACATTTTCTAGTTGCTGGGAAAGATTTCTGAGGAAATATAGCCAAGTTCAGTAAATTATTATTATATGGATGGGCTCAGGGCTAAAGGATGTACTGAAAATCCCACAAGTTGACGAAAGCAAAGGAAAAATTGATTCTAGGACTAATTGAGCGTCCCAGCTTGCATCTACTGTACGTTAGCCCAGTGTGCCACTGGGTTCAGAGCTGTCAATAAACTAATAAAGTTCAAAGCCCAGGGCTGTTACACCAAATCCAATGTTTCTCTTTTTAATTCCCACACAAACCCACAGCACTATCTACTAGGGGTGTAACAGTACACAAAATCACGTTTTGGTACGTTTTTGGTACACTTTAATCAAGAAAAATAAATTCAGATATGCATATGACCTTTTTTTATACTATTATCAGCATTAAACACATATTTTTTCGAAATACCTTTTAATTCTTTAAAACATATATTTTAATAGGTTCCAAAACTTTAAAAAAAATCTGGAAAAAAGGTATAGCACTGGCTGAAGATTTAATTTGTTTTTGCAGAACAAGCAGACATAGCCAGAGTAAAATACAACCTAAAAACAGTGTTCATGTTCAGAAATGTTTCAATAATTTTGCATAAAATATAACATGCTTAAACCAATTTGGACTTGTTTTGATACTTCCCAGGTATACTTGAATGCAGCATGGTCTACTGTTAGGGAAAATCCCTTCTCATAAACTGGGATTCCACCAACTTGCGACTGCAAGTGACTAATTCAGTTCAGTGCAGGATCTGTGTTCGCAGACAAAATTCTGGCTCACTCTTTTCTGTTTTATTTTGTTATCATTTTTTTTAAGTTGCACTGCACTTTGAGTTTAACACTTAAATAATCAACATGTGTTCAGCTGTATTTATTATTTACACATCTGTATTAAACCGACAAGGTTGTACAACAAAATATGACTAGATGTACTGTCACACCCCTACTATCTATTATTCCCGGCACCCATAAAGCTTCAAAATTAATTCATCAAAACTAATCCCAAAAATAAGTAGATTTATCCAGTCTAGAAAAAATACCAAATTAGGAAATATAAATGTTTATATGACCTAATTTTCCTCACTGTCTGACTTTAAATCAGACTAAACTTTTCCAAAACTTAATTTTATTTGTGAAATCCTAGAATGAGCGAATCGACAGAAGAGCAGAAGTTAAAGGGAAGATGTTGGGTGAAATTAGGGTTTTCGTCGACAGTGAAACTTGTCCTGACCAACACGGCTGAAATGCCGGTCAGAAAAGAAGAAGACAAAGTTGCAATAGCAACATAAACAATTAATTAAATTGAAGCTTGCAAATGTACTCAGGGACAAAGACTTTCATTTTTGGAGACATGTCTGTCTAATGAGGCTAAATTTGAAGTTTTGTTCACTGGTACAGTGGGAGCAAAGAGCCTGGGAAGACCATGCTAACATAAAGTAGAGAGCTGCCAGCTTCATATTCTGGGGGTATTTTGCTGCAGGAGGGACTGGTGCACTTTATAAAAAAAGAAGTCATCATGGTGAAAGTATATTATATGGAAATATTTTAGTGACATTTGATGGCATCAGCAAACTCAAGTTAAAATTTTGGCACAAAAGGTTCTCCAAAAGTACAATAACCAAATTAGGCACACTGGTTACACCAGTTCTGGCAGGAGGACTGGGCCAAAATGTCAGCACACTACTGTGGAAAGCTTGTGGAGGAATCAAAGGTGTTTGTTTTTAAAAATAAACTTGAGTGTGGTTTGAAGATTGCTGGGGACAATTGTTATTAACTGTTTATGGCCTCAGTTTTGCTCTAGTTTCACATTTCATTACAATAAGCGCTGAAGTGTGTGACCAGGTGTTGAAAATCACATCTTTATTCAATAAATTACAGTTGAAAGCAAGAGGAAAACGTGATTTGTTTTTTAAATGGTAGACATTAAAATACACATACAGCACGAAGAACAATGATGGCAAATATGTGTTCCCCCCACGGAGAATATGCACAACAATTAAACGCGTTCCCTTTGCATCCTTTACGGTTGTTGCCTGTTCTGTGTGGAAAAATTCTAACTGTAATTTACAGTTCAGAGTCCTGCAATAGAACAGGTACATGCGGCTAATCCCCTGTTTCAGGTGGAAAAATACATGAATAAAATTTTGCAGGTCCCAGAGATATCGTAAATGCGGGTGGGTTAGGACTTGGGAGTGAGAAAATATAGTGTTTTAATATTTTGTTTAAGACTCCCAAAGAGGATCATGTTGATATATTATTTTGGTGGAAAGAACACAATAGAAAATATATTTACAAATTCTCACTATCAATTTCTTCATGCGCGAGAACGCTGGATTTGCATTTAAGGAGCAGAGAAACCCAGGGACTGTGGAAGATATTTAGTTTCTGCACAGTGATATCTGAATCAAATAAATAAATCTGCTGAATCCGCTCTGATCACACAGTGAAGACTGGATCAGTGGGTAAGATGGACCAGTCTATGTCCACCACAGATGAGCTCTCCAAAGCCTCCATAGTATGGCGCTGTCACTTCCCATAGTGTCCACGTCTAAGATGATGATTGGATGCTCTAATTGGAGTCTCTTTCATTTTTTTCAATTTCCTAAACTCTTTGCGTAAACTTAAAGACACACTCTGTAACTCTACAGATATTTGCCCTCTGTTGCCCTCTCAAGGCTTGCGGCATAACATCGCTGTCTTGAAAACAAATCTCTACAGAGCGCGTCTGAAGAAGTGTACTGTCGGTTTTTCAAGCTCGCCAGCCAAAACATCAAACTGGCCGCGAGTCAGTTGGTAAACAGTTTTCCCTGCACTATATCACATTATCATGACCAAAAAAAAAACAGAATAAGCATTTATTACTTACCGATCCAGTGGCAACACGGCTGGGCCCGCATCATTACATCCTGCTGTATCTATAATGTCTCTCTCACAGTGGCTGAATGCACAAACCTGAAAGGTTGTAACACTGGGTTTTAGAAGTTAATCCTACATTCACCTAAACTGAGTAACAGTTTGACAGAAAAAATCTCTCACAGCAGTGAAGGCAAAGAAGTGTTCTCTGACCTGTGTTTTCTCCCATCTTGCGGCTCAGCATGCTGCAACTTTCCTTACCCCCGACTCACACCGGTCGCCAAATGGATGCGCCCCGATATGCAGTACAGGCCAGAAGTTTGGACACACCTTCTCATTCAGTGCGTTTTCTTTATTTTCATGACTATTAACATTGTATATTCTCACTGAAGGCATCAAAACTATTAATGAACACATATGGAATTATGTAGATTTGGGGTGAGCTGAACTGCAGAGTGAAGGCAAAAGTGCCAACAAGTACTAAGCATCTCTGGGAACTCCTTCAAGACTGTTGGAAAACCATTTTGGGTGACTACCTCTTGACGCTCAAGAGAATGCAAAGCAATAATCAGAGCAAAGGGTGGCTACTTTAAGGAATCTAAAATATAACACATGTATTCACTTATCTCCCCCTTTTTGTTTAAGTACATACAGTAATTCCATACATTATGTGTTCATTCATAGTTTAAATCCCTCAACTGAGAATCTACAATGTAGTCTTGAAAATAAAGAAAACGTTTTTAATGAGAAGGTGTGTCCAAACTTTTGGCCTGTACTGTAAATCAGAGGTTAACAAGCCTCCAGCAGTGAAGCTCCGGCAGCTTTCAGCTTTTGCAGCCCAGTCTGTGTTCCTCCCTTCTTCTGGTAGCTTCTTCTTTGGTTTCTTTGGTGGATCTGCCATGGCTCTAGTCTCAAAACCACGGGTTTGTTTATATCATCAGGTAGCGCGTAGCATACTGCCGTAAAGCGAACCTTAGTCAATACATCCGGAGAAAGGCTCCACGGGTGAAAAGTTCTATAGTGTGGTTTTTAGCAGCAGGATCCTCCCATGTAGTGAAAGCTCCGAAAACCAACCTCAAAAATGGTTCTGTGTCATCAAAACGTTTCGCAAACCCGTGTTTTTTCATGGTCTAAAAGACCAAGTCTTTAAAAATGACTGCAAGTCTGCATCAGGTGGTCAGCTGTGAATCTGAGACTTTGAAAATGAACTACAGGAGTTTGATATTTCCATTACAGTTTTAAAGAATCAACCACTGAAAATAACCCCTGAATGTTTGTAAATTATATTATGATAAATGATGTCTTTCACATCTTTTGTTTATTACTCAATAAAAGTTATTTTATTGAGAGATCACTATGCAGAAACGTAATATAGTCCAGTCCTCATTTTAACTGTGTTCCCTGTTCCTGAATCGTAAAGCAAGATGGAGAATAATCTCTCTCTAGAAGCGCTGGATGCCAAGATAGGGAGAATATTTAAGTTTCAGCGCAAAGCTGGGGGAATTTTCTGGCATCCTCTCTCCACAAACAAAAATACCACAATATTATTTAAAAAAATAAAACTCCCCCAGATCCTTGACAGTTAGATTATGTATTTTTTTCAATCTCGAAACAGTACCCACGACACAGCAGGACTCTGCGCTGAATCTATTTGAAGCGGACTACGTCTTTAAAAATCTAGACAGCAGCATCTTCGTAGAAAAAAAACACGACTGCATAAGGAGGTGAACTGGAGAGCATAGTCCATTCAGATACTGAGGCTAAGTGGAAATTGTGTTGGGAGAACAAGTGGCTGTTAGATCATAAATAGTGTTGGGGACATGTCCCCTGCGTCCCCGGTTAAAGTGATGCCTAAGGGAAGAATGTCCAAAACATTTGGCCTAACTGATATAGTTACTAGGCAAAATTCCAATGAGATGTATTTAAACTAACTGGATTTTAGCTAATCTAAAATAGAAGAATTTAAGGGGGTTTAATGTCAGACATTTAAGGACAAAAGGTTTTGTCTTTTTTTACAGTGTTTAAAGATCTGGTTTAAACTATAATTTTTTAAGCTAAATTTTCAGCACCGTAATTATGAGGCACTCTTGTTGTCAGTGCTTGTAAAACCCCCTTCGGTCAGTAGGAGAGCACTAGTTCTTCTGTTATAATATCCCCAGCATACAAAGAGACACATCTCTTACCAGAGTCCACTGCAGGGTTTATTTATCCTTATTTTGTGTCAATAAACTGATGAAAGATCCAGCGATAGCTTGTTTTTGGTTTGGCAGAGTTTCTCAGAAGCATCCTAATACACCATGTTGGGGCCGATTTTAGAAGAGAAACAGGGCCCACAGTATCATAGATCCTCCAACATACTTAACTCACCGCCTTTTTACAGCAGACTCACCCGTGGCGTTTGTAGTCGAGAAGCTCAATCTTACCTGAACAAGTAAAACGTTCCAGTTACAGTCGAGGAAACTCCAGATGCTTACGTTTGTGATTGTAGAACAACTTTTTTTTTGTTCCAGACATGCCTACAAAAAAACTGAAACGGCGCTGTGTGATAGTAGGAAGAGATGCCATGAAAAGTTAGCGCCCCTTGCTGCCCTGGTCGAGCAACGCTGAAAAAACAATACAGAGTGGAAAGGAGAAAACGGACTACTATAAACGAAAAATGTCTCCGTCAATACGTCTGCATTTATGTGCAAATTTGCGGTCGGAGAAGCATAAACTAGGCTTTCGGCTAATGTTCCTGACAAATACGCTGCAGGAATGGGCTCGGCGTGAAGGGAGAATGAGGCAGTGGACTTTCTGGGCAAACGAGTTAGACTTCGATTGAAGAGGACAAACAGGGCTGGTGTGAATGCAACCTATGATGCATACAACTCTCCTCTCTCAGCGAGATTAAGTCAGCGATATTCTCTCTAAAATTAGAAACACTCAAACTAAATTAAAGGTGCAGTCAATTTAAGACTTGGGGTATCAGTAACTCTGATGGACACTGCATAGTTTCCTTAAATACATTCCGTTGAGGATTAAACAAAACAGATCTATGTTTCTTTAACAAACAGAACTGATGCAACATCCTGTAAAAGAGGAGAATAGCCCGGGTCGAGAGCTGGAGGCATGTTGGAGCAGCTATAAAATATTAAGGTCCAAACTGCTGAGAAAAGAAACAAAGTGCCTGTTTTTTTGTTTTGTTTTTACTTCTGGCTTTTAAAGACTCACTATATAATTCTGATGTGGTGCCACTCGGGGGATGGATTTAGGGGTTTATTTTGGGCAATGAGATAAACACAAATAAGCAGAGCAAACAAATACTTTTTTTGGATGAGAATATCCTGTAGCTCATATCCAGGGCTTGTTCTTTAGACTCAAACTCAGTTACTGTCCAGTTTTATACAAGAATCATTAAACACATAGGCAAGGCAATTCAAGGTATATAAAAAGGTATATAAAAAGAATCTACAATGTCCACCAAGGCAGTGATAATGAAGAATAACGAATCGTTTCAGTAAAAATCGGAGTGGACGTCCGGCTTTTTACAGGTGTTTGAAACCAAAGTGGAGGATCTGTAATGCTGTTGGCCCGATTCTCCTGCAAGAAACCCAGGAACATTTTGAGCTTCATCATGTGGCCCTTTCATAAAGAGTGAAATGAGGGTCGACAGAGGGAGAGCTGTCACACATTGTGGTGGCAGTATAATGATGTGGGGCAAAACCAAAGTTTGCTTCAGCCTAAGTTCATGATTATCTGTTAGAAATCAGAATCACTTATGTTTTAATTTTCTTTTTTTACAGCAAAAACGTCCTGGTCACAAAGAACTAAAGTAGGCCCGTATCATCACACTGCCAGCATCGTGTTTGACTGTGGTTTAAGACGAGTTAGTTTCATGCCTGGTGTAATGGGTGGGTTCATGTTTGTCTCATTGGTTCACTGAATGTTTCCTAAAAAGTCTTGAGGATAATCAAGATGTTTTTTCGTTTATTGTGGGGTTTTGGTGTAGCTTCTGTTTCTTTTGGGACCTCCTGGATGAGTTATTTATGCCTTCCTGGAGTAATTTTGGTAAGGCTAGCCACTCCCCAGTAGTTTCACCACTAATCCTTGTTTTCTCCATCAACGTTTGAGCCCCAAGAACCTTAGAACTGTGTTGGGTTTTTTTTTACCATTTCCACACTGATGTGTGCGTTGTGTTGGTTTTTAGAATCTTGTTAACCTATTTTGTGTCATCAGAAAAATGTTTAAGAAATTTCTTCAGATCTAGCAAAGTGGTTTTTCATGAGTTTCTCTTTAAATAAAATAATATTTTGGAAAATATTTCATTTACTCAGGTTATCTTTGTCTGGTATAAATATATTCATAATGTTAAATGTTTGAGTGAAAAAAAACACAAACAGAAGAGAAACAAACACTTTTTAACAGTAATGTGTAAATCTAATGCAAAGAATTATCAAAAAACTTGCAGTATTTTTTTTTCTTCCCTTTTCCTGCTGCAGGGCGATGTCATTTCTTTCTCACTCCTTCCCTTTGGCGTTGATGTTAATGATATTGATAGTAGCTGCAGACACTGTTATGGGTTTGAATTACAAGCAGGACTGGGCTTGTTAGTTTTTCTCCCTGGTCGCAGCAGCGGTGGATTGATGCAACTGCCGGTATTTTGTTGCTCCCTGCGAGAAAAACCCCTTTGGAAATTTATTGTTTTCAGTTGTAGCTTGTTAGAAGAATGTGGTTCAGATCTTCAGTCAAGAAGAATTTATGTGTAAGCACACTCTCAACAACAAGACAATGCAAAGGTGTGTGTGTGTGGGGGGGGGCATATAAGCAGCAATAAAAGAATAAAAACAGAAAACACATCATAAATAACATTAAAAGTATAGTTCTGTTATTACATTCCAGCTAGCATTAATCCGTATATCAAAGGCAATTCAAAACAGATTAGTTTTTAGCTTTGATTAAGGGAACTCATTCTTTCAGCAGCTTTATGGTGCGTTCGACCCTAAGCTTTGTCAGCGTCAAGCAACGCTTACAAAGCGACTACTACGATGCATATACACATAAGATATCTTTTTAAGCTGAAGCTTGCACAGCTCTGAGGTGGGCTTTTCTCTGCTGGATGTTTTAAACACTCGCGGATCGTGGTTGGCTAGGCAGCGTCAACGTCGGGCAACGTCACTACAGTGAGACGCTCTGATTGGGTGCCATGCTGCTTCAAGAGCATTAAAGGGGCTGTATCATGCTATTTTACAGCTTTCAACTTCTGGGACAGACACACATATATATGATTAAATGTTACCGTTGGTGTTATACAGTATTAATTTGTCCTAACATTTAACTTATATCATGTAGTTATTGTTGGACCACAAAGTAAAACGGATTGTTTCTCTATAAACCCGCCTCCTGCACCCCCACCCGCGCGCGCCACTCCTCTTCCATGCAGAGCTGCAGCAGCTGGGACTAAGAAAAACAGTGCTGAGCTTCATCTCAAACAGTGCTCTGACAGTGAATTTGAAAAGCACACAATGGAACTCTGTTATATTAAGGGCTCAGATGTTTGGTTTATTTAATTTTTTTGTAAAAATGGACTCAATAAAGCCTATGTTAGTTGCTAAATCTCTAGGCTTTAGACAGAGCCCAAAACCACACAGCTGCGTCCACTAAACAGATCTTTCAATTCATGTATATAAAAAAGATGTGGGTGTTGTTTGCACCTGTTTAATAAACATTCTGAGATGCTACAGATAAATTAATTAACCACACAATGCTGTTATAAGATCATATAAGCAGCTTGATAAATGGCGAACACACATTAGCATTAGCATGTAGCCACTTACTTCTCTGTCCATCAGGCGTCTTTGTTCTTTGATCCAGCTGCTGTTCTTTAGGAATGTAGAATAAAATCCTGTAATCCATGCAGCCAAACAGGCGTTTTCACAGAGAAAGTAAAAAATCCAAGCAAAAAAAAATGTTTTAAGCTGCCAAAAACCGAAGCAGCCATGAGCTTTGAGAAGGAGGAGGGTGTGTTTGCAACTCTAGCAGAGGTAAGCCGCTCTGCCTGCAGGGGCGGAGCAGACACCTCTAGCACTCAACTTTCGACCAGTGATGTCACTAGTTGAACACTCAGTCGTTTTCTAGGAGAGAGAGGGGCAGCTGCTCAGAGAGCAGAATTCAGGAGGATTACTCAGACAGGCATGAATTAAGCCTAAAACCAATCTAGTGGGGATTTCTTTATGAGAAAACTGCATTACCAGATGGTTGAACACTCAAAAGCTTGATTTTGCATGATAAAGGCCCTTTATGACTGTCAAAAGTTCAACTAGATGAACTTCTCCTTTGCTGGCGTTATGCGCTTTGAAGTTTGAAACGCAGGAAAAGCTTGACAGGGCGAACACTCACAAACTGCAACAGAGACTGCGACGCACCTCTGACGGCCTCAACCATAGACTTAACATGTAATCTTGCTGCAGCTGACGCTGCCGTTTGGGGCATTGTGAACATACCATTACAGTCATCAGGATGTTAGTTCCACATAAGAGGAGCATAGAAACTGAAAGCTGCTTCTCCATGTCTGATTCTAGGGATGGTTAGTAGACTAGAGTTAGAGAACCTGAGTGGTTTAGGATGTTGGTAAAGTGACAACAGATCTTCACCATGCTTTGGAACTTTTAAGCCATTTAATGATTTATTAACTATGAGTATTTGGAAGTTTATTCTCTGAGCTGCAGGGAGTCAGTGTAAGGACTTTAGAACTGGCACCAGCATTCTGGATCAGCTGCAGTTGTGGGATTGACTTTTTAGGCAGACTAGTGAGGACGCTGCTGCAGTGATCGATCCAACCAACCAAGATAACACATGGATTAGTTTTTCAATAGTCATTTAATCCTAGAAATGTTCTTCAGGTGATAGAAGGCTGACCTTGGTATTACTGTTTTGTGATCCAGGATGTTCAGATCTGAGTCCATTACTTCATCTAGATTTCCGGCATGATCAGTAGTTTCTAGTTGTATTAACTGAAGCTGTGTGCTGGCTGCCGATCATTCCTATTTAGGTCCAGAAATAATTATTTCAGTTTTGTTTCTGCTCAGCTGGTGAAAGTTATGGGGCATCCAGGTGGTTGATGCAAATGGTGGCTTTTTTATTTTTAATAAAGACAAATATATTACAGACAAATTAAAGTCTCATAACAATAGAGTATGTAGGGTACAGCACAGAGTATTTGTCTTTTAATAGCCATGGGTGTTGTTATTTTCATAGCAATAGGACCACATCTGTCTGGTAAGTTGCACCCTAACTTCATTTAAATTATTCTAATTTTTTTCAATCAAACCTAAAAGAATCTGAAAAAGTTAAGAATCTAGTTATTTAGACACTAATTTCCTACCAAAAAAATCCAACTGCTTCATTTTGTTAATGAAAATCTTCCATGCATAGTTTATAGAGTAGGTAAAAAATAAAGTTGTTTTTGGTGATATTATTTTTTTTCAGAAATTATGTATTGACTTTTTGACTCACGTGACCAAACAATTGGACACCACGGCTTTAGGCTATGTATTACACAATCCTATGTCCAAACTATTGAGTCTTTCGCACACTTTAATCTGTCTCTAATGTAATGAGAAAAAGCTGGTAGCCTTAGTTACACCACAATCTGTGGGGGTTTTTTGTTCTTGTTTTTAGTAATAGTTTAAATTTCTGTCAAATTTCACCAAAAATTCAGTTTCCACGTGGCTTTGATGTGCAAACATCTTAGAAAATCTCTGGACAGGACCTGAAACTGTGCTTGTAAGGTCACGCAGTCGCAGAGGATTCCTGTCGGCAACAGCAGAGCTCATTTAGATTCAGAAGCTTTAATCATGACCAACACGGCGGGAAATATTGATGCTGGGCTGAAAATAAGAAATATAGAACAACTCTCACGAGAGGCAAAAACAGACTAAGCAGTTTTTCTTGTGTTGCAAAGTCACAGCACTCATACTCTCTTTAATAACCAATGAAGTCCCAGTATTTAAACTGAGAATAACGCAAATATCTGACAGGGCTCTGCCTTGTTGGGTTATGGTCTCCTTTGAGGTCTCTGATGCTGTAACAGGAGGACTTACAGCTGAAACCAGAAGTTTACATACACTGAATAAAGACACATCAACCTATTATCTCTCGTCTGAACTTAAATCGAACCATATTTCTGTTGTCTTAGGTCAGTCATAATCATCAAAATTATGAGGGATAGATTTTGTTAGATTTATGTATTAATGTCTTCAATATCAGAAGTTTACTGATTTGGTAGCATTGCTGTTGAACTGAAATAGCTGGGTCAAACACTTTAGGTTTCCTTTCACAAGATTCTCGTTATAGTTTGCCAGAATTTTTGCCCATTCCTCCTGACGTTTTTTTTTTTTAGATCTGCCAAAACCTTGACTTGGTTGTCCTAAAGCCACTTTGGAAGGTCATTGTCCATCTGGAAGACCCATGTGGTTTCAAGCTTTAACTTCCTGGCTGATGTCTGGAGATTTTGCTTCAATATTTCCACATTATCTTCATTCCTTGTGATGCCATCTACTTATGAAGTTCCTGTTTCTCGAATGGATGGATGGATGGATGGAAGGATGGATGGATGGATGGATGATTGGACTGACGGATGGATGGATAGATAGATAAATGCTTTTCCAACCAGGAATTTTGTGATAAACCTTCCTGATCTTTATTTCCAGGATATTTCAAGCATATTTGATCATTTTTGCTCCTACTTTAAGCAGCCTGTAGTGATGTTCTTTGCAAGCCCCAATGTTAAAGATCCCAATTTGAAGCAGAAAAGTGGAGATTTGTTGGAATGCTTTACTGCCCTCCATTTTCAACTGTTTATAATATTTTTCTGTGTCTGCATATTTTCTCTGTGCACATTACTCATCAGAATAAAAAAAGGAACTATGAAAACCTCGACCAACTGTCCTATGACAACAAGCGAGGACCTAAGGTATATTTGCATGGTCAATGCACGCCGCCCACCAACTTTCCAATCGTAGCAACTAGAAACCAGCCCAAACCAGTCACCAGCCGACCCAGAAATGTCCCCTCTCTTGGTAGCACGTGTTATCTTTGAGTTTTTAATTTCAAACATATCCCTTTAAAAAAAAAAGGAATGATTTTGATATGAAAAAACAACATTCGGGTGTTCCAAAAGAAAAAAAAAGAAGAGAACAGAGCCCCGCTTTTATCATTTTCATTTTTTCCGTCAATAAAGAAATGCATGTACTCAAAAAACACACACTCACTCAAACACACTCACACATACAAAAAAAAACTTTGCAAATTCCTTTCTTTGTGGAGAACCGGCAGTGTGGGATTCAGATTTCCCAGATGCTACTTCCTCCCTTTCCGTAGCACCTCCCTGGTTTCAGCAATTTATTTTCTTAATTTGATTTATCTTTTCGGAGGGATAATGCCCCCCTCACTCCCCTTTCACCTGTTTTTAGTTACTGGTTGCATTGACCTTCTTCTCCCCCTCTACCTAACACATGCACGTTCTTCTTTGGAGCCTTGATATAACCCTCAGTTTGCATGCAGACAAATGCAAAAGTTTTTTTCCCTTAAAGCTTTTTCTTTTTTTAGTTCAGCCGGTTCCCCTGGATCGCTTTCCTTTTTAATCTCTGTCTCTCGTTTTTTCAAACAAAATTGGCCAAGCCCGTACCACACAGGTAAAGAGGCAGCATGGTGTCTGTGGTCGGGAAAAGTAGCTGGCTTGACCTTTCTTATGCCCCAATCGCAGGCAGAGAAAGTCCTACAGTTCAGTCAGGAGACAAACTTAACCGCGCTACTGCTGGAGGCTAAAGAGCTGGAGGCCCGAGTCATCATCCTGTCCGCCAGGTGAGATAACGTTTCATCTTTCCTCCTGATTAAGAAGGTATAGAGACTGTGTGGTGTCTGTAGAACCATGCTCAAGGGAATCCACAACATAGATATGAAAAAAATTTCTCCTTGCAAAAACTATTTAGTTAAAATCTTTTCACATTTTGTCATCTTAGAGCCACAATCTTTAATCTTTAATACTGTCGGAAATTTGCTCTTGAAAGATGAAAAACAATAGCCAAAAGGCTAAATGTTAAATAAGTAGTGTCAATATATGTGAATAAAGTGAACTCAAACATGGGACTGAGGAAAGAGAAAGTCAGAAAATAGTAGAAACCAAATGTTATTTATAGAAAACCAAACAGTCCATGGCTACAAACATGTTAAATACACCGTCCTTAAAGGGAAAGACGATGGTCATCCAAAGAAGATTTTGTACCTAAGAAATCATCTTTGAGAGTAACTATTTGAAAATGGGAGACGTACAACACCACTGATAATCTCACTCAATCTGGGGTTCCAATCTGGGGTGAAAATGATCACAAGAATGATGAGCATTGCAGCTCTAGTGGGAATCATGAAGGAATCGGCCAAAATACCAGCAACAGTGTAAACCTTGTAAAGACTTACAAACACATTTGGCCTCTGTCACTGCTAACAAAGGGTAAATAACAAAGTACTGAGATGAACTTTTGTTATTGAGCAAATACTTATTTTCCACCTTAATCTGCAAATAAATTCTGATTTTATGGATTTTTTTTTCTCACTAGAGGTATACCAATGATGAAAATTACAGGCCTCTCTCATCTTTTTAAATCAGAGAACTTGCACAAATGGTGGCTGACTAAATACTTTTTTGCCCCACTGTATAAGCTTTATCAAAAAGGAAGGTATAAACCTGTTCTTAAAAATAGACGGAGTGTCTGCCTCACAAACTAACACTGAGAGCTGGTTCCACAGGAGAGGAGCCTGATAAGTAAAAGATCCGCCTCCCATTCTACTTTTAAATATCCTAGGATCTACCAGTAAACCTGCAGTCTGAGAGTGAAGCGTTTTGTTAGGAACATATGGAACAAGCAGACCTCTGATGCACGATGGAGCTTGATTATTAAGAGCTTTATACGTAAGAAAAAGGATGTCATATTCTGTTCTTGCTTGTAGTCAGTCGTATTTGCTCTCCTAATCGGTGAATAGAGTGAATGTACTCTCTATATAAAGATCTTAAACTCTGTTCTGGCATTAGCAAGTACCCAGTGAAGGGAAGTTGAAAAAGGAGAAATGTGATTTCACTTTAGTATTCATCAGAACTCATGATGCAGCATTTTGGATCAACTGGAGGCTTTTAATTGCATATAAAGAATTACAGTAGGTCTCCTGGCCAAAGAAAAAAGATTTAAAAAAGAAACTCAGTGGTGCTGTAAGTTATTTTCTGGTCCGCTTCTGGCTTACCTCCCGAATCACGCATATGATGTACCTCAATTTAAATTATAAGTAATTATGTGCATTTTGTCAATGTTTGTCATGTGATTTCTGATTAATTTTCTTGTAAAAATTTGTAATTAAAACGACTTCAAATCATTAGTTGCATATATGACATTACGCAGCTAGCACTAGCTAGCACTTGAAACTCTCACCAAGACCTTGTAGAGCTTCTCCATCATTCTGGCTCTCACAGCACCGACTATTTCTCCCCCAGGATAGCTACCACTACATGGCCAGATTTATAGTGGTTTTATCCATGTTTAATACTCCTTCTGTCCTGGAGGAAAGAGGCAAAGCTCGCTAAACTCACGGCCTTTTCTCTGCATCAAAATGTGTCTTTGGTAAAATTCACTGATATTATATGTACAATTCATGGCACATTTCAAATGGGGTCAGAAAAATATCATTTAGCGCTCCATTGACTCATTAATTTTCTTTTGACAGGAGAGGACCCATGGATCGGATGTAGAAGGGCTAGACTTAGGCTCCCCATTTAGTTTGAACCTAAATAGCTACTCAAGTTAATTTGCTTAAACCAGGTTACCCAGATTAGCTTGGTTCAAAGTAAATGTTTAGCTTGCAACTAATATTTAGCAACTAACTACATATTTAATTTGAAGTGAAATATTTAGGGCCATCAAGATTTCCTTATAATGACCGAAAAATTGCGTGCTGCACTAAAAATTTGCGCCAGTGGGTTGTCCTTCATTTGCAAGTAATCTACTAAGACTGTGTGAGCGATTCATAACAGGTGAAAGGAGTAGAATTCAAATGAGGACTTTGCAGCCGCTGCTCTGTGCCATGCACTATGGCTAGAGAGAGGAGGGAAATGAGAATGGATTCATGTTGCATCTTTGGCAAAAAGGGGAAAAAACAATGTATCTATGGCTGTTAAGGAGTTAATTACTATTAGGCGAAAATGTTGTGAATTATAAATAGGCTATATCAAGTTTATGGCCGTTAAAGTGTTAATTACTATTAGATAATATTGTGTGTGAATTAAATCTTTTGTTTGTGAGTAATAAAGTGAACAGTGATGCCGGTAATGCGTTACTTAGTGGTGCATTACCCCTAATATGACCACTTTTTCAGTAACGACTAATCTAGCGCGTTATTATTTCCATACAGGTAATCAAAGTAACTTTAAAGTTACTTGTTCAAGCCACTGTGCGTTACTATTTCTGTAATTTTCTTAAGCAAAAAGATCTATTGTACATGGTGGCAAAAGCGTTAGGAAAACAAGCGACAATAGCGGTAAATATGTTTTTACATACCTTCAACAACACTGCTGCCGTCTTTTTTTGTCGCAATTCGAAACAACTGTTTATCTTCTTTACGGTCGCCATGTTTGTTTAGGCCTGAGTCTGAGTTTTGTACTCTGTAACTGCCCCCTAGTGGAACCGTCCAGTAGTACATGCCCAAGACACGTCTTGTTGCTTCATGGTTACTGGTGTCAACGTGAGGTTAAAAAGCAAGTATATGTCTGGCCTTAGCCTACTGGTGAAATGTGTTTCCAATAAAGTGAGTATTGGAAGTGCTACTGGCAGCTGCTGAAAGTATCTAATACAGTAACTTGTAATCTAACTTAGATATTTTTAAATAAAGTTGGAATGAGTGATTAGTAGTCAGTAGTCATATTACTTTTTTAAAGTAACTGTGGCAACACTGTTAGTAAATCAGACTGCGCTCACATTGTATATTTAACATGGGGAAAAGCGCTAAAAGGATTCCATGCGTCTCTTCTCCATGTTAGTAAATCAGCTACACCCTCCATCCATCCATCCATCTTCCTCCGCTTATCCGGGGTCGGGTCGCGGGGGCAGTAGCCTAAGCAAGGAGACCCAGACTTGCCTCTCCCCTGCCACTTGGGCCAGCTCCTCGGGAGGAATCCCGAGGCGTTCCCAGGCCAGCTGGGAGACATAATCTCTCCAACGGGTCCTGGGTCTTCCCCTGGGTCTCCTCCCGGTGGGACATGCCCGGAACACCTCACCAGGGAGGCGTCCAGGAGGCATCCTGACTAGATGCCCGAGCCACCTCAACTGGCTCCTCTCGATGTGGAGGAGCAGCGGCTCTACTCTGAGCTCCCTCCGGATGACCGAGCTTCTCACCCTATCTCTAAGGGAGAGCCCAGCCACCCTACGGAGGAAACTCATTTCAGCCGCCTGTATCCGTGATCTCGTTCTTTCGGTCACCACCCAGCGTTCGTGACCATAGATGAGGGTAGGAACGTAGATCGACCGGTAAATCGAGAGCTTCGCCTTTCGGCTCAGCTCTCTCTTCACCACGACAGACCGGTACAGCGCCCGCATGACTGCAGACGCCCTACCAATCCGTCCATCGATCTCCCGCTCCATTTTTCCCTCATTCGTGAACAAGACCCCCAGATACCTAAACTCCTCCACTTGAGGAAGGACCTCATCCCCAACCCGAAGAGAGCTACACCCTTTTTTTGCAAAGCATTTTTGTGGTTTGTTGCAGTTTTAACAAGCGCAAACTATTGATAAATCAAGCCGTAGTTTGAAGCTAAATATTTAGCCTAGTGTGAACAGAGCAGGTTGTACAGCTAATCGAGAAACACAGGAACCGAAAGAAAATGATAAAAACAACATACCTGTTGAATGACGTGTTGGAAGGGGGGGAAGGGAGCCGTCAAGGCTTCAACTGGCATATTACAAACCTGAAATTCTTTTTTTTTTTTTTTCTCCAGCGAGGACGATGCTGCAGCCGTGTACAAGGCGGCCCGATTCCTCAACATGACAGGCTCGGGCTACGTGTGGCTGGTGGGGGAGCGGGAGATGTCCGGTAAAGCTCTAAGCGAGGCGCCAGACGGTACGTTTATCCGGCAGCTCACAACGGTTTTTGGTCCAGAGTTGGGCATTAACACACGAAGGGTCACAGGGATTAGCCATTAATCATGGACGTATCAGATAAATAATAGAATACCTGTTGTGTTAAACATTTAAGATTCCCATTTTTAAAGGATCAAACGGACTCAAACACTCAGAAGTGAAGAAAAGTAGCTGTTCTTGATTTAAATGGCGTGCAAAGTGAAGCTTTATAAGATTTTTTTGCCTTCAGAAAATGCTGATTTTATGTCTCAGGTCTGATCATGAATTGACTAATCCAACATTTAATTTTGAAAGCTATCTTCGTAGCCCAATGTGGAACATGTTGCTCCTGTTGGTCTCAGGTCTGATCGCCCTCCAGCTCATCAACGGGAAGAATGAGTCGGCCCACATCACCGATGCCGTGGCGGTGGTGGCTCAGTCCATCCAGGAGCTCTTTGAGAAGGAGAACATCACAGAACCACCGAAAGGTTGCGTTGGCAACACCAACATCTGGAAAACGGGGCCCCTTTTTAAACGGTAGGCTTGGCACAAATCGTCTTGAGATGTCAATTGTGAACGTTTCAATGACATTTGTTTCTGAGGAGTGAGATGAAGGTCCTGGCTTTTCATCTGTCCTCACCAGTAGGTTTTTTTCCACCTATTCATTCTTTTAAAGCTCATTTTAAAACAAACCTTACCAAAAGAAGAGCATAGAAAACTCTCCATGTTTCCATTGGTGATGGCAGGGTCTCTGAAACGATCTAGGTTGAGATTTGGTGGCACAAAGATGCTGCTCTTAGCTGCTCAATCTTTGCTCTTTAAGACTTGAGGGTAACATGCGTCTGTAATGAAATGAATAAAAAAAATACAGCACTTAATCTAGTCAGTGGGCAGAGTGCTAAGAAGCTGCGCTCAGAGACGCTGTTTAAACTTGTTTTATTAACAGCTGGACTCTAGGAACCCGTCATGTATTGGTACATTTAATGTGGTTGATGCTTATTGGTTTAGTGGGATGACAGTTGTACTGGGAGGCTTAGTGGTTTTATCAGTCAAATGCATGCAAAATGACAATAAACAGAAGGCTACAAATCTGCATTAGAAACACAAAATATAACCTCTTGCAAACACTGGTAATGCTAAGTCATCTGAGACATGTTCTATACCTGCTGACTTTCCCTCACTCGTCTGACTGCCTGATAAACCAGCCGAACTCAAATAGGAAGAAGGACAAATATTATCAAGTATCTTCATCATCTTTCTATCATCTTTTGAAAACAATAGTATAAGGTATAGTATGTACATTTTTATTCTTTTTAATGTATTTAATTTATACATCTCCCTCAGAGTGACTGGTGCAAACAAACATTTACTTGTGCATTATTCAATATCCCTGTGAATTGTTTTTATTTCTTTAAAATGATCTGTAATAGATGCTTTTATATCTCTGCTGCTGCTGCTACCTTCTGTTCTGCTCCACCCAGTAGCTGTTCAATCCCCGCCTCCGCCTCCTGCTATATGCTTGCTAATCTATCTGATTATGAACGTTGTTAAACTGGGCAAATTAATATCTCCTTCACAAGATCAATGGATTATTAATGTATCTCTTTTGTTTTTGATTATTTCAAAACTTTTTTAGAAAACATTCCCAAATGACTTATCAATAATTTAATGAAGGAATCAAAAGAAAGTCCACAAATAAGAAAACAAATGTCAAGAAGTAGTGAAAATACAAAACAATTTGATGGTTTGGATTTTATTGCTGGTGGGCCAGTTCTGGCTGACAGGTGCATTTTGGATGTCTGTCTTATTTGTCTGGGTGCAGAGTTTGCTGGGATTCCTTAAATAGAAAACCTTTAACGGATTGTAATGTTTTTACAATTGTATTGAGATGACTTTTTTTGTAAAGTGCCTTGAGATTACATATTTGTGAATTGTGCGATATAAATAATCTGAATAGAATTGAATAGAACCCTGAATCCTTATCTCTGTACAAATTCTAATTCACAGAACAGGGATAAAGGCTAAATGATAGTGAGGTGTGTGTATATATACACACTTTTCTCTGTTATGCATATAGTTATAGGCTAAGTATACTAGGAAGTACAGTAATATACAATTAAATCGGTTGCATATGAATGATTAAATGCCTTCTGTGTGTAGCTATCTGATTAATATTTATGAAAAAAAACATTGTTTAAACTGTGCATTGTGGGAATGCAGGAACATAGGCTACATCTCCAACCATACCAGTTTTAAAATAATCATATATTATTATTAGATCTATAGGAAATTGACAGGATAAAGGAGGACAACAGGAAAGTGGAGTTTTCCAACTAGAACAGATATATTTCATAGCCACATCTCTGGTGTTTATAGCAAATCAAACTGTTTGAAAATCGGTTGAAAACTGAGCAAGTTAAGAAATATTTAAATAGTTCATGCACCGTTGACAGCAATGTAACTTTCAACTGTAAAGAGGACATGGATGATACATGGATACACTTTTGTACCAAAGATAAATACTTAATTTTCTTGGATTTTGTTTTTTTTTGTCTTCTTTTTTGCCACAGTGTTCTGATGTCCTCCAAATATCCAGAGGGCCTGACGGGGCGAGTTGAGTTCAATGACGACGGAGACAGAAAATACGCCCACTACAGCATCCTCAACTATCAGAAGTCTCGCCTCGTTCAAGTCGGCATTTACAACGGGACGCAGGTAACGCTCGCACAGCGGAAGTAAAATAGCTTTTATGCTTTTAGAGAAAGTTTTTTCATCCTGTAACACTCATCCTTAAAGACTCATTTGAACCTCTCTTGAAATTATAGATGATGGAATAAAGCAAGTGCAATAATTGTACACATTTGTAATTTATAGATTTAATAAATATAAAAAATACATATGGATATAAAATTTAACCCCAAAAAATATTAAGCGAGAAGAAACTCGCATTGATTAAAACAACAATATTTCAACCTTTTAAAAGATTTCTTTGCTTAAAATTATGCTGATACGGCTTCAAATAAAAAGCTTTCTTGTGCTTCAAGGAACCTGCAGTATAAATTATGAACAATAATAATATTTTTCTCTCTTCAGCCAAATCTAAACTCTCAAATTAGAACTTTGCTGCTTCATCCTGGTGATTTCATTTGAATTAAAGTCTGGATGGAAATTCAGTATGAGCATCACAGTGTCCTCAGTAAATGGGATATGTAGATGTATTTTTCACCCTGCATTGAACCATAAATTCATATAAATATCTTCTAAGATCTTGATTCTATTGCTAATTCAAGCCGGAAGCTATTTAATGGAATAAGAACCAACTAAAGAGCAAGGATCAGGAGTTCCAGCAGGCCTCAGGTGTAACACAGGAAGCAGAGGTGAAGGCAGTAAATAACAGAACTGCTGAGCTGAGGTTATGCTAAGCTGACTCATTAGTGATGCTCACCCACAGTGTTTGGAGTCTCATCAGCAGCATGCCTTCTGTCAGCGCTCACCTTTAATGCGGCAGCGTATCCGGCGTCCCTGCAGGTGGTGATGAACACTCAGCGGAAGATCATCTGGCCTGGAGGGGAGACGGAGAAACCTCAGGGCTTCCAGATGTCTACTCGACTAAAGGTGGGCTGTCTTCACTCGGCCACTCGACGCCATATTTACACGCATCCATCCAATTTTCTCATACTTTAAGAGAAGCACTGAGATTTGTTTATTTATCATTTATTTGTGTTAGAGTTTTTATTAAATTACCTGTTTCATCTTGGCTCAAATGGTCTGTCCTTTCAATTTAGGAGCATATTTATGCTTCTTAATGATCAGGAAGATGCTGCTTATCCTAGTACGACTACAAGCTCAGCAGCTTTCTGTCTCCTCCTCTGCAGATAGTGACAATACACCAGGAGCCGTTTGTGTATGTGAAGCCGACTATGCAAGACGGGACGTGCAAGGAGGAAATGACATTAAACGGCGTGCTAATAAAGAAGGTTATCTGTACCGGGCCCAATGAGACCATCCCAGGTAACACAACACATGCTTTTCTCATGTAGAGCTGCATCTCAGAAAGTTAGAATATAATTTAAAGGTTAATTTAGTTTAGTAAATGTTAAACTAAATGGTTATTTGAATTCATTACCCACATAGTGATTTATTTAAAGCATTTATTTATGTTAATTAATGTTTATTATACACCCTCCACAAAGAATGTTAGCTAGGGCTATCCAGATCTGATCACAGGATCAGAAATCAGGCCCTATCATGTGGTTTCAGACTCGATCAGAATCGGACGTTACCTCCCGATCAGGACTTGAATATGTGTGTGTATATTCTCATCCGAGGTTTGAACTTTAGTCACATGACTTGGACTCAAGTAAGACTCGAGTCATTAATTTTGAGACCTGAGACTTGACTTGAAAAAATTTTAAAAGACTTTGACTTGACTTGGAGTTGAACACCAATTACTTGAGACTTGACTCAGACTTGAACCTATTTACTTGAAAAGAATTGATATGTTACTATAATTATAGTTTAAAACATCTTCTTTTTTTCACAATAGTGCACTTTTATGTCATTTCACTCATCCTGTGGCGCTGACCCTTTCTTAACAAGCAGAGGCCGTCTCTGTGTAGGCATGAATGCAAAAGCTGCTGAACAGCCAATCAGATTGATAGATTTAAGGAAACATAGCCATCCTAACCCACTGTCTGCTCTATACTGTAGGCAACGCCTCCTTTTGCCGCATTTTTGAAACCAGAAATTTAGGTTGAGTAAGACTCTGGAAGGGGGGTGAGTAGCTCTTTAACTAAATACCTATGACTCTTAAAAGTCTAAGTCTCATCTTGAAAATTACATAATCCATACTCTTTTGTAAAATCTCTTTAATTCTTAGCAGACAGTCTTTGAAATTATAGTTCAAAGAAAGACGATTCTAATTGGCTAAGTTAAACTGTGCAATATACAGGTTCAAATTCAGTAAAAAGTTTGTCTATAGTTCTATAAGTTCAGTTGCACTTGGTTCATTGGGTATTCTAATATATAACGATTTAAAAAAACACATGGTTTATGATATAAATTGAAAATTAAATTTCAATGTTGTTTTAAAAAAAGAGACTCATAATGACTTGAAATTCGACTTTTAATACTTGGGACTTGACTTGAAACTTGCCTCAAGACTTAAGGGTAAAGACTTGAGATTTACTTGACACTTGCGAAGCAATGGTGTGGTTACTCCTCAGATTCTCATTATTAAGTTTATTTAAGTTGAGGTGCTATTTGTTATTATCTTAGACTTTTTTATATTTACTGTTGCACTAAAACCAAAAGTGAAGACTTTATGTTATTACTTTATTGTTCACACCACCCTTACATAAATACTTTGTTAACAAAGTTCTTAAATGTTTAAATAAGGTGACTTAAATAATTTAAAAAAAGTAATATTTTGCATATCTTCCTTTGCTCTTCTTTATAGTTTTTTTTTTTTTTTCTTGTATCACAGCAATATTGAATCTCGTTATCGGTAGATAGTCAAAATCAAATTACTTGGACTCGGACTTGAGGACAAAAAAAACTAAATGTAACATCTCTAGTGTAAATGTAATTTATTTAATGGTTAGGGGGAGCAAAACATGTTTATATATATAAAAAAACAGACTCACAACAGATCAAGGCCATGGGAACTAGGGGGGCTGAGGGTGTAGTAGCACCACCTTGTGGATGACAAATTATATGCATGTTGAATTTCTGTAAACCAAAGTAAATTAAATGAAATTATTTTTATTTGATTTAAATTGAACACAAGCACAAATCCATACTATTGTTTTCAAAAGATGATAGAAGCTACTTCATTATATTTGATTATATTTGTGATGTCACACACACTTACATATCTACATAGTACAGAAAGGGCAATAACTTAAGAAAATGATGAGGCAGAATGAAATACAGGATTCCTTTTCAACTACAGACAAAAAATAAATAGATAAATCAAGTGATAATTCAACAGAAATGCTGCTAGTGATGGCCAGATCACAGGACATGTCCCTGGAATAGATAGATCAAAGCATGGAGCCTATGGGGAAAATTATGATACACAACCTAGCAGGAACTGCACAACAGGACTGTGCATAAACATTGTCAAATTAAATGCTCTGTTGGCATTTAATTCAGAAATAAAGATCCCAAAGTCTTCAAGGAGAGCAGAGAGGCACAAAATCCAAGTTTCTTTACGTCCAAAGTACCATCTACATGCAACGCTGCATTGAAGCATTAATTTAGACAAAATGAAAGAAAATGCATCTGTTCAGCCTGCCTTCGACACCTTTAGATTGACGTTTGAAAAAACGTGTAAATAAAACCTCCAACATGAATGTTTGTGGTCTGGTTTTATGACAGGGCGTCCCATTGTGCCACAGTGTTGTTATGGGTTCTGTGTTGACCTCCTGATCAAGCTGGCTATGACCATGAACTTCACCTACGAGGTGCATCTGGTGGCTGATGGAAAATTTGGAACCCAAGAGCGGGTGAGTTTCACTTCAAAAGGCATACATCATAAAAGTTTTGCGTGAGGGACATGATGTAGTTTAGATGTTTCTGTTCTCTTCCATCCCTTTAAGTGTAAAGACCTAAATGGATATGCTGAATGGAAGTCAAAAGGAGTTGCAGAATAAAAGAAAAATAGGTTAATGGACCCTTGCTTATTTGTAGGAACATCACTTGAAATTATTCACAGAAATTTGAATAGCTTAGATGTGCTCTAAGAAAAAAATTGCTTAAGGCAAAGTAAAATTTAGCATGGGAAGGTGGAATACCTAGGCACAACACTAGTTGGTACAGTATAGGGTGGCGTTTTCAAAACGCCCCCAAAATCAGAGATAAGGAAGTTGGCTTTGCAGGTAGTGCTAAGATCATTTCCATTGTATATATTAATATGTATTAGGGTGTCCGTGTTTGTACTATTAAAATTATAAGCACTTTTAATGGGATCTCAAGTATTAGCATATTTGTGGTGTTAGTCGGCGGCTGTGTTGTCTAACCCAGTGAATGTTGGGTCCACTGTATATTGTTTAGAAAGGTATATCTGCTTCATGCTTTGTCTATTTCTAAATGTTGTAATTCGTAGGAAATATGTCTTACATCCAAGAATGAAAACCAATAAAACAAACTAGATAAACACATCCCCTAAGGTCTTTTAAATTGTTATTACATATTGTGTTTATAATTTTTGTAGACAGTTTAAATATAGGGTAAACGAAGAATAGAGATCATTCTGTGGTTGCCAAATATATAATAAAAAATATATTTCTTATAATATAAGTAAGATATGTGATGCTCTGTAAATGTCCACTTTTCATCTGGGTTGAGGTCATTTCAGATATCCGTGGAAGAAAGGAGGAGGAACACTGGGTGAACCAAAAATAACCTCTCTCGTTATTTATAATGCATTAAAGTAGGGTATCCCACTGCAGTACTGCAGTAGCCATGAAACACACACTACAAGGAGCAGCACAAACCAAATAACATAATTTACTGTATGTGTATATATATATATAAATTATGACTTTTATGGGATGCTGTTTGCTACACTGTCAAAAATTACCAATCACAATTTGGGTTATTTAAGTGGTAATAAGAGAAAAAAAATTGAGTTATTTTCTAAGAAATATTTTTACCATGTTATTTTATTTGCAAATATCACACATTACAATTAAATAGTTAGTAAGATAAATATATAGTTTGTATGCTAAATATGTAGCTTACAAATTAAATATTTAGCTAAAAAACTAAAATATTTTTCTAACAACCTAAATATTTTGTTTCAAGCTATATATTTAGCTAGCCAGCTTGCCAGCTAAATATTTTGCTTCAAACTAAATAATTAGACAGCAAGCTAACCCCGCTAGCTAAATATTTAGCATTAAACTAAAATTTTTATCCAATATGTTAATGTACTTGTCAATTAGCAAAAGTCTAAATAAAAATCTGGGTCACGCGAACCTCTACATAGAGGTTATATAGCTTTTATTTTGAAAGTCAGAAGAGGTTTGCCAGACCCAATTTGAGTAGTCCACCTCTGTTTATCGGCTAGTGAGGTTCCCTTTACCAAGCTAAATATTGAGTTTGAAGCTATAGATTTAGCAAGTGCGTTTAGCTTGCCAGCTAAGTATTGAGCTTAAAACTAAATTTTTAGCTAACTAATAAAACATTTAGTTCAAGCTACAAATTTAGCTAGCCCCTTTAGCTTGCTAGCTAAATTTGTAGCTTTAAATTAAGAATTTAGAAGTTCACAAACAATATATTTAGCTTGCTAAATAAATATTTATCTTTAAACTGTGACATTTTTAAATAAGGGAATAACATGAAAATATTACTTAGAAAAATGAACAGGCTAAACAACTCAAAGTATTGCTCTTAAATTTAAAACTTTGACTGTGTAACTCTACAAACGGCACCCCTATAAACATTAATTACTTATTATTTATATCCACAGGTTCAGTTCAATTAATTTCAAGCACTGTTCATCCATATTCAGAATGCAATTCACTGAAAAACCACCCCTATAATTAGATTTGCATCACATTACATGCAGGTACATTCAGTCTAGATTATTGTACGATACAAATTAATTTCATAATCATATGCCTTCTTATAAAAATGTAAACATAATGTCTTCTAGAAATACTAACTTACTCTGTACTGCTTAGGAGTATAAAAAACATATATTCAGCTAGCAGTTAAATTATTAAGGAAGTGCATGATGCCCGTTAGTGCATTGGCTGCCAACAATCAGAGCTCATAGTTGAGAAGATCATGGATGTTAGCCCGAATGTTTTGTCACAAGGAGTTGTTCTTTTGTCGTTTTGTGTTCACACTTGAGTTACACTCATGTTGTATTTTTCATACCGTCATGTCAGATTAGTGGTGTTGTAACATCGTGACTACATGGGGTTTCTTGGATAATTCCATATTTTATAACACAGTAAAGTCCTCAGGGGGATGCAAAGCTCATTATTAAATAAAAACTTTGGAAATGCAAATGTTCCTGCAGTGCACATCGTACAAAACGAATGTTCCACAGACCGGTTTTATACGAGGCTGTGGTAAATTGCATCCCTGAGTAGACAGAGTGCTTTTCTAGTGCAGGTACTCCTAAACACTGCAGATCTTGTCTCAGGGGTTAACGATGCCTCTTGAGTTGATGCCTTTCCTTTTGCACTTCAGGTGAACAACAGCAACAAGAAGGAGTGGAATGGCATGATGGGAGAGCTCCTAGGTGGCCTGGCTGACATGATTGTTGCCCCGCTGACTATAAACAACGAACGTGCCCAGTACATAGAGTTCTCTAAACCTTTTAAATATCAAGGGCTCACTATTCTTGTCAAAAAGGTGAGGAACACTTGCAGTCCTTTTGCCTACTATTTAATACTTGAGACTTTGGAAGCTCATGTTAAATTTAAACATGTCAGGATTGGTGCTTTGATGATGGTATAATTCTCTCCGACAGGTATGAAATTTAAATTGCCTGGATACATGGTGCTGTTTTAAGTTCACATGGAGGTCACTAAGATAACATTATGAACACAATCATCGTTTATCAAAACGATTCTAATCTTAAATTTTAAGGATTTCTTTCTTTTTAGGCGCAGTTAATATAGCTGTCAAGCTAACAGCTGCTCAAAGTTAAACTAGCACCTGCTCAGAGACGCACAATACATGCTGAAATTTCAATTAATAGCTGCTGAGAATAACACTAAAAGCTTCTCAAATTAAAGCCCCTATGTGTAAGAATTACCTCCAACTAGTTAGTGGTGCGCTCAGTGATTGCAAGCAACTCGCCGTTATAACACGTCATTACTATTACGGAAGCCGTGGAGTAAATTAATTGGAAGATAAAGCATTTGCTGGACTAACCTGTCCTGTGTCAAACATAACGCTAACATAAACTTCATTGTTTCATGTAATTAACTTACCTGTCCAGCAGAAAGCCTGCAACCTCTGTGAAAGAAATTGTCATATATTTCACATTACTAGTTAAAATGTAATATGTTTGCATTACATATCACTGTCTTAAAAATGTAACTGAGCTACACTACTTTAAGTTACTTTTGGTGAAATATCTTAAATATCTAACACGACTTCTAACCACCGTAACTTATCAACTTACATTTTACACAAGTGTCACACCACAAATACTGTATTTTAACACTATTTTATTCAAATTAAGTCTCAAGTTCCTTTGCATGCCATCTACTTCATGGTAATTTTTGTTAAATCTAATCAACAGAAGGTGCTGAAATTGCACCAAACAAGTTTAACCCCTTTCGGCTAACGTCTTCAAAGATGGCGATGCAACATGGCAGCCTCAGATGGGGGAGCGGTGCTCCCTCTGTATCTATAAACTTCAACTAGCTGAATTCCTGCATTGCTTGCGTTATGAGCTAGCCTGCGGTCTGAACGCAGCAACCGCAGGCTTTGTCAGCGTCAGCAATGTCAAGATTACATGTTAAGTCTATGGTTGAGGCGTTTGGAGGAGTGTCACAGTCTCTGCAGTACTTTGTGAGTTTTGGCTCCGTCAACTTTTCAAGCTTTTCCTGCGTTTCAAGCTTCAAAGCTCATAACGCTAGCAACGCAGAAGTTCAGGTAGTTGAACTTTTGACGGTCTTAACGCTCTTGACGCAGCATGGCAACCAATCAGAGCGTCTCACTGTAGTGACGTTGCCCGTCGTCGACACTGCGTAGCCAACCACGATCCGCGAGTTCTTAAAACATCCAGCAGAGTAAGACGCGCTTACGAGCTTTGCAAGATTCATCTTAAAAATGTATCTTCTGTGTATAAAAGGCGAACTAATCGCTTTGTGTGCATTGCTTGACGCTAACAAAGCTTGATATCTGAACGCACCATTAATTAGGTTCACCTTGAACAGGGGTCTCCAACTCAGCCTAAATCTGTGTAGCTATTAGCTTAGCGCTATTTAGCACTTAAAATGACTCTGGTACTGTTAAATTAACTATGAGCTACTATGAGCGTTGCTTGACGCAGACAAAGTTTGCGGTCTGAACGCAGCATAAGAGCTTCCCAGAGGAAAGCTACCGACTGCTCAAAGTCAAGTTACCAGATGCTCAAAGTCTAGCTAACACCTAGTCAGAGCTAGCTACAAGATTGCAACGGCTTAGAGGCAAGCTAAAAATGCCCTAAAGTCAGGTTAACAGATACTCAAACTGAACAGTATCAAATCTGATCAAGGACCATTAGGAAGCAAAATTGCTTAATTTAAATTACTACAATTAAAAATTTAGTATTTAGCGAAATAGTGTTCAGCCCTCATCATTTCTGTATTGTGTATTTTGCATATTATTGCCTATTCGTCTATCTGTGTTCCTATTGAAACTACCTGCACTGGTGCTGCTAAATGTACTATACAACAAATTCAATGTGACTTACATTTCCCCTGAAATAGATTCCCCATCATCCTAATGTAATCAACTGATAACATATTATAATGTATGTGTTTTCAGGAAATTCCTCGAAGTACACTGGACTCATTTATGCAGCCGTTCCAAAGCACGCTGTGGCTGCTGGTGGGTCTTTCGGTGCATGTGGTGGCGGTGATGCTTTACCTTCTAGACCGGTTCAGGTACAAGCAGGGCGTGTTTGTCCATATGTGTGTTTGTATACACAGTGTGTGTATGTTTATATGCACTCCTCAGCACTGCAGATCTTCCCTCAGTGTGGATGAGATGGCAGACAAAGGGGAAGATTGCCTCCGATCATCCCACTGCTCTGTCCCTGTGCTACCGTCTTTAGCCCTTTTCCTTTTCTCTGAGAGTTTATCTCTGTCTTGCTTCGCTCACTCATGTTCAGTTCCCTTCTTTTCCTGGGAAAATGCTGACATTCATCCCCCTATGTGTTCTCAAAGTTGTCTCATATTATTCTATGCAACCCTTCCAATTTCTTCCCTCTAGTCCATTTGGGAGATTTAAAGTAAACAGTGAAGAAGAAGAGGAAGATGCTCTCACCTTGTCATCTGCCATGTGGTTCTCCTGGGGAGTGTTGCTGAACTCTGGAATAGGAGAAGGTGAGACGTAGCCACTTATTTGCCTGTCTAACTTGGCAATGTTATAATTCGAAGAATTGCCCTGTTGATGCTGTGAATTATTCGGTACCCTGGGTGTTTTGGACTCATTTATTTACTTAGTCCTATGTTTAGCCTAAAATGTTTAAGCAGTTTTCCAGAAGTAATCTGTCTACTAAATTAGTAGTTAATCTATCAAAACATTTTCTGAAGGATGACATATTTACCTATCCTTGGAAACTGTTCTACAGTTCTACAATACACGTCTTCAGGGAAAGTTATGTAAGCTTTATTTAAATAAGATACTTCAATTCAAAATTATTAATTATATTGGCTGATAGAAGAAGTAAATTCAATGGTTTTCTTCCTGAAGTTCAAAGAAAGGGCATGCAGCTTATTCTTGATTAATATTTTTTGATAGCTGAAATTAGCGGACTTTGGGAGAGAAAAAAAAAAAGAACATAAAGTTTCTTAATTGTTTCTTAATTCAAGAAAAAAAAATGGGAGGTCTTGCTAATCCGAAATAGAAATCCAATTTATTATAAGGTTGAACTCTTTTCAGATGTTGTTTTGGTCCCACAAGGAAAAGGCTCGCTGCTTAATTTGGATCCCTGCAGTTAAACTAGGACAGAATTTGGGAGAAAAATATAACTTGATGTTCTAGAACAAACTGAACACAATGACCTAGAAAGGATGTATCCCTCTGTAAATTAGACAAGGGTGTTCATGTTCTTGGAGCCATTTGTGTTTCTGCTCCAAGGTTTTGCCACCTTTTCCCATTTCCCATTTCATCTCTCAGCGTCAAAGACAGTCAGATTTGGCTCCAACAGGGGTTTTGTTTGATCAGACGTAACTCCTAAACAGGCAAGCAGTGCTGGCTTTCATGGATACTGGCTTTTGGGTTGTTTAGAGGTTCCTTACTTTGGATTATTACCAGGATGGCACCATTAAAGAAAGTCAGAGAGGAAGCAGTATTCATGGGGGCCAAACCAGCCAATCATAAATGCGTAGTGATAAAAAGTAAAGCCACGCAATTAATCTGCCAACAACAAAAAGTTTTTTTTTTCTTAGGTGTTTTTTTTTTTATTGCACATTCTTAAAAATAAAGTGAGACAAGATCAACAATCTGCAAGGGGCATATTTACTGATATATCAGTCATTTGAGCTAAAGGCAAATTCAATCAACAATGCTAACAAAGTTTATTGGTGCTATTTACCTAAATGGCATTTCGCAGGTAGCCAATGTTGGTGGTATTTCTTACAAACATCATTCTTAGCTCTACTTTACATGTAAACATGGACGGTTCTAGGCAGGGACCAACAGGGGGCCGGTGCCCGTGTAGAGTTGGTCCTAGTCCCTGTTATGGCCCCTGTACGAAAGAGATAAGGCCAAAACAGCTTTCTATGACTTGCTTGGACGGAAACAGTAGTTAAATTGGTCACTTGGAAAATGTTTTTTTTTTCTTCCACAGTTTACCCCAAAAAGTAGACAAAAATTTAAGGGGTTGCACTCAGTGTTGCCAACTTAGCGACTTTGTCGCTAGATTTAGCGACTTTTCAGACCCCTATAGCGACTTTTTTTCAAAAAAGCGACTAGCGACAAATCTAGCGACTTTTTCTGGTGTTATTGGAGACTTATCTGGTGTTTTGGAGACTCTGGCGTGAAGCACGTATTGTTCTGCAGTTACTGTCCTCAACGTGAGCCCCTCCCCCGTCCCAAAGCACTTACAGGCGGCCAGTCTCACAGTAGCCTTGCGCAGCAGTCCCATCTACAGTCTATGGGCGGAGCAGAGAGAGAGAGAGGAGACCCTCACCACTTGGCGTCCGGACTGCAAATGAAATGCGCTTGCGAAAAGAAAGCCGCCGCTGGCTTGCAGAGCGGGATTTAAATGTAAACGTTTCTTCGCTGTGACGCTGTCACACAAATAAATCACTGCATTTGACTCACACAACCTCAGCAGCTCAGTCACTTATTCACCTCGTCCACTGTGTGTGTAGCCTACCTCTCTGTGACATAAGATCTTGCTAGCTAGCTCAGCACAACTTAAAAAAAAAAAACAACTTAAAAAAAAAAACCTAAGTAACTCTGCCAGAGTGTGTCTTTTGGGTCACTTTGCCGGTCCCAAGCCCGGATAAAGGAGGAGGGTTGGTTGTAGAGCTAGCAATTTCACCCTACAGAACAATCTTTTGATTAAATTTGCTGTTATAACATTTAACAATACAGGACAAAACTGATGTGTGTAATGTGGATCTAGACAAAGCATTAAAATCATTAAATGTTGTTAATGTTGAAATTATTTTTGTACATTTGTAGTTCTAAACATATTTAGGGTGTTTTTTACTCACTTTTGTCTCTCCCACGACGTTATTCCTCCTTCCTACATTGTCCGTTACAGTTATTTGCAAATTGCCAATTATGCAAATTAGGCGATGATGTCATTTAGCGACTTCTAGCGACTTTTGGGACAGCCAATAGCTACTTTCCTTACTGAGGAGTTGGCAACACTGGTTGCACTTTTATCTTCTGCCGTGTTGAGGATCACGATTTTCATCTGCAAGATCAGGGGTCTGCAACCTGCAGCCCTCGAAAATCAAAAGGCTCTTGGGCTCACTTAAATATATTAAAGGGACTATATTATGCTATTTTACAGCTTTCAACTTCTGGGATAGACATATATATGCTAAAACGTAACCGCTGAAGTGTTATACAGTATTAATTTGTCCTAAAATTGAACGTGTATCCTGTAGTTAATGTTGGACCACAAGTAAAACGGCTCGTTTCTCTATATTCCCGCCTCCTGCTTAGTGTCTAGCAAAATAAACTGTTTCCACCGCAGCTACTATTCTTGATTCAAGGAGCAGGCATGTTGAAACTGAAAGTCGGCACAATAAAAATCTCGAACTTTCCGAGTGGGAAGTCCGACTTTAAGGGGGCATTTCGGTTGATTTTTCCAACTCAGAAGTCTGAATTTGTAAGTCCTGACAACGAACGGAATGCACAATAAAACTAACCAAATTACTGAGCTGACAACTCATCTTGAACTCTACACAGGTGCGCCTCGCAGCTTTTCAGCGAGAATCCTTGGCATGGTGTGGGCTGGTTTTGCTATGATCATTGTGGCTTCTTACACTGCCAACCTGGCTGCCTTCCTGGTGTTGGACCGGCCTGAGGAGCGTATCACCGGCATCAACGACCCAAGGGTGGGTAACAGATCAGCCCCAAATATAATACTGTACTAGGGGTGTAACGATACATGTACTTGTATCCTGATATTTTTCGGTGCAGCCCTGTCAGGTCGGCACGAACGTGTAACGAACAAATCCAGCTGTTTTCTACCTGAACTCATGCAGAATGTTTATGTGCAGAACCGAGAGCGCAGTGCAACTTTAAAAAGTAACACCAGAAAAATTATGGGAGGACTCCCAGCTACCACTAAACTCTGCTGTTTGTGAACATTAATGGTTCCTAATGCAGCTACAGCAGAAAAACAAAGATGGACCAAACCAAGAACTTTGCGAACGGTTCTTTCAACGGGAAAAAGGTCCATCAGACTTGAAATGACTCACCAGAAACAATGTCAAGATGGAAACATAAATAAAACTGATGGTGAGAAGGGATTTTCCAAATAGCTCCCCAAGCTGCATTAAAATAAAGACACTAGACAGTTGGAAAGTCAAAACAACTCCATAATGATTTAAACATTTTTTATTCCCAAATATGAGCTAAATATTTTTTAACCATTCCTAAATATTATGAATGATCGATTGTTTTCTCCTCTGGCTATGTCTCTTTTAATGGTTATGTGTATTGACAAGAATCTGTTGGTACGGCATGTATGACGATACGATATACTGTGATATGTTGCAATACTACGAGTAAGAGTGATTTTTAAAACAGAATTAAACTGTAGAAACACTGTCCCAGCATTCTGAACAATCCAACCTGTTTCATACATAAAACATCCAGTTTTATTACTTGATCTAGTTGATCCACAGGAACGAAGCAGATGAAAACAGACATACTTTTAATTTTACTACAACAATTACTGTCATCATTTATGGTTAATTGTTGAAATACAAAAAATACTATACAAATTAATACATTGCCTTTCAATCGTGATACAATATTGTGACATTTATTTTCTATCACCCCTACAATCAAATCTCCAGTCAGTTTTGGCAGTTTTTTAAGTAATTGAACATGATCAATTTAATTTCAGGAATTGAAAGGAAGGAATTCAGAAAAAAAAGCTTATTTGTTTAAGGCTGATCTAAGTAAAATTAAAATAAAAAGCATATTTGTAGTTTTTTTCTTGATTAGCATTACGAAAATGTATTAGCTATACTTATTTACACTTTTTTAAATCCTGGTTTATTTTTTGTAATTTTCTTTGTACCGTTACACCCCAATACTGTGCCTTGTGATATAGTGGAATTTAAAGTTTTTATTCAGCTGTCCCTTTGATGTCCTTCTCTATGTGCAGCTAAGAAACCCGTCTGACAAATTCATCTACGCCACGGTGAAGCAAAGTTCCGTGGACATCTACTTCCGACGACAGGTGGAGCTTAGCACTATGTACCGCCACATGGAGAAACACAACTATGAGAGTGCTGCAGAGGCTATCCAGGCTGTGCGCGACAAGTGAGTCTCGGGCCAGGGCCGGGCCGACCGGGGGGCGTATGTCGGCCGGCTGCTTCCACATAGGTTAGGGTCAATCCAGTTTTATCGCAGGACGACAGGGGGACATGGACCCCTGGACCAGATGGAAGTGGCGGGACTTACTGCGACCTCCACTCTGATTCAGGTCCATCACATTAGGGTCAGCCGCAGGCGTAGATGTGTGTCAAAGAGCACCGACACGAGTCCGAGGTTGAGCTAATGTCGAGTCTAGGAACACCCTCTTTCAGGTCATACCCAGGGGAGCGTCTTTAAGGTTTGGAGAGCCCAATGGGGGGAGACGCCCTCACCCATCTGGCCTTGGATTTCATTAAGCAGCTGTAGACATTCCTGGTAATCGCTGAATGACACATGATTTGGTGTGCGAGGAAGAGAAGGTTGGGAGCCGTAAATGTGTATGTAAATCATTGTACTGTTGCACCATAACTACACCCCCTCCCTCCCTCCCTCCCTCCTTCCCCTCCTCCTTCCTCCCTCCCTTCCTGCCCATTCCCTCCCCCCCCACAGCAAGCTGCATGCTTTCATCTGGGACTCTGCGGTGCTGGAGTTTGAAGCCTCGCAGAAGTGCGACCTGGTGACCACGGGAGAGCTGTTTTTCCGTTCGGGCTTTGGCATAGGCATGCGCAAGGACAGCCCCTGGAAACAGAATGTGTCCCTGGCCATTCTCAGGTCTGTCCCAGCAGAAGCTGCGATTCTCGTATGACTTTTTGCTTTCTTTTGTTTCTTTCTTATTATTATTATTTTTATTTCTTTATATATAAATATATATGTATAGTCACGTACAGACAGTTTGCAACCATTCAGTACATCGGCTTATGTGTCATCTTTTTATGTCTTCCCTCTCCGGCCCTGTTTGTCTGTTTGTCAAATTTCTGTCTGTTTGTCGGACCTCCTGTGTCTTGTTTCACGTGTGTTGGTAACTGGGAGTAAGTGGCTCGAACGTTCTGCCATTAGAGGCCTCGTATTAACTTCTTTACCTCTCTTCCCACCACCCCCAACCCCCTGCAGTTCTCATGAGAACGGCTTCATGGAAGACCTAGACAAAACCTGGGTGAGATACCAGGAGTGTGACTCGCGGAGCAATGCCCCAGCCACACTCACCTTTGAGAACATGGCAGGTATGGTCCCTTTCGCTGTAGGGAAAGCGTTAAAAAGTGATTGGACAAAAACTGCAGTGGTAAGTTACTGTAGCCCTTTTTTGTCCAATACCTTTGCCTGACTGTTTTTGGTGTCGGCGTGGGTGCTCTGTATGTGATTCTGTGCAGTTGTGTTGCTTACAGCCGCTGTCGTCAGTAGTAGGAGCTGGTGACGAAAAAACGGGGCGACCACTGGAGCATCACAAGCGTTGATGCTCAGTGGGAGCGGCTTGATTGGAGATCGGCTGCTCACAGGTTTCCGTTTTCTGTTTTTTTTGTTTTTTTTTCTCGACGCCAGGAGTCTTCATGCTTGTGGCCGGAGGGATTGCAGCGGGGATCTTCCTCATATTCATTGAAATCGCCTACAAACGCCATAAAGACGCCCGCAGGAAGCAGATGCAGCTGGCCTTTGCGGCCGTCAACGTTTGGAGGAAGAACCTGCAGGTAGGAAATAATCTCTTTGCCCCTCAAATATCTGTGATGAAACCTAATAAAACGGCATACAACATAGCCGGTAATCCTTCATCCTTTAGTAGTGAAGGACCAGCAGAGGGATCGTGATCTCCGATACATAAATATAATATAAGGGATTTCGGACGGACACTTTCAGGGTCTTAATCGTTTCAAGGAGTCGAACTGCACCCATATCTCTTGTGTGTACCTGCAGGAAAGTAAAGAAGCCTCTGGAAGTCAAGCGGTGACTGAGACCCCCTCTTTAGTATGTAGCACTCCTACGTCACCGCTCGCTGTTAGAAAATTAGTAGCCTCTAACATATTAGATACTATATTACCTTCTCTTAATTTCTTCATGGCATGATGAAGTGTTTTTTAAGATGCTAAGCTTCATAAGGTCAAAGGAAATCTAGACACGGCAGTAGTAATGGTTATAGTAGAACTGATGCTTTGATTGTCCCAACATTGACTTTTTTTCTCTCTCACAGCCATGCAACAGCCGGGAGCTAAACATACAAATAGAACATTAAAAAAAGAAAAAAAAATCAATGCTTTATCTCAGCGACCCATATTTACTGTTAGTGGCTATGACATGCAACACTGTGGCGCATAATAATAACTAGATGTAATGAATCTTTGTGAAACAGCCATGCTTGAGGCTTTGCAGAACACCACATTCATAAAAATTTTAAAAAAACGCTCTCGGTTTAAAGGGTCAGTTTACACAAATCTTCAAATTGCATTTCTAGAAAACAATTGGAATGTTACATGTTTCTTTTTTAGCATTGATGTACAGTACTGTGTAAAAACTGTCATGCACCAAAATTCCTTTGCTGCAATCATATAACGAAACTGCAGCAGACGGTGGCGCATGGTGTATAGCCCTTTACTTTGGGTTATTAGTCCTCCGGTGTGTAGAGTACCTAGAAACTGTAATCATATGAGAGTAGAACTACAATATATTTAACTCAAGAAAGAGTTAAAAAAAAGTGTTCCTGAAAATACTATTTAAGTACTAAATACATCAATATGCCATCAAACTAAAAAATAAATTATGTGCAAATTCTGGTATTTTACAGATTTTACAGGCCAAAATGAAAAAAAAAAAAATAACCATGCAACTAAGTAACATAATACCGATGTTGTGTGGGGGGAAAAAACATGCCACTAATTCAGTTTTTTCTCAGTGAAAAGAAACTAATACATAGGCTGTAGTATGTATTACGTGTATCTATGCTTTCTAAGAACAGGGTAGAGTTCCTCCAGTGACAGCATTTAGTGTTTACTGTATTTCCTTAATCTCCAAATGTCCCAACAGGAGGAGGAGAGAGAAAATAGCAGGATCCAGAAATGTTACTGAAGTAAGAGTATTGTTAACTCCTAAAAATACTTTTTTTCCCCAAAAAAAGTAATTAAAGTAAATATAACTATTGGTCAAACCAGTCTCTCAGCTTCATTCCCCAGCCTAGATTCTCTTTCTAATCAGTTTCTGTATTATTATAATAAATAAAAGTCCAAAAGGGCCTCAAAAATGGTTGAGGAATTTGATGGAGACTATGTTAAAACATTAAAATCGTTATTTTGCCATTGTTGAGAAAAGTCAAATGTGCATAAAGGACATGAAAATTAAAATTCCCAGTTGCTCGTAAGATTTGCTGGGCGAGACTTATTGGTAAAGACTAGCCTAAACAATGACAAGAAAGTCTAATTTCTTGGAATCTAAACAAAAAACTAAAGCATGACTCAACAGTTTTCCACAGTACTTTAGCAGTCTGGGTGTTTCTTTTTTCATTTGAGTGGACTGATTTCAGCTATAATTGAGCATTAACAGCAAGTTCCTTTACTTGACCAATCAAGAACATGGCTTGCTCCTGTAGCCCAGTGCAATCAGTGCAGCCGTAACGTGCCTGAACTTTACTCACTTGGAGATGCAGGTTTTTTGTCATTACCGGGCGGTCACACTGTGAGTCTTTGATGAGGCCCTGGCAGTATGTTTGCTGTCTGTATGTGGTTGCCCCCTGCGTAAATAAGACAGCAGGGGCTGGAGGAAGGTACAGTATGAATGTAAGTGCCTGTCTGTAAGCTGCTGTTGTTTAATGGCGTCTACGTCCAGCTGACAAATTTAACTGTTGTGAGCGTCCTCGTATGAATGTGCGAGTTTCAGGCACACGAGTAAGATCAAATGCATGCAGGGGTGGCGTCACTGAGAAAGGAGAACGACACATTAAACAGCCTGCAAAACATTGATGTCAGTGGGGATCACGTTAGCTGAGAGAGCGGACAAAGATGTAGCTTACTGACCATCACTGTGGAACCTAGAGCTGGGACGACGGACACATTAATGCAACGGCATTCTGAAGGAAAACGACTTAGTCCACCAAATCCAAGTAGTTCAGCCTGAATGTTATTTAAAATTTTGTCTCCGTGTACTGATTACACTCCATTGCGTAATTTTCATAAATTAAAATTGACAATCTGCTAATGTAGGACACAGATCACGACGATGGAGACTATAAGATCGCAGATAATGTGCCGTCCTCCTTCCTTAGTACAGCAAGCATAAAAACCTGCAGTCTCACTGTTGGCATTGTTTTTGACTGCTTGTATGTCTTTACATGTAATAATGTGCTTTTTATACTGCCTCAGGTTGGTGTATTACCACAAACACAGCATTATGAAGGACTATGCACCCACATGCCTTCATAAATAGATGTAACTTCAGAGAACGTGCACATCTGACTAAATCTGTGCAAGATGCTGTGTAACGATGCTGCTTTCTTTGCAGAAGCGTTATGGTGCCCTGCTAATTCATGATTCAAAGGCACTAACCTGTTTTTCTATCCTAGTAGCGATGTAGATCTATATGATCTATATATTTGATCTATTTAATTGAATGCAGTATGATAAATGTTTTGTAAAAACTGCTGTGTGTTCATTAACAGTAAATCATATATATATTCAAATTCATTCAAGGAAGAGTCATGAATGTTAACCGCTGTTATTATTTACTTTGCATTTTTAGTTCACAACTGTTTGCTTTTTTGCAACTTTTCATCTTGAATAATGACAGTCTTTCTCCTACAGAGTTTAAGTGATCTATAATAAAAAAGGAAATTGAGGACTCGAACCAACAGATTGTCTAGCAAACTTTTTCATGCAATAGTCAGACTAAAAGTTGCAAAATCTAAGGATATAGTGAACAGCTACTCAAACTAAGACTGAAGTTAAAACTGGTCTAGCTGAGAGTCTAACTAATGGGTAGTTAAGCAAGTAGAAAGTTAGCTGCTACTCAGGCTAATAACTGAGTTAGGAACTTTAGGGCTAAAACTCAAACTCAAAGCTACATCAGCTCAAAATCAGCTTACAGCTAATTAAATTGTAGTAATATAACTGACTTAAAGTCAAGCAACTCAAGCTGAGATTCAGCCTAACAACTACCTAACTGTCAAACTAATAACTAGCTAGGCTCAGGGTCTAGCTAGCAACCATCAAAGATTAGAGCACACTAGAGCTGTGTTGAAAGAAATTCGTAAAATTGATTACTAATCGATTCTTATAAAAATTCCTAAAAATCGATTCAGACATCAAAAAATCGATTTAATCATTTAACATTGTTTGCCTTTTTTACAGCTAGAATGGGAGGGAAAAGTCCAGACAGGCATTTAAGGCTTAGGTCTGAAAGGGTTAACTCTTGAGAATCGTATTCAAATCGATTCTTGAAATTGGGAATCGATACCCAGTTCTTAAACTAAAATAGAGGTAACAATTATGCTGGCTGAAAGTCAAACTAACAGCTAATAAAGTTGACAGGATAACAGCTACTCAAATTGAGTAGCCAATGGCTAAGCTAAGTGACAAGCTGACAAGTACTTCAGTTTAAAGAAAAGCTAAAATATGCTTAAACTGGGATCTAAGTAACAAGTAAACAAGCTAAGACTTAAGTTGCTGTAACAGACTGAGAGTCAAGCTAAGTGCTCACAGCTAACAGCTAAAATCAATCAAGCTAACAGCTAATCAGGCTAAAAGTCCAGGTAATATCTACCAAAGCTAACAGAAAGCCTACAGATACTCAGAATGCTAGTTCAGCTCCTCAAACTACAACTTAAGCTAACTGGTAATCTAGCTAAGAGTTTCAGTTTATCTTAAAATTTTCTGCATCTTGAAAATTGCGATATTCAAATGAAATTCCTTTTCACCAAAAATGTCACTTTAAAAATGAGATAGCCAAGTGTGACTTGGCTATCTCTTTAGCTATATGTTTACTTTGACATTACTATCTCATATTTAGAGTAGAAATATATCGCAATTAGGAGATCAGAATTTCTTCTTTTCAAAGGCAGTGATTAAAAATAACACTTTCAATTATGATTACAGTCTGATATTCCAACGATTTACATCACTTTTAGTATTTTTGAAGCGTTCCCATTCATGCTTAAAAAGGATCTTTTAAAGCAGATCTTACTCAGAGGTGCACTCTCTGAACAAAACTTAAACTGGTCTCACCCTGAAATAACCACAAGGCTCTGAAACTCCACTGTGTGATTATAACAGTGGTGGAGTAATGCTGGACTTTGGCAGTTTGGTCCCGTTTCCAGTGTGAAACAGGTGGTCGCCATATATCGTGCATAAGTCCCATTCATCTGATGGCTCAGCATGCCCAGCATGGCCGAGACTGTGCGCACGCAGCACCTCATCAGGGCTCGGAGCAGCCAGGCGGCTCTCCTGCGGTCTCAGACATGCTTGAAATACAAATGCCTAAAAGTAAAGGTTACAAGAGGAGATTTGTCATCACTTGGGCATTGATTTTTTTTTTTTTTTTTTTTTTTTCTGAAGCAAAACGAACTCTCTGCAATGTAATTTACCAACATCAGGTTTCATCTTTCAACAGGGAAAAAGTAAAGATTTTGTTACCTCCTTACCCTCTTTTAATCAAGTGATGTGAAGATAATCCTGCTCTCATCTATACCTGCTAACCACCTGATGTGTTGTCAGGGGGTTGAGAGAAAAGTCCTGGTTGGCAGAGGGGAATGTTGGTACAAAAAGAGCCAAGTCATGTGACCTGATGAGAGAGGATGTTCTGCGGGGGCCAGTGCTGGCCAGGATCGATCTGTCCTGCTACTTGTTTAATGTTTAATCATTCTATGTATTCCTCCCTTATAATGCCCCGTCCATCCATGAAACGTTTTGGCATGTTGAAATTCACACCACACTGCCCTGCCCAACCCTAAGGGCCTCCCTCATCGCTCTTATTCAGCTATCCACCACATACTCTTCTTTTTTGTTTTTGTCCAAATCCATCCTAGAGTGCTTTTTTTTTTAAGGAGTATTTTTTATCCACCATTTGCTGATCTCATCATTTAGCTAGGTATATAAAACTGCTAAGATTTTAATTTTCATTTAAACTTTTACAGAGTAAGATTATGGGTTTGCTGCTACATTAGATAACCATTCCAACTCAGTAATACTGCATCATATTCCCTTGTGTGTGGGGTGAATTTCCATTATACCACTTTATGGTATAATGACTCTAAATGGGCTTCAGTTACTGACTTTTGTCGCTATTGTTTTCCCTCTTCGATATGCATCCAAAACTGTAGCTTCTCACTTTTTTATATACCTGCCTGGCTTTGGATGTGGATGTTTGCTTTGCTAGCAATTTTTAAATAAATATTCACCTTTTTTTTTTTAAATCAATTCATTTTTGGTGCCCTTGGCTTTTGCTTAGGATCTTGTAAAAAGTAATAATCAGGTGGATGGAAATTTATTTTATTTTTCTTTTCTCCCCCCAATGCAGCCCTCTTCCTCTGTAGAGACTCAGGATGTAAGAATACATTAATATGAGTTTTTCTCGGTTTTGTTCCTTTCTGCACACAAACCATGCAGCCATTGTGAGAGTAGCTGTGAGGCACTCTGATGGTGTGAGGGAGGGAGAGTGCCAAACAGTAAAGTTTGTATTATTTTTTATTCCAGTAACTTCTTTGCTTTTGTTTTGAATAGCATAAGAACTTATTTGCCTGAGCTTTTGATTGTAGTGTAGTATTTAGATACACTGAATTTGAAAAGTCTACACACCCCTCTGAAGATGTTTTTGTGGTGTAAAGAAACAAGCGGATGTTTAGTTGTGTCAGAACTTCTTCCACCATAGTCCTCAGAAAATTTCCAAAACATCAGTGAAATTTGATTGTCAAAGGTATAAGTCAGGACATAATTATTAGATATATTTTCTGAAACACTGGGGAAACAGTCACTATCGTGGTGTGTGTGAAATGACCAACAGCTGAACTCCTAAAGAATTGTAGAATTGCAAGAAACAAATTGCTCAGGGTCAATCTTTCGTATTTTTCTGTTAGGGACTCAGAAAATATCCAAAGTGTCTGGTTTACAATAATCACCAATGATTATGATGGATATTAATATAATTATTGATTAAGTTTAGGTTATTATTGGATAATCAGGACATCAGCCTTTTCACCAGTTAGAAAAGGCAACTCATAACTTTCCAGACACACAGCCTCATCTGAAAGTGTGGATTCAAAATGTCGATAATTACTTGCAGAAATCCAAAACAACTTCCTACTTTTGTACAAGATTTATTCACAAAATAGGTTAACTTTCTAGCCAAAAAATGTCATCAATAAGCCCTCTCTACTCTATGAGCATGCAACTAAACCACTAACCAATATTAGAAAATGGAAAATATATGAAAAATAATTGAGACAATTAACGCCAGTGGGATCAGGGAAAGACAACTAGGGGCTCAAATAAGGGGCCTCTTGGAGGACAAAGAGTAATTTAACTTTGCTTTGGCTAAGGTGGGCATTCTTGGCTCAATCTAGGGAAGCTCTGGTAGGTATCAGGCAAAGGGGACAAAGGGCCTGAAAATTTTTGCTTTGGGCCAAGATGGCCCTGAGCACATGGCGTGCACGGAGGAAGGCCAGAACTTTAAGAAAAAAAAAATAATGTTAGTTTTTTTCAGAAGGGTCAAGTTGTCAGCTGGAAAACCCAAAATGATGCACAAACATAATCTAAATCTAAAAGATATGAATACTTCAATGATTCAAAAAGTAAAAAAAAAAAAACACATAGCAAATAATAAAACAGCTACAGCTCATGTGTTCGTCAATGCAAGTGAGCAAAGATACAGCTTTTTGAACAAGACATTTTAACCATCAAATGAAATGAGTCTAACCCATTTGACCTATTTTTTTCCCTAATTTATCTATCTGCCCCAACATACATTTACCATAAAGGTGTATTTCAAGCCTACTTTTGCGTTGAAGTCAGGTCCAGTCCACGGAGAAGGGAGCAAAAATTATTCAAAATAGGACAGACGAAGGGAATACATGAAGCAATAGATGACAATATATATATATATATATATATATATATATATATATATATATATATATATATATATATATATATATATATATTATCAGCCTAGAAAGGGAGACAAAACCATTTGTGAAGCTTAGGGACTTCAGGTATCCATGCTTAGATCGGTTATACACAAATGGGGAAAAACAAACCTGGAATAGCGGTGAACCTTCCCAAGAGAGGCGAGTCTAGAAAAATGAATCCCAAAAAAAGCTTCAGTGACTAATCGAGGAGGTCGTAAAGGAACTCAGAACAACATCTAAAATTCTGGCGGCCCCAGCAGCCCCACTTAAGGTCAGAGATCAAGATACTGCAATAAGAAAGAGAGACTGGGAAGAAAGGAGAAAAATTCCAAGATGAAAACCGTGGCAGAGCAAAAGGAAGACAATTTGACATTTTTGACATTTGTCAAAAACCATCTTGTTTATCCTGAGGACTTTTTTAAGATATTCTGTGGACAGACTGGACAAAGATATACCTGCTTGGAATCCGCGTGTCCCACTGAATTTGGTGTTAAACTGTTTACAGAAAGAAAATACAAAGACGGCTGTTGATAGTATGCTTCGGACCTGAAATATTTCTGGTAATTGATGGAACCATAAATTTAGCAGAAAAATCCTCAAGGAAAATCTCTAGCCATGAGATCATGACCTCAAAGGTCTCATTCACAATTTTCTTTCCAATATATTTATTGTTATGGTCTCTAGTTTTAATTAATGGCTTTTGAGTCGTTTTCTGTGGAAGAAATGCTCTTTGCTCTTGTTTAAGGAAGTTGCTTCTACTGGCAGAGCTGCTAACTGCTAGCTTCTGCTACCACTGATGTGCTCTGCTCTTTCTTGGCCACAAAATCAACACAGCCTTCCGTGGGTGGTCACAAGCCTACGATTATATATTTTTAAAAATTATTTGACGTAGAAGGCACCGGCTTTTTCTTGCTCGTTTTTGCTGTCTGTCCTTTCTGTGGCTAATACAGGTAAAGAAAGCAATCACGTGCAGTATGCATATGCAACTCTGAGAGACCGATTGTAAATGAATGAGACCTTTAAGATCAAGCACAATTGGATAATGCAGCAGGACAGAGATCCAAGCAAGTCCACCTCTGAATGACTCAAAGAAACCAAAATAAAACGTTCGATTTAAAACTGATTGAGACGCAGGAAAACCATTTAATGTGGCTGAATTAAGACAGTTTTGCCAAGATGAAGGACTGAAATCCCTCCACGGCCTCAATCTGACAGTTCTGGAGTGTTTTTGCAAAGAAGAGTGGAGGCATTGCCAAGCTGAAATATGTCATGCTGATACCCCTTCTACCCATAACAGGCAGAGTAGTTTAGGAATCAACAGCTATGCAACCACTGCTTTTTTTGCTTTGGAGTTATGTAGGTCAGTGGTTCCCAACCTGGGATCTTTATACCTTAAAAGACAAAAAGAAAATTGTCTCTATAGCCTATAGTGTAAAACAGAAATAATATGAACAAACACCTACAACTGCTTTTTATTTTTGAAAATAGAAGTATTTAATTAATCGCTTTTAATGTAGGAGTTGGACACAAGCAAGGGGGTCCTCAAAGGAAAAAAGGTTGGAAACCAGTGGTGAAGATAATATAAGTCTCAAATTAAATGTGAAGGGACCTTCTAATTCTAACCCTAATTTAACTTTTTTTTTACACCACAAAGAACAGGCCTTGCAGGAGTGTGCAAACTTTTTACAGCAACTGTACCTTATTAGGTGACATTAAACATGTTTCCGTTTATCCATTTCAAATCTACAATCACTTGGGTGTTAAGTGTGTTTTCAGGCAACAGTCATTCATTTAGATAGATTAAGTAATAGAAGTATCACAATCACTGACATCTTTTCTAGTCATCACTCATTCCAGAGCATTTCCAAGGAGCTGAGTGACTGAGCAGATTTATTTTTAAGGACAACTCCACCATCCTGTGCAGTCAGAGATAATTTTCAGAAAATCTAGAACAGTGCCCTCTTATCAGACTGAACAGACTATTTCCACACACATCTAACAAGCTTTATCCCTTTCTTTCTCCCTCCTTTCACTTTCTTTTTTACTTTTTAAGTGCCCTAGTCTTTGTTCTACAAGATCATTTCAAATAAGTAGACAAAAAGGTCTTCTAAGTGGGGTGTCGGGTTCAGGTGGTTTTGATGGTGCGTATAGAGCGACTGGGTGAGACTGAAAGGCACAGTCATCACCCCGGCAGTAGAGCACGAATAATGTTTCTACGTATATTCATTTTAGGATAGGAAAAGTGGTAGAGCAGAGCCCGACCCCATAAAGAAAGCCTCTTTTAGGTCCATCAGTACCACCCTGGCTTCCAGCATCAAGAGACGTAGGTCCTCCAAAGACACGGTAAGGAGACGAAGGATCAACGACCTCCACTTGTTAACGCCTCTCTTCTCTCCTCCTCCTCTGTCTCGGATTTTACCTTCTCTCCTACTCTGTCCTCTCTGCATACATCCCCCATATCCGAACAAGTCCCATGTTCAGCCCACTCATTTTCCACGCGACTCTGCGCAGCCTCTGCCAAGTGTCTGTCCCTTTCGCCATCGATCAGCCATCACCATGTAGGGCTTACAGCTCCTTTAGTTTCAATGGGCGAATTATCCCAAGTCAGGGCAGGTCAGGGTTGTGAAATTCGGAGGAAAAGCCTCACAATAATTCAGGGTCTCTGGGGGTTTGGACAGGAGTGGGGTCTTCTAGAGGAGGAGGGCGACAAAAGCCAGCAAGCCGTGTTTTGTCTTGAGCTGCTCTTCCCTCCTAACTCTGGTCTCGATTGTGGATTATGGCAATGGTATTCCTCTTGTTCAGTGGTGGCATTGTAGTGTGTGTGTGTGTGTGTGTGAGCTGTATAAGAGCCAGTGTCTGTTCATATGATTGTGCTGTGTGATTTTGACTGCTTGATCCAGTGTGTATTCATAGTTCCTTTGCAACCAAGCCTGCACTCTCCTCAGTTTGGGTTTTGCTTATGTTTTGTTAAGCATGCGCTGGTGTCCTGTACTCTGGTGTCTCTTATTGTTTTTGGGTTGGTTGTTTTTTTTCTTCCAAATTCATAATCAAGGCAGTTGTTATGGGAAGTCCTCCTAAGAAGAAAACCAATGTGTTGTCTGACTTAACATGTCTCCTTCCAGGATTAAACTCATGGATTTTTATTGACGATCTTTTGATTTCTCATGTTTTCTTTGTCACAATTCTTGTTTAATTTCCTTGTGGTCTCAACTGTGCATGCTTCTTTCAGGTTCTATTTTAAGGTGAAGACAACAGTCTTCTTTTTTGTTTGAATTCCTCTGTTTTGTAATCATGCAACGAACTTTGTGAACTGTCAGACTCTCATTCTATCACAGGACAAGCATAAAAAAATTTTTTTGTACATTTTCTACAACTGCAGCTGCATTTGAATTGTGAATGTCACTCAGTCACTATATTTTGTTTCCCCTATAAGGACAAAGAAGTAGATATAGCTAATTTATGTCATTTACATATGCATCTAAATCGAGCTATGGCATTGATCAAGCAGATACCTAAAGCAGAATGGGCAAAAGTCGTATCAGTTACTCATAAGCAAGTCTAAAAAGATATGTTTTAATTTTTGATTTAAAAGAGTTCAGTGTCTCTGCAGCTTTGCATTCATCCGGTAGTTTGTTCCAGACGTGGGGAGCATAGAAACTGAAAGCTGCTTCTCCATGTTTTGTTCTGGTTCTAAGGATGATCAGTAGATTAGAGCTGGAAGACCTGAGTGATCTGGAAGGTTTGTATTGCGATAACAGATCTGTAATGTACTCTGGTTATAACCCATTCGATGATCTATAGAATTTTTTTTTACTTTGAAAACTATTATCTGAGCTACAGGGAGTCGGTGTAAGGACTTCAGAACTGGGGTGATGTGTTCTACTTTCCTAGTTCTGCTAAGAACACAAGCAGCAGCGTTCTGGATCAGCTGTAGCTGTTTAGTTGATTTTTTTTAGGCAAACCTGTGAAGATATTGTTACTGAACACAAAAGCACCTATTTTAAACAGTCATACAGTAACTAGGGATGTCCTGATCAGCATTTGGGCCTCCAATCCCGATTTGATCTTTTAACCCCAAATCCAATCCAATTTCGAGTCCCAATCTGATATTTTGCCTTTATTATAAAAATTTATAAAACTGAAATATATTTTCAATAAGTAACTCAACTTAACAATGCGCATTACTTTTATCGTAATATTAAAAGAAAATCTTACAGAGAATTAAAGGTCACTTTCAGTTTAATATTTCAGACAAAATCATACAAAAAAACACATACTTGGTACAATGTTATTTTAAAAAGTAGGCTACTTCTGGCAGGCTATGCACTGGTGTACACAGTGCTGCCGTCCACTTTATGGGATTGCATTGACTTTATATTTTTCAGTAAATAGAAAGCCCACATTGTACTAAGTTTTTAAGTTGCAGTATTATTATTGATGTTTTCACTATAAAATGAAATATCCTATGCCCCTGAGATCAGCATAGATTTCCGACACTATTTGAATGCACCACAGGTGCTGCTCAGCATCTGGCTTTTTTCCTCTTCCTCATTAAGGGAACTGAGAGGAGTTTTTCTGTCTATTTTTTGTACATTGTTGCATGTAAATGCCAGAAGGTGGCCTCCTATGCTTTTATTATATAGTGTAAGGTTAAGCATATTTGTTGAAGTTTTCCCATATTAGAACTGTGTTTAATCTGCTATGCTGATTTGTGGTAACTGAGAGTCCTTGTTCGCACCGCTACAGAATTTTCAATCATTCCGCAATATGCATCAAAGGCAACTAGGAGGCACTTTTTTTTAAAATCGTCACGATTTGTCAGCTACATAATATAGCCAATCTGCGATCACTGAAAAAATGTGATAATATTGGCCCGATCCAATTTTGAGAACGGGATCAGGACATCCCTAGTCATAACATATGAGAAATACACGTTGGTGGGGAGGAGGGGGATCTTCCACACAACAGAGCAAGGTTGCAGCTGATCAACGCGCCCATCCAGCCCAGCGCCCAGGAGTGGGAAGGAGTATGTGGGGAGGAGGCGAGGACATTGAAATCAAGGAGTGCGTGCATGTCTATGATTGTGGTGTGAATGTGTGTGTGTCAGTAAGTGAGCCTGTGATTTCTCTCTCAGTTCAATCAGTGTCTATCACCTGAAGATGTCAGGGGATGACCTCAGGAGAGCTGATCCAGGAAGGTCACAGGCCGGTGTGAGAATCGTAGGGGAGGCTGGGACGGAGCATCTGTCTACTTTAACTTCCAGGAGTTTGAGATGGTCCGCCTTCCAAGGACAACATGGGGAGCCAGATTCAGATAACAGCAATGATGTGTTCAGGCCAGAGCTTGTTGCATCTGGCTTAAGTCTCTCAGCGGTCTCAATGGCGACTCCACAGAGCCGAATCGGGGGCAGTTTCCACCAAGCTGAGCTGAAAACGTCTCCAAGTTGTCATCCACTCCACGGACGAGTTCCGAAACCACAGCCAGCTCGTTAGTGAGAGCATCTAGCTTACGATTTCACTCGTACAACTATTGAGTCGGAGTGTTAACAGCACAACACATCCCTTTGTAGAGGTCAGACAGCTTGCCAACTGGTGCCGACTGCTTTTGAAACGTGCGATACACCAGGAAACCACCGGCTCCAAACAGCAGAAACCTGGTTATCATAAATCCAATTATATAGATGTCTTCTACGTCCTCCGCAGACATATGATATTCTTCCTCCCCCAGGAATCTATCTCCTACCCAACCGCATGCATTCCATCAGCACAGGAGGGCTCTCCCTTAGCCGTTGTATGGGTAGGAAAATGCTATCTATTATATTTAGAGACTAGCTGACCAGATCCATTGTTTATATTTTGGAGGAAAATGCAAAGAAAGGCTCCAGATAGACTGACAAAGACAAGAGCAGCAGGGGAAAAAGGGAGATGGGAGGGGAACGAAAAAAGCAGGAAGAAGACATAAAATAAAATGACTCCTTTACGGTTATTCTTAGATACAGGAGACAATTTCTCTAGTGTCTACAGCATATAGCTGAATATTAGTGGTAAGATACTAACAGTGGCATTAAAATCCAAACATTACATCTTGTTCTCTCAGGCAGCATTACATATCTAGCTAGTGCACTAGTAGACATAAAATTGCAGTTAAACTTTAGTGTTGGCAATATGCTAATATTATCAACAGTATGGTAAAGTAAAATTGTTGTTTTAGGAAGTTACGCATTATGTTTCTTTTTATCTAACACTGATAAAAATTAAAAATAAACTCTTTACATGATTTTCACTGGTCCATGTGACAAATATTTGGTGCAATATTCTGCGGGTAATAAAAGTTACAAATGAATATTTGCATTAGCTTTCCAGCATTAGCATTACCACACCAGCATTACGCCTAGGTGGATTAGGTAGCACTGCACTTAATAACTTTTGTGCAGTGCCTTTAATGCCCAATACTACATTGAAAATACCATTAAAAATTAACATTAGCATGCTAACATCACCAATAATGTAGTATTTTTCCTTTGTTGGCTGAGGCAGCACCTATTTACAATTCTTCATATTGGATACAATGCACAACCTTTGTAAAGTACATTTACTGTTAAATAAAACAAAAGAGATGGCTACATGGTAGATTAGAAACATACAGCTACCCTTCAGGTTTAGCATATCTATCGGACTAAACAGGACTTCATTACATTTTAGCACTGATTCAGAGCACAGCTTTCATAGTGTCCACAGTAGCTGCATTAAATGTACCAATTAAAAATAAAAACATTGTTTCATGCTGTGTATTTAAAAGATTGGCCTTAGCGCCCTAATTTTAGCACTAGAATGCTGACATTGCACTCTGTTGGCAATGACAGCATTGCATTATATGCACATTACCTGGAAATTAAACTGTCCACCAGTGTATTTATTGTACAGTGTAACACATTTTTAGTGGACTATATGATGTTGTTGATAAAAAAAAATATACAGTAGAGCATTGATTATGCCTGCTTACTCGACCAGCGACATGTTAACATTATCCGTTTTTTGAAAGGTGTGGTACATTGTGATTATATGGACCAATGAAGTGAACATTACTTTTACTGTGACAGCAGATACATTTGTAATACAGTATATATTGCTGAAAAGTTACAGTGATGATTTTGTAACACCCCCTATAAAATGGAGGACTTGCCGTATGGTGCATTATATAGTGAATGAGTGGCTAATTCACCCAAAGCATATGCTTGACACAATGAGAGTTGCAGCGATTTTTTGCATTTCTTTACAGTCAAGCTCAAAATCTGTGCTCTTTGAGTATGAGGAATTCAACGGAATAAGCTTGATTCATTTTTTTTTTTATCTGAAAATCTAGGAAGAAGAAAATAGACTGAAACCCAGAAAGGTTTTATTCTCCAACACTGTATTTTGGATGTATATCATGGCGCGTGTATCAAGTTTTAAAAAATGGGCTTGTTTGTTTTTTAGATTATCACATTTTCCTCTGTTGACTGTATTATGGCTGTTTTTAAACAACAACTTTTACTATTCCTTGGTAGTTTTTGACTAGACTTTGTTTTGTCTCTAATGAAAAGAAGATTTAAATCTCCTTTGTTATTTTTTCTGTTTAAGGATTAAGATTTGAACGTGTAGAAGGTGTATGAGTAGAAAATTAAATAGGATGTAGTCAAATTTTTTTAAAGTGCTTCCAATATAAAGGCCAACCATCTTCAGTCTTTGACCATTATTTTAATTTTATATCAATGTTCTTCTTTTTTATATTAATGGATATCAATGGACTTGAGTGTCAGTGTCCCTCACCCACATGCCACACCGCTCCTCTCTTCCTCTGCAAGCATGCCAATTCCTTTACCTGTCGTAGCTGTAGTAACAGTAGAAACAGTGTGTAGATTGTCCTATGGAATAAGCAGCCTTTTAAGCCTTACCTGTGCTTGTGATGTCAGTAAAGTGTCTTCCTTTTACTGGTCCACTTGACCCCAGTGGGGTGCGCTCTATAAAAAAGCCCTCAAGGGGATGAAAGGTATAAAGAAAACAAACGGGGGCTGTAAGATATATGCTGATGCAACTTGTGGGTCAAGGGGATGAGGAACATCCACATTGACTTATGCTAATTTAAAAAAATATATATAGTACTGTGCAAAAGTCTTTAATCGATCATTTCTTTATAGTTTTCTTCCAAATACTCTTGTAACTTTGTGAAGTTGGCCTGATGAGTAGTTTTTCAGGTTTTCCTTTGGTTTTTGGCTGCTTTTTCACTTATTTTTAAGTTCAGTACCTGAAATAATTTACATTTGTGTTTACTAAGGTGCAGTTTCTGACTTACAAAAAATGAGAGATAAAAAGGCTTGTAATCTCTTTGTTACATTGACACATAGCAGAAATACAGATAACACTTCAGACTGAACGTTTACATACTTTGTCACCAGCAGGCCTTCACAAAACATAGTTTTGGCGTTCCAGACAAAAAAAACTCCAAAAAACTGATGAATAGACAGATTAATCAAGAATGGGAGTATAGATGGACGGATTGATGAAAGGACAAGGGGATGGAAAGTCTAATAGATAAATGAATGGATGGGCATATGATAGATAGAAAGATATCTTGTTGATACAGGAATGGAAAGATGGTTTAAATATGTCTTTTCAAATCTTTCATTTAAAAATCAGCAGCAAAGGAGCTTTGGAAATTAATCTACTGACCGTAGAACAGGCAATAAAGCCAAAAAATAGAAATTTAATATCTAGATTTGTCCAGACCTGAAATGTTTAAATTAACAACAGTTTGTGACTTTCCAACATATTTCGATATTGTGGTGAAACAGTGGTTAAAAAAAAAGCTGTCAAATTCATAAAATCAAAACATCCAAGTTCTCCAAAACACCTGAAGAACTTTTTATCAAGACAACCAAGAGTAGAAAGTATTGCTGCTTTCAGATGTTTGCACAGTACTATTTAATACTCAGTCTGGATGTTGTTCTTTCTATTAGCATGTTAGTAGCATTATAAGATCAACTGCTTGAATGTATTGGCTTTGTTAGCTCAAGGTAAGAAGCAACTGAATCAGCTTGAATAAGAAATATGATAATTAACTGTGAGACGGGCACACTTTCCCTCATTCACTGAGCTAGTGTTGCTGTTAACCTGCAAATGAAACTGCTTTTTCTGCTAAATGAATGTGACAATTGGGGTTATGGATAAGTTTCATGATGCTTACTTTGCTCAAAAACAAGACAAAATTACACAAAAAAATGTTTACACTTCAACAACGATGGGATCTTGTTTCCCCTCTCAGCTTTGTATAATGATGTATTATAAGAGCAGTGAAGGAAGGACTAGACGTAAGAGTCTGACGCAACAGCACTTTGAAATCTGTCAATAATTAATCTGCTCCTCCTCAGCTGCTAAAATTAGAAACTCTGCCTTTTCTGCAACAATGCAAACAAGTACAGAGATAAACGACAAGTGTGATTGGTCTATTGGAGGATCTCCCACTCTTGCACCTGGGGCTAAAAGATAAACAATGCATTAAACTTGCTGTTGTCCAGCCTCTCGTCTGCCTCCGTCTAACCCATCTCAGGAAAAATCAGATTGCTAAAGTATTACAGTGCCTTGCAAACGCATGAATATTCCTTAAACCTTTGAGTTATATTGGAAGTTTTTGAGGTAGACAAACACTAAGTTTTGCATCATTGTACATTTTACAAATAAATAATGGAAAATTGTGCAGTGATTATGAATATAGGCCCGTGATAAAATCCATTGTCAAATCAGTTGCCTTTCTTTATAAGGAACAAGTCAAGCTTGGTAAGAACTCAGAGCATCTATAAAAATCAACTTGTCACGGATTACCAATTATATGTAGCTCTGGACTTTGACTGGGGCATTATAAACCTTTAATTTTAGTTCCCCCACAGTCTTTTAAAAACAGGTTTACTGAAAGGATTACCACTAATATGTCTCACGAGCTTCCTAGTCCCTGCTAAGGAAAAACCGTCCCAGAATGAGGGTGTCACCCCATTTGATCACTATGGAGGTGGTGACAACAGGGTAATCTATATGCTCTGTTTTCTAAAAACGTTTTTGGAAGAAATGAAAAAGATTTTTATGTAAAACCAAGGGCTATCATGACAAGATCCTACTTGTGCATTGGCACACTCAAAAAGGTGCGAAACGGTTGTGTTTACTGAAATTAGTAGGGTGGAGTTCAGTGTTCTGCTGTGTCATGACCTGGTGCGTAATTTTCCAAGACCTCACAGGATCATTTTATTCATTAATTTTTTTTGTCAATATAAGGTTAAACTGAGTATCTGGGAATTCAAATCTTAGATCCCAGACATTTCACTTTCAGCTTTAACCATCCCACATCTGCAGCTACGCAAAACATTCGAATAGCATTGTGTGATATTGAGCGCACATATGGCAACACAACTCCACTTGTTGTTGTTCGTTCACACACAGAGTGGAGCAAAAACGCATTTGGCTGCCACTGATTGTGCAAGTTGTCCCACTTAAAAAAAGGAAAGAGGTCAGTAATTTTCTTCATAGGTACATTTCACTGAAAAAGTTCACCTCATAACTTTAGAATGTAAACTTAGCTAGCAATGACAGAGGTAAAACCTCTACTGTGTATCTTCACCAGGTTTGTACACCCTGTAGCTGGTATTTGCTCTAGAGATATGATGTTTTGGGGTACCCGTGGGTAAACAAAGACTTTCAACTCCCTCCACAGATTCTCTATTTGATTGACACCTAGATACTGACAACTCCAGAACCTTGAAATGCTTTCTTTTGGGGAGTCTGGGATCATTGATCCAGATCCAGACTGGTTTCATCTTTAATATTCTCACTAATGGAAGGAGGTCTTTGCACAAAATCTCACAATTCACGGCCCCAATTACCTTCTCCATAATACGGATCAGTTGCCATGTCCCCTTTGCAGCCCCAAAGCAAAATGTTTCCACCTCCATGCTTCACAGTGGGTATGGTGTTCTTAGGGTTCAGCTTTCTCCCCTCTTCCAAATAGTGTGGTGTTTATTTCAGAGTTATATTTTGGTCTCAGATGGTCTCTGGAAAACTTTAGTCAGGCTTGGACATGTACTAGCTTAAGTCGGGGGACTTTTCGAGCGCAGCAAGATTTTAATCCATGATGATGTTGTGTGTTAGTAATAGCAAAACTTTGTTACTTTTCTCCCAGCTCTCTTCCGGTCATTAACCAGTTGTCTCTTTATTGTTATGGGCTGTTTCCTCATCATTCTCAAGATTCATCCCAGTCTTGTGCAGGTGCACAATCGTGTCCCTGGTGTCCTTGGACAGCTCTCTGGTCTTGGCCATGGTGGAAGTTGGAGTCTGACTGTTTGAAGGTGTAGACAGGTGTCTTTTATACAGATAAGTTCAAACAGGTGCTATTAATACAGCTAAGGTTAGCTTCTTGAAGAAGAAGTAAGATGTATGTGAGGGCCAGAAGTGCTGTTTATTTGTACGTCCTAAATATTTATTTTCTGCACCATTATGCTTGTAATTTTTTTGAAAATCATAAAATGTGATTTCCTGGACTTTTTTTTTGCATTCTGTCTCTTACAGTTGAAGTGTACTGATGATGAAAATTACAGACCTCTCTCATCTTTGGAAATATGTGTTTTCATTAGTCTGTGTGCTCGGGTCAGGGGAACAAATACAACACCTTACATTTATTGAGCAAAACTGATGGAAAAGTGTTGGTGTTAAAACGCCCACATCCACCACCATTGCCACACCTATGGCTGCTAATTTGTTCTACTTTATTGTATTGAGGGGTATCATAGTAAAAGGGGTGGAATATGAATCCATGCCACATTTTTCTGGTTTTATTTTAAAGAAAAAACTTTTTAAAAACAAAAATTCTTCCCTGTTAGCTTCAAAATGATGCACTGCTTTGTGTTGGCCACATAAAATCCCAACGAGCCAGTGTAATTCTACCTGAGATGGGTTAGAGTTTCCTCCTGCTACAGATTTATAGAAAAATAGGTAAAGAGAATGCTATATCTTCCCTCTTTTCCCACTGAATGACTCACTTTTATGTGTTCCTTCCTTGTCATCTTTTGCTTCCATTTTTTTTTTTCTTCACCTTTGCAGCAGTTCCCACCTACTGACGCCACGGGCCAACTCAACTTGTCTGACCCGTCTGTCAGCACTGTGGTGTAAAAAAACAAACGGAGAGAGAGAGAGAGCGAGAGAAAGAAAAGAGAGCGACGCTAAGGTCCGTTCACGAAGGAGAGGGGAATCAAGATGATGCGGAAGGAGACAGCTCAAAAGGAGAAGACTCCATGTTTTCCCTCGCAGCTGAAGCTGTGGAGCTCTGTATGAAGCCTCCTGAAGCAGCGACTGATAACTGAACTTTGCACCTTTAACAACAAAAAAAAGACAATAAAAACAGGATTATTTATCTTGTTTTAGAGGTTTTTAGGATTACTAAGCATGCACAGAGAAACCCATCTTACCCATATATACAATCTTTTCCTTCTGTATATTATTACCTTGACTTACTAAGACTTGTTTTGTCCTTTTACTCGCATAAACTTAATGTTTAATGTTTGATTTTATCAATTTCCTAAGCAGCTGCATAGCTTTTAGTAGACCAGGCATAGTTTGGTTCATTTTAGGGATTTTAAAAAAAATGTTTTTGGTGCAAGTATTTTCTCTTCCAAATAAGGCTAAAATAGAGCAGAAGAATCGAGTGTTTCCTAACAACTTATAGTGCAATACAAAAAAGTGCTAGAGATGAATTATTTTTAATAGGAATTATATGAGTTTTAAATCGACACTTTAAGCAACATTTTATTGGGAATAATGGCACTTAAAACAAGCATATGGCTTCTCATGCCTTCAAGTGAGAAGGGAAGCATGTGTGTGTGTTTGCATATGAAAATGTAGGAGCTTTATGTGTTTGAATGATGATCATGATTAATGCAATTTTTATGACAATTATTTAAATGTTTGTTTTGCACTAACTTGCCCAAGGCAGTTATTTTAAATGTTAGCAAAAGCTTCAACTACTTAATTTAACTTTTATTTGAAGAAAAAAAAATCTATAAATATATATAAATAGACGAAGACAACATAAGTGCAATCAATGTAAAAAAACTTAGATTGGTGTTTTTATACTTGGACACCCTCTCTCTTCCTCTCTCCTGGGGCTGCGGTCTTTCTCGTTTCCAGGTTTGAAAGGGGTTGCATCAAAGGGCCGCGTTTTTCACCCAACCAGCACTCGGCCTCTCGTGCAAAACCTCAGAGAACTTTTGCACGGAAAGGCCAGAGTGAGTTGAAACCACCACGCACGTCTTGGTTAGTTGCAAAAACGGGCCGTTTCCCATTTTCTGGAGATGAGAAACATCTGCTTTGTACAAGCTGGTAACCCTCTTTAGTGTCTGGCACTGCTTTGCACTTTATCCTGAGGGGTCTCCATAAGTAAGTTGAGCTGAAATTACCAAGGAGCTACAGCAAAACCCCCAAAGTATCACCCAGACTTGCTAATTTTGTACCCCATAAACCATTTTTTGTTTACCTTATAATAGAATCAAGCTGTTTATTAATGCCTGGTTTAGGCCCCTGCATGCTTCTGTATTAATTACAGAACAAAATGCTTTTGTTTCATTTCTGGATATTGACATGTACAGTTACCTGAGCTGTGTGAAGAAGCACTTAAGTTCAATGAAATGTAAATAGATGAAGAAGGTCAAACTGTACTTGAATGTCTGATATTATGGTTGTAAACCCACAGGAGTTTTGTAACACAGGCATGCAACGACTCACAAGCACGTACAAACATGCACAAGGAAGGCCTCACAGCGAGATCTGCTTGTTTTTTCCCCCATATTTTCAAGGGAAGATCTTTGCTTTAAACCATTATGTTTCTATGGCTGTAAATAAATTATGCTGACATCATCCGTCCAACCTGTTTTGTGTTCACACCCGACTGATCTGGGTGTACAAATGCAGAAGAAAGGAGTTATATAAGGTTTTTTGCAACTTTCTCACTTTATTTTTTTATTTTTTATGTATTTGTTTATTGTTATTTGTATTTTTTCCTTTTTAATTCGGTTCAGGCTTATGTCTGTAATGGAGAATTCTTGGGCATCAAGTCCCTTAGCTAGTCTACGGTCCCTAAGGGGACATGGTTAAAACAAAAAAAAGTTGCGCAAAAGATAGTAACTTGTGCGCACAAGATACTTTCTGTAGTACACTTTCAACAACAAGGTAGTTCAAGATGCTTAATACGATTCTGTGGTAAAGAAACAAACCATATGATAAAAGCATGGAGAGTAACAACAGTAATTAGGACATATAAACATGAAAAGCATAAAAAATACATCAGAGAAAGAAAAACATAAGTGCAAATGCAAAGAATACAACATTAAAGAAAACAACAAAAAACAAAATCAAAACACAAAAATATATTAGAATATTACACAAAGGCAGCTCTAAACAAAACAGTTTGAGCTGTCTGATTGACCTTTTAGGTAGGCCTGTGAAGACAATGTTGCAGTTATCAAGGCGACAAAGGATAAATGCATGGATGAGTTTTTCAAGGTCCTGTCGCCACATTAGTCCTTTAATCCTAGAATACTAACTCATGCGCACCAGATACTTTATATAGCATAAAAAAGGGCATAGGTTTGTTTTTAAAATTGCTAGGAACAAGAAACATAAACTTAAGAGTACTTTGAAGAATGCAGAGGGAAATTACTATTGATTATTCATATATTGGTACTATATTCATTCGTTTGACTTTTTGCTCCAAAAATGCAGTGTAGTTGCAGGCTATATAGTATTTTTATTCAATCAATAGAAGTTGAAAGACACCGGCTGCAGGCTGAGAAAGATGCCGGCTGTTTTATTAGTATTATTCTCACAATCTACAACCGAATGATCAGATGAGACCAGACAACTCACGATGTGGGCTATGCACATTGGCAACAATCGTAGTTTTAAATTTGGAACTAGAAAGAAAGAAAATCCCTCAAGTGAGAAGACGCTTGCTGGAGAAGAAGAAAACAAAACAAAAACAAACACATTTCCTTGGCAACCCTGCTCGTTCTGTGTGGAGAAACTCCCATTTAACTGCAGTTAATGGCATTTTTACTTTTACTGCAGTTTTGTATTTATTTTTTTCAGTTCAATTCAGTTTATTTATATAGCGGCGTTTCACAACAGATGTCATCTCAAGGCACTTTACAAGAAGAGTTATTACAATACAATGTTTAATTTAGGAATTAGAGAACCACAGAAGATTGTATCGTGTAATTCTCAGCAATCCCTCACACTGAGCAAGCATGAAGCGACAGTGGAGAGGAAAAACTCCCTTTTAACAGGAAGAAACCTCCGGCAGAACCAGGCTCAGCACAAGCGGTCATCTGCTGAGATCGTCTGGGGTTCGGAGAATACATAACAGAGACACAGAAAGAGCAACAGAACTGATGCAGAAGCAGAAGTTGGTAGCAGGATGTGGAGAACTTTCCTCCACTGGGATGCCATCTTAGTCAGGGTCGTCAAGCAGGGCGGTTCAGGAGCACCTACTGTAGGAAGAGACTAAGAGAAAACAGTTAGCGCTTGAATTGACAGCTCATCATGCAGTTGGGGAGAAGTAGGAGAGAAAGTAGGAACAGACTCTAATAATGAAACATGTGATACAGACCAAAGCAAATCAATCTTTATCTAATAAAGCTTTTTCATGCCATTGGCAGCACAATACGGAACTATATGAATGGACCTTAAATTAAACAAACAATGCAGGGAGAAATTCTTTGGGAAATGATATTCATTTTTATGCCGCTTTGGCCTTAAAAATGCCGGAAAACCCTCCAATGTGGCTGATCTAAAACAACGATGTTGAAACAAATCCTCCACAGCTGGAAAAGACTCATTGCAGGTCGGCCCAACTAGTTATTAGGTTTATGGGACATGGAGGTCTTGATTTTTTATTTCTTTCTCTGACATACAAATAGCATTTCAGGATTCCTTGTGTTGTCTTTGATTTTTTAAATTATTTTGGTGATCCGAAACATTTACTTCATTGCGTTAAACATGCAAAAATGGTAGAAATCAGAAAGGAGGCAAACACTTTTTCACACCTTGGTTGTAGCTTGTCTGCAATGGCAAAATACCAGTTTTACCATTCACCTTTAGACTTTTTTTTTTAAACTTCTTCACCACATTTAATTGCTGATCACTTCACAGCTGTAACCAGAGCTAGATTAAAACTATTGAATTGACCTTTATTACAACAGTATGGATAAAACACACCTGTTACTGGATCTAACGCTTCCAAACACAGAACCAAACAAAGGCCAAAGTTCAAAGCCACTCATGATGTCGCTAACCCTTTCATGGGACATCACAACACTGTGTGCTTTTAACTAACAATCCCTGCTGAGATAAAAGCCGGATGAAACCACTGAAGCTTAGTCAGTGTGCTGCAGATTATCTCTGGGAGCATGAAAGTAGCCTGACAGGTGTGCATGACAATGCGGTGTTGTGATCTCCAAACACTAAGACAGGATTAATGAGTAAGGAGCAAAACCTGCTTCAGCGGACTGTCAATGTCCCACTCAGCATGTGACAACAATGGGAGGTTACTGTTGTCTGGAAAGCATAAATCACCGGGATTATTTCCTCAGAAGTGTTCTTACATAATCTGCATCAAATTTCAAGTGTGGGAATACGGAAAGGTGTCAACAGGACTGAAGACGGCATTCCCAAAAGCACAGTTCGTCGCCTGCAGAAGCATTAGTAAAGGTCAGAGCCCACGCACTGCATGTCGTTACTGCACACACTGGTAATGTACAAACTGTTGGAACTCGTATGAACTTCAAGCGGAAAAGGGTTTTTCGTTTCTTTGGTCTTATTCTCTTTTTATAATTTGAAGGGGGCAAAAAAACACATAAAATCACCAAATAACAAATATAACCTTCATATTTTTTTCCCACCACAAATCATGTACAGATGTAAGACATTCTCTAAATTGAACGTTTTTAAAATGTTCGGGATGGTGGACACGAATAAGAATTTTCTTTTCAATTGTCCCATGTTGAAAACATTCCGGTGTGTCGTTTATGAACACAGGGGGAAGGATTTACTTGTTATGAGAATGCGAGAAAAAACTCAGGGTTTCATTTGTCTTCGCCAGTCACTTCAAAATGTATTATTTAGAAAAAAGAAAGGTTTTATTAGAAAAAAAATATTTACAATTTTTAAAGAAAAATCAAAACGCCAGGAGTTGTTTTTATTGCCAGATTTTGACGAGAAAAACCCTTTTAGCTAAGCATGCAGGGGTCCTGTAGGAGGCGCTGTGGTCAGTGCCACTTTCAACACTGGACATTTAGCTGAAGAAGGAAATATTACATAAGCCTATCTCAATAAATACAATCAGAATTTGAATATTTTCTTAAGTCTGACTTTTTTTTCCCCTCACAATGAATCAGCCTATTTACAGTTCAGTATTTGACTATTTGTCTGTGCTCTTAATTATTTATGGAAAATGAAGGTATTCACATATGTTTTCAAACAGCATTTCAAAAAGAAATTAAGTGAAAGTTTGACAGAGGAAGCCAAAATACGCTATATAAATTATACACCTATTGGCTGGTATTCGTAAAGCAGCCAATCAGCAGCAGTCATTTTCCTCAGTGTTGATTGGCTGTACCCTTAGGACCTGAAAAATGGAAGACTGTAGACGTTGGCTTCTTCTAGTGCAAAGACAATTTTCATTAATGCGTACTAAATGCTTATTAAGACATATTTGGTATTAAACTATTAAAGTAGATTATTCAAAGTGTTTTAGAGCTATTTGAAGGCAGCTGTGGTCCCTGAGAATAGCAAGGATCCAGTATAGTCTAGTTAAAGCCAGAAGAATATCAAGACTACAGCAAATAATCTTAAATTCCGCTGTAATTTTTATATTCATAGCCTATATTTTTTGTTACAAGTTTTTTGGAATACAACGTCTCATGTATTTGAAGATTTAAATATGACATAATGCCAGACGGACCTCCAAATTCTGTCGCCTCCATTTGTTCAGAAAGTAAGGGGCGCCATTTTTTCTAAACCAATCTTTTTTTTTTTTTTTTGTGGCAGTAGTGTTTGACTGCCAGAGTTAAGAAAGCAGTATCTCGTTTCTCAACATAACGTCAAAAGTTCTTGTTTAAATCGGAAAAAAGTAGAAGGTAGCAGTAAAATGGCAACACCAACTAGAGAAACCAAACGAGAAGATGGAGCGTCAGAGGGAGCCCATCTATGTGCTTTTAAGAAGACCTAATCTGTCAGATGAACGTAACCTATTTTTTCTATCTTCTTACAGCGAGAAACTTTCCTTCTAACAACTTTTGCATCTCGTTTTTATATTTTTATATTTTTCCTTATAGGGTGAAAAGTTTTCATTAACGAGTTTTACAATCTTCTTGTAAAATCTAATTTTAAAAGGTTTTGTATGATGTTAACGGTTTTATTTTTCCTCAAAACGCAAAAACTTTCCTTCTACGTCTCTTTTTATGAATTTTGTATCCCAGTATAACAAGTTTTATATATCCTTATAGTGAGAAACGTTCTCATTTTATATTTTACACATCGTTAACAGTTTTAGCTCTCCTAGGGCGAAATATGTTCGTTATTACAAGTTTTATATCTTCTCCCTTTTTATTAATAGTTCTGCATCTCCTTGTAACATGCTGCCTTTGTTTTCATCATGACAGATGTTCTCTGTTTTCCATCCATCCATTTTCTGAGCCGCTTATTCCTCCAGGGGTCGCTGGGGGCCTGGTGCATATCTCAACGGGCGAGAGGCGGGGTACACCCTGGACAGGTCGCCAGTCCATCACAGGTGTTCCCCGTTTTTATATCTCTCTGCTCCCAGTATTGCATGCAGAACATTAAAGAAACAGAGCACAGCCTTAGAATATGGAATTCTGCTATTAATAATATGTATATTTCTTATCCATAGTTCTACGTCTGGAGCACTGTTACCACTGTCATGTCATTTACATGCACATCTAAATCGAGATTCAGCTTCCATGTTTTTTTTCCCCCAGATGTGGAAGCTTTCCTAGTTAAATTTATTATTGTTGTTCTTTTTGAGTTATAATTTTTTTAATGGCAGGTCATCCTGAAGTGATCATCCCTACCTTTTATGGGCAGTGACGTCACAGGGTGAAGCACATGATTTGCTAACTAAATATGAGGGCAAAGAAGGTGTGGTGGCGTGTGGGGAGGTAATATTTTGGATTAATTTTAAATACAAAACGAAATTCTTACTAAATCTAGCCTGAGTCCGTAGCCTACTCCTGCACGGAGCCTTACAGTAGCTTCATGCTGAATGTAAAATAGCAACAGGTCCGCGTTTCCCTGCAGCTCCTGGCAGAATAAAGACATTGCTGAACGAGCGGCTCCGGTGTCCTTGGAGCTGTTTCCGTCCACTAACCGGCTCCGAAGCTGGGCCTGGCTGTGCTCAGGACTTTGAACATTAATTCGAGTCCCACTTTAGAATGTCAGCTCTCGGGCAGGAAGCAAGCGGGTGAAGCGTAAAACGGAGAGGAGTGGGAAAGAGGAGGAGGAGGAAAAAGGCAGAGGGGGGGAAGAGATCCCATCAGGCTCCTCTTCCACTCCGGCCGTTTTAGGTGAAAGCTCATATTTCCAGAAGGCAAAGAGCTGAGCAGAGAGGCTCACTTCATGGCTATTTCCACCCTCCCCGTCGTGCTGCTGCTGCTGTTCGGACTGCTCTGCATCCTGCTGCTCACCATTCCCTCCCAGGACGTCCGAGACGCGCCGGGGCTCAGGGTAAGGTCCGCTCCTCAGGGCACTTCAGCTTTGGTTGTATTATATGGAAGTGAAACACTGTCTAAATGAATCAGGCTTGACTAATTGATCCATTAGAAAACAATCATCATGCTTTTCAAAAACTGTAGGTGAGTGAAAGGGAGCGTTTGATTCATGTTTCCCCTGGAGGTGCTATAGCACCACAAAGAGGGGAAAACGCTTGTTGGGAAGCAATCAGCTCAGTCAAGCTTCAGCTAGATGCACCTAAACAAACCGGAACATCAGTAAAAAAAAGTTCATTTATTTCACTAATTCAATGGAATTGATATGATTTGATTTAATGCCTTGGAAATGTTAAAAGTTGGAAGGGAATGTTTAGTGGAAGGAAAAAGTGCTGTAGCAAAATTTGTACAAGCACAGTGTTTGTTTAATTGTTTGTTTTAGCACTAGTTGCATTTATTCAGTAAGAAGGGTAGACAGAGGAGAGGAAAATATATGGTGAATGCCCCAAGGGCAAGACCTCAATGGGGGCCGACTGTGTTGACTATTATAGCCTCTGTACATGGTTACCTTGGGGTTTTGTTTCAGAACGGCTGATCTGTTACAGTGGGTTTGGTGGCTGCACCAAAATGCAAACCGACCCTTGGGAAGTTTATAGAATGCACCTTGTTAATAGATGAACGACGAAAAGTACAGCGCCAAAGTCGGGTAATAATGTGCAGGCCAAGGAACATAGACGGAGGAAGCAGCGAGGAACTAAGGAGAGCAGAGAGCTTAAATACACTAAAGAGGGGTGGAAAATGACCAAGGAACCAGAGGGGTCAATCAAAGGGAAAACAGATGCAGGTGGGAGCGTCAGAGACCAGGAGGAGTTTATGCAGCTGAGAAATGAAGAAAAATGGCAGGGAGGAAGTAAACAGAGGAGAGAATGAAAATAAAGGTTTAAGTCTAAACAGATGAAATTTTACTTAATTAAAAATTATGATATCTTAGTAAATAAATAAGAATTAATACAGAAGCACAGTACAAACTCTAGTTCAAACACCCATGTATAAGACAGGAAGGGAGTAAAGCTAGCCAGGAAAATGCAGAAAGAATTTTAAATCACACAAAAATACATTCTAAATGTGAAAAAGAATAATAAAGCACAAATAAACTAACATAGAAAATTAATAAAAATGATGAAATCTGAATAAATAAAGAAATTATCAAAACCCAAACACAAATGTCACTCAAAGTACCAATACCCAAAACTGGCTGCAGTTGAGCCCCTGTCATCATCCTGCTGTTTTATGTCACGCTGATTGGTTGTGAAATTAGCAGACGTTGCCAAACAACCAGTTTTAGGAGGAAAATGAAGAGTTACTCATGAAGCAGTTTCTAAAAACAGCTAACGGAAAACACAGTAACAAGCCTTGCTTCTTCCATGTCGATCTTTTGTTACTTGTGCTGCTCTGGATACCTTTTTGCACTGATCAATGAGGCTATTCGCTGCTGAAGCAGTCCTGATATGTGGATGTTTCTACTGTAACTGATGCCTTAAAGGGCTGATTGTGTATGAAGACACGGCGACTGAGAGGAGCGGTCCAACATGTTAGTGGAAGAAGAAAATCTGGTTAAATTACTCTGAAGTTCTGATCTTGGAAGCACGCCTTTTGTAAGCGCTACTTGTGCAACTGCGACTGAAATTAGTACTTCTCGTTGCTGCACACGATTCTGCTCTCAACCATTTTGCTATTGTTTGCTACCAGATATCAGTAGCTCAGCGCCAGAAAGGTGAACTTTTTTTTTTTATAGATGATCCGGTAGTGGTACAGAAACCTCTAGGCTCCCGGAAATTCAACACCAAACTATCCCTGCTCGTCCCTGAGAATCAACGATACACTCCTAGCTGTAGACACAGTACATGCTTTTGTCAAACCAATCAAAAAGCAAATAAATGGCAACTTATTGTTCGAAGAGAATGAAAAAAAAAAAAAGAGAAACATCTCGATCAAAAAATATTTTTTTACATTCACAGCTGCACAGTTAATGTGCTCCTTTTAAATGGTCCACAAGTCTTATGTCCAAAATCCAACATCATCTGCCACTCAGAGCCTTGATGATTCCCTTCACTAACATTAGCAAGCATTTTAGGCTAAAAGCCAATTTCTTCTTAGTTGTCTTCTTCTTTGTGTTCATAAACATCCTGCAAAAACTAAATTGGTGCAATACCGCCACCGACTGGTATGGAGTGTGTAGAATCAATAACTTTCATGGTTAGGACTTAGGTAATGCGTCCTTTGCGTCGAGGCTTCGAAGCCTGTTTCGATCCAGGAGGGTCCTTGTGAAGCGCGTACCGAGGCTTGTGTTGATGACGTGCCGTGTCTGTTTAGAATCTGGTTGAGATTGTCTTTATTGTGAAGGAACTAAAGACTTTTTTGATAACTTTTTTGATAAGCTCTCGAGATAACATTTCTACACAGTCATAAATCATCAGTAACAATCAGGCATCATGGGGCCCTGCATGAAAACAACAAGACTAACTGAGGCGAACCAAGCTCGGCTAAGTCTTTTTAGGAAGAAAAGATTCATTCAATGGGTAACAATGGAAGAAAAATGGTTATCCCAACTTTTATAAACATGCTGATGATTACCGACCCAAACTGGGTTTGAACTGTTTAATAAGTAGAAACATTTTATAGACCCTGAGTAATTTAATAGTTTGATTACGTTAAATCTAAGTAAGAAGCCGATTATTTCAACCAAGCCTATGAGAGATTTTCTCTTTGCTTCGTCTGTCAATGCTACCATCAACAAAAGAGGGGTAGTAAAGAGGAACTCAAAGGCCCAGCTGGTGAGGAGAGTCTAATCCAGAGCAAAGCAGTGACGGTTTTAAACAACTGAGGGGGAGAAAGAACATACTAAAACCTTTCAATAGTTGTGTGATGAACTCATTATAAAACCCTAATTCAGTTATCTGGAAAGCCAGACGTGGGAACGCTTTCCAGGAGCAGACTGTGGAAAATTCTGCTTTAAGTTAGACACAAAAGCGCTTTTATTAAATGCAACAAAAGTGTGTCGGTAGCAGCTTTAGCTATTCTCAACCTTAACAGACTCTTGCATCATTGTTTCAGTGAGTGTGTGTGTGTGAGTGTGTGTGTGTGTGTGTTACTGGGTGAATGACTGAATGTAGTGTGAAGCGTTTTTGGGTCCTCTGCATTAGAAAAAGTGCTATACAAGTGCAGGCCCTTTATCGTTTGACTTTTTGACTTTTCTGTCAAAATACCAGCTGAATAATTTCAATTCAATTCAATTCAGTTTATTTATATAGCGCCATTTCACAACAGATGTCATCTCAAGGCACTTTACAAAAAGAGTTATTACAATACAATGTTTAGTGTAGAAATTACAGAACCACAGAAGATTGCGTCGTGGAATTCTCAGCAATCCCTCATACTGAGCAAGCATGCAGCGACAGTGGGAAGGAAAAACTCCCTTTTAACAGGAAGAAACCTCCGGCAGAACCAGGCTCAGCACAAGCGGTTATCTGCCGCGACCGTCTGTGGCTTGGAGAATACACAACAGAGACACAGAAAGAGCAACAGAACCGATGCACAAGTTTGTTGCAGGACGTGGAGAATTTTGCACAATCAAAAATGAAAAGTAATAAACCTTTGTGACTTTTAAAAAATAGCTCACATGACATTCAAACTGCAACCTTTTAACTTTATGTACTTCTGTATGACTAGTGCTAACTTCCTGCAATAACCAGCTTTACTTCAGTGCTACTGCTAACTTTATTTTAAATATATATATATATATATATATAGCTGCAGTTCAGTGCCAACATTTACTTCCTGATGTTGTGCTATGGTGAATTTATATTACAAGTGTTTCTGAAAATTATATTTGTGAACCTCCATGTGTGTGTTTGTGAAACGGACCGTGCGCATTTCCGAATGAGCATGTGCATTTGTGAAAAACCCTGCTTGAGTTTATTACTTATGATACTTTCCCGCCTCCATATTGTGCTCATGCTAAATTCTTGTAGCTGTTGTACCTCAACACAACCACCCAAAGTTCCACTGAAATCCAGCGTGTAACACCTCCCCACAGAAAGAAAATATAATTACAGCACTAATCTATTTATTGTACTGGAAAAGTAGAATTCTCTGCAACAGGACATTTCTTTGGGTTGACTTACAAATCTTTCTTTTAAAAGAAACCTGGTGTGCTTTGCCTCTTAGAAAAAGGTTTTCCTTTAACACAAATTTCCCTCTTAAACAAAAAAAATAGTATGAAATAGTTCTAGAAGCCTTTAAAATGTGGAGATAAAATAGAAACAAAAACTTGTCAACATGTACTTAAAACAGTATGAAGATATGTAGACTGTTAAGGTGCAAAATGCAAAAAAGGCTTCGCTTTAGAACAAATAGTCCTCTTTAACTTTAAACAGTGTGCAATACAGTACAGTTAATGCGCACATCTTCCTTAGGAGCAGCAGTAAGAGCCGATCATTGGCCTGGACTTGTGTTGCACTGGTGATCTGTAGCATAAGGGGAGACTGCAATGAGGTCTTTTTCAGGCCAAGCAGCACCACAGGGTTTCCACAGATAGGCGCTTCACCTGATGGAATACTGCACTGTATCTGCTTTGGGAAAGGCTGCCTGGACATAAAGTGTCCAGCAAAGCACAACAAATTCACTGTCTTGGAGGCTTGTGTGACAGGGACTTCTGTCTCCAACTTTGCAACAACACATTCCAACTGAAAGGATCGTACGGATACTACACACAGGTTCAGACGCAGGTCTTTGTGACTGAGTCCAAATACTGCGACTTTGTGGTGCCGACGCAGAAGGATCTCGTTGTTATTCGGGTCATACCAGATGTCAGCTTCTGAGAGCCATGTCTGCAGAAGGCGCAGGATTTTTTTTCTGAAGGTTTCCCCCCCTCCCCGAGCTCATTTACTGCCACTACACACACCATGCCTCCACACTGCTGCAGCCTTCAAGAGTTTTGGCTGTCAAATTGCAGAAAACTGTAACAGACCCAGAAGTTGGAGAACAAAACAGAGCGAGGAAGAGGACAGGAGAGAAAGAGAAAAAGAGAGAACATATTTTTATTATTACAGAAGAAATTGCGCTACCTCCAGTTTTTGTATTCCTCATTACTGTTATTATAGCTGTTTACTGTATTTAGAGAGTGTTTTTACATATTACATTGTCTAAGGAAGATTTTTCACGTTATATGTAACATTTTGCTTTGAAGCATTCCATCTGCTCTGCTCTGTGTTCTCAGGTTGCACTACTTGGAAACAAACACTGAAAAGAAAAGATTGTGACACTTAATCCTTTTGCACATCACACTGTTATTGCTTCTTATTTATAAGATATAAGTTTACTGGTGATGAGGTTTGCTTCCTCTTTTGTAAAGGTTGAATCCCTCCGCCTAAGCTGCCACCTTGTGCCGCTGCCCTCCGGTTGGAGATTTCTTGTGCCAAAGTGGTATAAATCCAGTTTCACTCCCTTTGCAATAACCCTACCTAATAAGCAATATTTTAACTTACACTTGTTAGACTTATAATGCCTCAATCTATGTTCCTGTCTAATGTATTTGTCCTATGGAAATACAATTTTCCTGTTTGGATTGCTGATTACTTTTATCGTTTTTATTGAGGAGCATGCGAAAAAAGTGTTTTAGCACTCCATTTTTTTATTGTTTTACTCAGGCTTTTGCTAATGATATATTTGTTTTTTTATGTTTTTGTTTTTTATGTTTTGCTATGTTATGTTTTTATGCTATCTATCTATCTATCTATCTATCTATCTATCTATCTATCTATCTATCTATCTATCTATCTATCTATCTATCTATGTTCAGGGCATGTTTTGTCAGAGGAAAACAAACAGGAACAATCTTATCTAAAAATGTCATGTCAGAATGTGAAATGGTTTTGTTGCAAACGGTTCCAAACACCCATTCCACATTAATTCGGAGGTGGGTGGTTCTAATGGACCTCTCCATATCTCTTGCATCCAGCTGATAGCATCTTTGGTGAAGGCAGTGATCTTTATCTCAGCACACATATCAATCAATCAACTTTATTTATTAAGGACCTTTCATACGATGAAATGCAGTTCAAAGTACTATACAAAATGAAAAAAATACCCCACATATATATCCCCCCTCCCCAACCCCAGCGTCTATAGACACAAACGAGTTAAACATTTATACCCCCCTCCGCCCAATCATATCTCCATGTTGTCCGAAGCAACATGAAAATGACAATAAAATGGGCACTAAAACTGGGCTGAGCGCAGATGAGCGAGGTTAGAACAGAAAACACCATCGAGGGAGCCATCTGCACCGGCAGCAGTAGATCAACAGTAGCAGCCAAGGCACCGACCCAGGGCGGTCAAAGGAGGCGAGGCCGGGACCCCACCTCCACCCAAAACATGGTAAAATAAATAAATAGATAAATAAAATAAGTAAAAGATAGACAAACGTGGAAGCAAATACATAAATAAAAGTAAAATAAAATTAATGTGATAAATACAAGACCAAAGAGCAGTTAAAACATTAGGGGCAGACAAATAGGCAATAAATAGTCAGTTAAAAGCTTGGCTAAAAAGGTGAGTATTGAGCCTGCTCTTAAAAACATGAACGTTCTCTAGGGCCCTGAGGTCCTCTGGCAGCCTGTTCAAGAGGTGAGGGCCATAATAATGGAAAAACGCCTCACCATGAGTCCGTGTCCTGATGACTAGTAGACAGCTGCCAGAGGAGCGCAGAGACCGCGTGGGTTCGTATGGTAAAAGCATTTCTGAAAGATAAAAAGGCCCAAGACAATTAAGACACTTAAAAGCCATAAAAGAACTTTAAAATCTTAAATCATACGGGGAGCCAATGCAGTGATTCTAAGACCGGTGTAATGTGCTCCTTCCTCCTGGTCTTCATCAAAACACGAGCTGCTGAATTCTGTAAAAGCTGTAAACTTGATGTAGTCTTTTTGGGAAGACCAGAAAGCAGGGCATTACAATAATCGATTCTGGTGATAAAAGCATGCATCAGCGTCTTCGTATTGGCCTGAGAGAGAACGGGGCGGACTCTGGCGATGTTCTTAAGGTGAAAAAAAGCCTATTTTAGTAATATTTTTAATGTGGAGGATAAAAGTCAACTCAGAGTCAAAAATCACACCCAGATTCTTCACTTGTAAAGATGGATTAAAAGACAATGATTGTAGATTCTCTCTCTCTCGCCTCATATGTCAAAGCTGCGAAAATCTAACACCATTTCTCCAGAATATGACTGTTATCAGTTATGTGCTTATGACCCCCCCCCCCCCACACACACACACACACACACACACACACACACATACACAGTCTGTAAAGGCTGTAAAATACCTTGCAAGACACACATGTCAAACTCAAGGCCCGGGGGTCAAATTCGGCCCTCCAAGGCCATTTATGTGGCCCTCTAAACTCTAGTTGGACCCTATAGATAAAAAAAATTCAGTTCTATTTTTCTGCACCCCAATACAGTTTTATCAGTAAAATAAAATCAGTGTTTATTTGAACAGTCCTAAACACATCATTATGTAAAGATGTTCATTACTATGACATTTTAAGACATACTTTTGGCTGATTTTAACGGTTTTTCATACTTTTATCAATACTTTCTGCCACAACCGGCCCTTTAAGGATATTCATCAGCTTGTGCTGCTGATGCATGTTTTGGATCAGATAAGGAGTTTTTTTTTTTTTTTTTTTACATGCAACTGTAAAAAAAAACAATATGAGGTGCTTGTATCTGTAGGCTGTCTAAGGCTTACCTGTTGGAACAAGGTCACCTGTCTCTGGTATACATGTTGCGGCTGAAAGAAAGAAACGGTGTATAAAATACACATTTTATAAAACAACGCATGTCATCTTTAACCCTCGTTGACATCGGGATACTCTGGAAGGTTAGTCTGGCTGCTCCACAGCTGCGATCAAAGCGAGCCGACGACACTTTGTTATTTCGGATACTTGGTATCCGTGGTAACGCCTCCATGCAGGAAAACAGTGAAAAGATAGACCGTTTTCCGGCTTTTTTTCCCCCTGCCGCTCATGTCTTGCCCTCACAACACAGCAACAATTTACCATGGTAGAGTAAGAATAGTAGATCAAATGAATAATAGATTAAATTAAGCTACAAGACCAAGAGTGAGTACGTCTGAGTGTTTGTATTTGTTTTCTGCTCTATTATGTCTGGAAATGAATCCCACATGTCAGTATCTACCTCAGGTGTTCCCTGTGTGTCCCTATCCTGCTGTGATGAAAACATTATCAGTTACTCATTTTGGTGACATAACAGAAATGCGGACAAGCAAACTCACTGTAACCAAGCTGATAGCTAACATGCTTGATTAAGAAAATATTTTTTCACTTTCGTAGTAAAAACCGTACATTTTTTGAGACATGATACCCTTCTGCGGGGCTATTTTGGTATTCAGAGCAGGATTTCTCCACAGTTTGGCTAAAGTTTCTACCCCACTGTTGTTTTTTTGTTACGAATGCGCCCACGTTAATATCCCACGGTTCCCTTTTTAACCTTCATTAAAGCTGTTCTTTTAGTCAGACTGGCCACACACAGAAAAGTAGAAAAAAAATAAGGCTTTTCTTACAATTTACAGGGAGACCAACACAACTTTTTTTTTTCTCCCCCATAACAAGAGAAAGGACAAAGCAGATTGTGAAAGCTCTTTGTGTTTTCAGTAAGTAGGTTGCTACAGCCGACTGCACAGCAGAAATGAGAAATTATTTGAAGAAAGAACATGGGGGCATGCACACATGCTGGTACTCTCGTAATAATTTTAGAGATTGAGTGTTTACATGCACCTGATCGTGTACGGATAAGGTTGTTTTAAATTCTACATGTGAAATTCCTCTATATTTGTGAAATAGAAGATTGTTTGTATTGAGTTATGTCTTTTTGCATTGCTGCGTTTCCTCATAGTCCCTAGTGGTTCATTTTTATTTAGCCAGGCCTAACAAGGCCAAAATAATCTTGTGGAAATCTATAACCTTTCTTAACCAAGATTTTAGATTTTACCCACAAGAACTGCTTTTCTCTTGGTCACTTCAAAATGATCTTGTGTACAAAAAAATATCAAGGTTGATAATTCATCCATCCATTCATTCTTTCCTTCCTTCTGTCTATGCATCTGTTACCAATGTTAGCTGCCTCTTTATTCTGTTTTTCCTTCTTCTGTCGATTCCCTGCAGTACGGGATTGTCCTGGATGCCGGTTCTTCCCATACTGCTTTGTATATTTATAAGTGGCCTGCAGATAGGCAAAATGGCACCGGCGTGGTCACCCAGCACAGCGAATGCTCCGTGAAAGGTAAGTATCAGCATGTTCTCCACTCAAACTCATACTTTGCATGTCAAATACAACCCAGGCTCAATCCTACCTGCTAGGAATCGAAAAACTATTTTAAAAACTATTGCAAGTTATTATTAATCCTATGTTTTAGCTTGTACACATTTTATTCTTCCAAATTTTATGTCACCAAAGAGGTTTTGCTTAATTTAAACATAAACTGATTTACATCATACATGGTTAGTGCTGGTCTATTGTGTCAAAATAGAAATATTTAGCAGGTCAGATCTAAAACATTTTGTTTCCGTTTAGACTGATAGAACATGTTGATATTGTTTCATATCTGTAAAACGCTCTAGTCAGCAGAAATGCTCTCAAAATGATGGCCTGTGCAAGTCGATTGTAACCGGCAGATCCTAATGACTACATAATGTAGACTGTAATATAGACGTGACATAACCTGGCGCAGCTTTTTACAAATTTCACGCAAAAGCTATCTGTTTTTTGTGTTACTCTGCTGCTCACCAAGGTGGGGGAATTTCGAGCTACGCTGGCCAAAATGGGGCGGCAGGTAGGAGCTTAGAGGAATGTCTGGATGAGGCTGTTAAAGAGATTCCCAAAGAGAGACACGGGGACACACCTGTGTACCTGGGAGCCACGGCCGGCATGAGGATTCTGAAGTGAGTCGCCCTGTCTGTGTTCATGTGATCCAGCTGTCAGTCTTGTCTTTGTTGTGGTCCGCTGCACCTCTGAGCTGTTATTCTTTGTCTGCTGTGGTTAAAGTAATTCGTTAAACAGCAAAAGGTTAAAGAAAAACTTTGGAATACATTCAGAAAAAGCAAAAGATATTGTACTAGAGATAAACCAGCTGACGTCACCATGGCTACCGGTAGCATCCAATCGGACCCAAACTACTGATTTTGGATAAAACACAAGTTGGAGGAATCCCTGTTGATGAGAGGGGATTTTCACAACAGCTGCCCATGCTGCATTAAAGTACAGTTGTGAAATTAGTCCATAGCAATATCAAAAATCCAAAATGTTGATAATCATTACACATTATTTAAACATTTATAAACATGAACACTGACTGTTTTTAAATTGTTATATTGATTTCCACAGTGGCTATGTAATGAAATCAAATTAATTTCAGGAAGAAATTCAGGGAAAAAAAAATATTATTTGTTTAATTCTGACCTCAGTAAAAATGAAAAAAAGTTATTAGCACATGTGTGTTTATTTTTCTTGATTTAAAGTGTACTGAAAATGTACTGTACAGTGATTTTTCTGCAGCGTTACCTTGCCATTACGTTCCAAGCAGACAATTTTCAGGTGACTTTTCTAAAGACTATTCCTTGGGCTAAATTTTATTTAGGGGTATCAGAGTCACAAGAGGAGCAGTATGATTTATTTGCAGTGGATCCCTGTAATTCACAAGGGTTAGGGACTACATTGAACAGCTGAAATACACAAAAACTTGAGGTCCCAGATACTAAGTGTTCAAACACCAAATATACCTTAATATATACACTACCGCTCAAAAGTTTGGGGTCACATTGAAATGTCCTTATTTTTGAAGGAAAAGCACTGTACTTTTCAATGAAGATAACTTTAAACTAGTCTTAACTTTAAAAAACACACGCTATACATTGCTAATGTGGTAAATGACTATTCTAGCTGCAAATGTCTGGTTTTTGGTGCAATATCTACATAGGTGTATAGAGGCCCATTTCCAGCAACTATCACTCCAGTGTTCTAATGGTACAATGTGTTTGCTCATTGGCTCAGAAGGCTAATTGATGATTAGAAAACCCTTGTGCAATCATGTTCACACATCTGAAAACAGTTTAGCTCGGTACAGAAGCTACAAAACTGACCTTCCTTTGAGCAGATTGAGTTTCTGGAGCATCACATTTGTGGGGTCAATTAAACGCTCAAAATGGCCAGAAAAAGAGAACTTTCATCTGAAACTCGACAGTCTATTCTTGTTCTTAGAAATGAAGGCTATTCCATGCGAGAAATTGCTAAGAAATTGAAGATTTCCTACAACGGTGTGTACTACTCCCTTCAGAGGACAGCACAAACAGGCTCTAACCAGAGTAGAAAAAGAAGTGGGAGGCCGCGTTGCACAACTGAGCAAGAAGATAAGTACATTAGAGTCTCTAGTTTGAGAAACAGACGCCTCACAGGTCCCCAACTGGCATCTTCATTAAATAGTACCCGCAAAACACCAGTGTCAACATCTACAGTGAAGAGGCGGCTGCGGGATTCTGGGCTTCAGGGCAGAGTGGCAAAGAAAAAGCCATATCTGAGACTGGCCAATAAAAGAAAAAGATTAAGATGGGCAAAAGAACACAGACATTGGACAGAGGAAGACTGGAAAAAAGTGCTGTGGACGGATGAATCCAAGTTTGAGGTGTTTGGATCACAAAGAAGAACGTTTGTGAGACGCAGAACAACTGAAAAGATGCTGGAAGAATGCCTGACGCCATCTGTTAAGCATGGTGGAGGTAATGTGATGGTCTGGGGTTGCTTTGGTGCTGGTAAGGTGGGAGATTTGTACAGGGTAAAAGGGATTCTGAATAAGGAAGGCTATCACTCCATTTTGCAACGCCATGCCATACCCAGTGGACAGCGCTTGATTGGAGCCAATTTCATCCTACAACAGGACAATGACCCAAAACACACCTCGAAATTGTGCAAGAACTATTTAGAGAAGAAGCAGGCAGCTGGTATTCTATCGGTAATGGAGTGGCCAGCGCAGTCACCAGATTTGAACCCCGTTGAGCTGTTGTGGGAGCAGCTTGACCGTATGGTACGCAAGAAGTGCCCATCCAACCAATCCAAATTGTGGGAGCTGCTTCTAGAAGCGTGGGGTGCAATTTCTCCAGATTACCTCAACAAATTAACAGCTAGAATGCCAAAGGTCTGCAATGCTGTAATTGCTGCAAATGGAGGATTCTTTGATGAAAGCAAAGTTTGATGTAAAAACAATCTTATTTCAAATAAAAATCATTATTTCTAACCTTGTCAATGTTTTGACTCTATTTTTTATTCATTTCACAACGTATGGTGGTGAATAAGTGTGACTTTTCATGGAAAACACAAAATTGTTTGGGTGACCCCAAACTTTTGAACGGTAGTGTATTATGAGTAATTCAACTAAATACAGAAGCAACAAAAACTGCCTAAACAGGGTCAAAATCACCAAATGTCATACCTCTACCATTAACACAGGTGATATATGGGAAGAGTTTTTTTTTAAGGTTGCCGGGGGCGCTTTTGAGCCATTTCTTTTGTGATACCTTAAAAATACATAACTTTTACACACACCTCACGTTTTTGAGTTTTTCATATATGTTTAGGCCTCCAAAAAGCCATTTCATTTGTGCATTAAAAAACAAACACTACAGATATAATTAGGGATGCACCGATATCAATACTGGTATCGGGTATTGGCCCCGATACCGCCTAATGTACTGTTAACCAATACCACGAAGCGATACTTAAAGGCACACTGTCACAGTATGTAATTTTCTGCCACTAGGGGGCAGTGCATACCTAAATTATCACAAGCATGCGGTATCTATGTCTTCGAGTAAGAAACTCAACAACGGAGGTCCAACTAGTGCCGTTTTCAAACGCTCAATTCCCTGAAAATGATCTATTTGCAGCAACATGACGAGCACATCAGTCAATCCTTCATCGCTTGGAACTAGCGAAGAGGTAAAAATGTATTTATGGCGAAACTTTTTTGCATTTTAAGGGGAAATCAATGTTTTAATGTTCCGTGCGCTTTGTCCGTTCGGGCTTTTGTAGAAGTAAAGACGTCATCTAATATGGCTTTCCCCTGAAAAGAGGACCCACGCCTATGTATTTTAAAACTGATTTTTAAAGTCATATTTTAAAATATTGCCAATATTTTGCAATTAATGTGCTTTACGTAATTATCATTACATAATATTTTAATGGCTATTTTCAAAGATGTACTGCAAAAACTACACACTGTCACTTTAAGATGTGGAAACGCAGCGATAATTTCACAGAAAATATTAGTTTTTAACTTTTAAATGTAATCTCTGTGGTAATTTTTATTCTTTTGTTTTCTAATTCACCATCATTTGTTGTAACAAGCAGAGAATAAAATAAAACATGACTCCCAATTGATAGCACTTTTTTTGTGTGGTAGAAGTATAGGCATTGGTACTCGGTATTGGTGAGTACTCTGATCCAAGTATCGGTATGGTATCGGCTTTGAAAAAAGTAGTATCGTTGCAACCCTAGATATAATAGACGTTTGCAGCGCTTTCGCTACTCAGGGCTTATTTAAATATTGCTCCTGGATCGGGGGATTGGCCAACTCCAGACAGTCAAGTAGCATTGCCCCTTGGTACTTCAGTTTACCAAGCTGCATTTTTTTATTTTATTTTTCAAAGATTTTATTCATGCAGTGTGAAAAACAAAAATCCAGTAACAGGTGGATCTTCCAGAGATAATTTCTTCTCCACATGAAGATCTGCAAAAAGGTGAATTAACGGTTACAGAATCAGAAAACAGATGGGGGGGGGGGGGGGGGGGGGGGGGGGAAAAGCTGGAGAAGTGACATAAAAATATGTCCAAGTTTCAGATCTTCACCGTCTTAAAGAAAATAAACTCTTTCGATTTTAAAAGCTCATTGAATTATTAAACTGTTTCAGTTCTTGCTGGGGTTTTTTATTCGTTTTAAAGAATAGCTCTTTTAAATGTGAAATTCTAGTAAAACTCGATTTATCTTTCAGTATTACCAGTCCAAAGCAGTCGAGTCAGATCCTGGAAGAGGTGGGTGAAAAAATCAAGTCGTACCCTTTCGACTACCATGGAGCTGTCATACTGAGCGGACAGGAGGAGGGAGCCTACGGCTGGGTCACCGTCAACTATCTCCTAGAGAATTTCATCAAGGTACATTTTGATCCCAGTGGAGAAAACACCAGTGAAGCGACCTATTTTGGTGTTACGCTGATTTGTTTTCCTGGTTCTGTTTGTGCAGTATGGGTTTGTTGGGCGTTGGTTAAGCCCAGGCAGACCGACGGTGGGCGCCCTCGACTTTGGCGGCGCGTCCACACAGATAACCTTCGTGACTCAGGAGCCAGTGGAGGACGAACAAGACAGCATGGACCTGGTTCTTTACGGCCAAAAGTACTCCCTGTACACTCACAGCTTCCTGTGCTATGGCATGGACCAGCTTTTGAAGAGACTGCTGGCTGACATTGTGAGGGTAAGCGTGCCTTTCTTACTCTCGATGAACTGAAAGGGTTTTAGGATGGAAACTAGAGATGTCCCGATAAGCATTTTAGGCCTCTGATCCCGATCTGATCTTTTAACCTCAAATCTGATACAATTTCATGTCCCGATCCGATATTTTGCCTTTAATATTGAAATGTATGAAACTGAAATGTATTTTTTGCAAGTAACTTGACATGACTAATTAAATTACTGTCATGGGATTGCATTCACTCTATAGTTTGAGCGAATACCAGAGTGGCAGAGGAATTTAATAACTCCATAATTTTCCGGAGATGTTGAACCAAATGAAAACAACGACTTAAAAGACATGTTTGATCTGCACCGCTATGGAGGTTTGAATTATTGCCCAATTACCATTGAACGTAACTTGGAGGTGTTACTTTCGTAAGAACGTTAACGACTCGTCAGCTAATGTAGCTGATCTCCGATCAGTAAAAAAACATAAAAACATCCCTAATGCAAACTAAATGTTCTAAAGTGCAGGAAAAATGTCTGATGTTGTGTCGGTCATTTTAAGGAGAAAACGGCTTCTACACTGAAAGTCTCTCTGCAGTTTAACAACGCACACATTAGACCCATGTTCTTGTCTAAAACAGTCAGAGATAGTGAGGGGGGGACCCCCTACCTGATTGGCCGTAGTACAGCTATAAATATATATGTAGGGTAAAAGAGTGGATGCAGCAGGGATGATGAGAAAATCGTAACTTTTTCCCCAAGTTTCCTGTCCTGTACAATTCTTCTTAAAATGATTGACTTTATATCGACTGGATTGTTACTTAATTATTTACTACTCTATATTGTCTCAGAGGAAAAGTTTTTTTGTTGTTTTTTTTTCCGACCTGGACCTTATTTTCAGCAAATATTACGTTCATTTACTCACCCAGACAAGCGTGGACCCACTTGGAGTCCTATGGGAGGAGTCTGTATCCAGTCGCGTATAACCATATAATGGGAGTCAATAAGGACAGGAGATTTGCTCATTATAATAAGGCATTATCTGCCCCAACACTCCTTTATATAGCCAGTGATATTTCCCAGTGAGTTTGTAACTTCTCTGAGGTGCTAAGGTATTAGCTTCTGCGTGTTAATGCAACCGATTCTAACTTACACTAACCTGGGATCTCAGTGATGTTGCAGCCGATCGCCATTACAGCGGTTGTCTGTGTAGGTTGGGAAAAGGGAGCCTGTGGAAGCTGAACTTGGTCCAATTGGTCGTTCAGTTAGTGTAGATTGGAAACACACTAAAGCGAGCATGCAGTAGCAAGTTCTGTCTAACCGACCGCCGTAGAGCACAGAGCGAAAGTCCAGCTATAACTACAGCTGGGATGGAGCATGGCAGTGACGTTACTGAAATCACTGGATAGTGTAGTTGGCCTCTAAATCACCCTGGAACCAAACATATAAGCACTTCCGAGACGCTCTGAACTCGGAGGGAGTCCTGCTAACGTTTAATTAACAAAACATGGTTAAGCTTCTCCTAAAGGGCTCCAAGTCGCTCCCCACTTCTCTGGGTGAGTAAATGAACGTAATATTTGCTAAAGAATAAGGTCTAGGTTGAAAAAAGCAAACTTCCCCTTTAATGGACAGTGACTTTGAAAAAGAAAAGAGAACCTAAAAAAACACAAACTTTAATGTGATGAAAATTTGAGTTCACGCAACTCTTGTCATGTTAGATGTTTGGCTCAGTCTAGACGCCTCCTTTTCGATTCCTCTGAGATTTGGGAGGTGTTTAGTTTAGGTATTGTTTGAGCTTTTCAGATGCTAATTATCTGCTTCTAGTGGTTAAGATAGGCAACAATGCTTTGTCACCACGTTTAGGCACCATAGCAACTGTGGAAAATAAAAACTAAAAAAAAAGTAAGAGAAAAAATTTTTCAAACTGCACAGCATCCAGATCCGGAGGGCATATTTGTCACACAAAAAAGGCAGTACCTCCACCAAAACAAAAATGAACTAAAGTCTACACTTAGTCTGTAATTCATTTTTTTGTGTGTTTCATAATAAATTCAGACTGTTGCACTCATTTTTCTGTATATTTATTTCATACATGTCCTGTATTCTTATAAAGAAATATTGTCATCTGTCTGTTTTTTGCAACTGGAAGATAAATATTAACAGCGTCCTCTGCTGGACAAACCAGGAAACAACAGAAGAATATCATTGCCTTACCTTTTACAGCCTCATGTTATTCATACTGTATTGATTCACCTTTTGTAATCGTATTGTTCAGTCTGAAATGTCAACATTTGCCTTGTTGTGATTGTAAGCAATTGTAATCCTATTAATGTTATTAAAGAAAAACGTCCACTCTGTTTGTGTCTTTCAGTCCCAGGATTACGCTCGGATAATCACTAATCCCTGCTATCCTGCAGACTACAACAGAACATGGAGCATGAACGATCTCTACGATTCACCTTGCACCATGCAGAATAAACCTGACTTCTACAACCCGCAGCGCAGTTTCACGTTGCAAGGCAGCGGACATTACGAGCATTGCGCGGGCAACGTATCCAAACTCTTCTCCTTCGACAACTGCCGTTTCTCGCAGTGTTCGTTTGACGAAGTCTTTCAACCAAAGATCACCGGCAGCTTTATGGTGAGAAAGACTAAAAGGAAATACCGTTATGATGCCATAGGACTGAAAAGATGGCTGAAAAGCCTCGGGTCGCATGATTGAACTTTAAAAAACTAATTTTATGAAAGTAACGAAATGACACATTTAATTTAAGGAAATGTATTCTGCATCTTGCGACATCTGCTTAGGGGTACATGGAAAAATTAGCTACTTGCCAAAGATTAAGGGTCACTAACATCAGAGCTTGGATGGAAGACGATAAACATTTGAAAACAGTAGCAAAGAGCAAAACTTTGAGGTTACCTGACCCCATAAAGACCATTAGTTGTAATCTACATGCCAACTGGTTGTTTAAATGTCATGCTCAGTTTGTTAAGCCTTACTGGGATTTTAACTGGAACCGTATAATTTAGTCAGATGACATTAAATCCCCTGTAACACTTGTACATGTGTATGTTTTGTTTCACTTTTATTAAAAGACAAAAGACGATAGGAGAATAACACTCCAGTATCATCTTCCCGCACATTTGACACCGTAGTTCGCACAGTTGACCTCTAGGTAAGCTAGACTGCCACATTCTTTAATGGATTTTTTTTTTTTAAGAATTGCCGCATCAGTAATAATCTAACAATAACATGACATGGTCTCATACAAGGCTATGCAGATGCTTTGCTCACCTCGGCATGTTGGATGCTGGAAATTGAAGGTGAAACTGACTGCATAACTTACTTTTTGATTATTTTGGCTAATAATTTTCTGATCACTTCGGGGCCTTAAAAGAGCACTGAGTGATCTACCATAAAACCATACCATACCTACCATAAAACTGAAAAACACACAAAATACCAGATACAAGAGGTGCTCTTGGCTTAAAACACACAAAAATATAAAATAGAATAAAAAGATAAAATAACTTTAAATGGCCAGTTTAAATATATTACACATATTACAATGTTTAATACATCAAATGCAGGATCTGTCTGCAAGGGTGACAACAGTGTTCAGCCCATAGGTGGGTGGTATGTGGATGTATAAGATAAGGGTAATGGATTTCATTTCTCTGGGGAAGAAGATGTCTCAGCCTGTTGGTATGAGTTTTTATGTTCCTGTACCTCTTGTTTTGAATTCATCAGCGCACTATATCCAAGCAACATGGTATATAGAAAATTTAAATATAATTTTTAAAAACTACTACAGATTTGCAAGATGCAAAAAATGATAAAGTCTGTAACGGCAGAGTTTGTGTTCAGATGTTGGCGAGCAACTTACCTACGGTTCAGAAGAGAGTTTGCAATGGGAAAGAAGCTGTTCTTGTGTCTGGTAGTTTTTATGCGCAGCAGCAGATCTGTAGCGCCTTCCAGAGGGGAGGAGGTGGAAGAGAGTTTATACAGGATGTGTGGTAGACCTCTGTTGATATAATCGAAAAATCGATTCTGAATCGATTCTTGTAGAAATCGATTCACAAATTCAAAAATCTATTTTATTTTTTGGAATAGTTTGCCCTTTTTACAACTGAAATAAAAAGGAAAAGCCCAGACGGCCATTTTAAGTTTTGTTTCTGAAAGAGTTAATACAGTTTCCCGTGGTGAACTGTTACTCACCCAGTGATATGTCATTGAATTTCAGGCATATAATTAAGATAACAGTACAATAAAAACAGTTTTAATATCACTGACCAATATCAATATTGAAGTGAATCAAATTGATTCTAACTCTTGAGAATCAGAATCAAATCGATTCTAGAGATTTGAATCGATACCCAGCTCTTCTGTGTGGGACCTTTGATGATGTTCTCTGCCCTTCTCCTGGTCCTGCCAGAGTACAAATCCTAAAGGGAGGGCAGCATTCCACCTGTTATTAATAGCTTAATCAAAGGCAGCTCTAAACAGATGGATTTTAGCTTTGATTTAAAGGAGCTCAGTGTTTCGGCAGCTTTGCAGTCCTCTGTAAGTTTGTTCCAGATTCAGGAGGATAGAAACTGAAATCCACTTCTCCATGTTTGGTCTAGTAGACTAGAGTTGGAGGACCTAATATTGGTATAGTTGCAATAATGATAAATCGACTAGAAGGAGTATTATGAAGGTTATTGATGAGTTACAGGGAGCCAGTGTAAGGACTTTAGAACTCGTGCAATGTTTCTTGTTTCTAGTGAGGAAAAGGCATCCACATCAGCAGAGAATAACAAGAGATAGGCATGGAAGAAGCAGAGTTGGTTGCCGTTGTTATAAACCACTTCTCCTCTTATTTTACAAAGCCGTTTGTTTGGCCACGTCCGCTCATTTCCCTCTGAATTACAACTAACCATCGTGAGTTGGAGGTTGATAATGTAACATTTTCACACAAAAAAAGCTACATTAAGAAATATTATAATAATATCTCCATGGGATTTTATAGGGGTGCAGAATAAAAGTAGGACATTTACTTCAAAAAATACATTTGAATTAAAATATAATAAAATGTACATTCGAAACAGGCACAACAATGATGCTAGGTTTACATCTACCAGCTAGGGTTGCAGGTTGCCGGATACGGTCGCTACGATCCAACAATATTGTCGGCTCAGCTCAGCTTACACTGGGAAGAATGGTGGAGTCGCCAAGTCAAGCTTCAGCTTCAAAGCCCCGGATATATTTTTATCCATTTTAGGAGAGAAGTGGCCTCAGAAGCACAGAAAGTAGAGTAGTTTTAGGCGATGCCTACACTAGATAAACTCATATAAAATATTTCTACAACATCAAGCACATGGGGAAACTCCTATTGGATTTGTAAACTAGCTCACTTGCTAACTTTGCTAACGTTAGCTGTCCGTTAAACTCCTCTAAAATACATTCTTCACTGGACACACAGTTCAGGTTGGTCACTGGGCGTATCGGCAGCGAACCAGAAAACCCAACAGCTGGAATGATGTCTTTATTGTTGTAACTACAACCTATATAAACTAGATGTCGCTGTCGTGCTCATGTTCCATATCCAACCTTTGAACACAGCTCCAGCCCAGCGATTCTACCAGGCTTCTTCTGAGAGAACCACACAGATCCATCTGGTACTGAGTCAAAAGACTCCTATGAAATATGAAAAATTTTAGATTAGATTTTAGATTATATTATTGGAAATTACTTATACAATTTGTTTGTGTACCTGAAATCAGCTGGGGTTTTTTTATTATTGAGCTTTTTTTAATAACAGCTTTAAGGATTGTCTTTTTATTACAGAGATCAGTTGCCAGGCAACAAGAAAAGTCTAGAAAAGTATTGCCCCTTGCAGGAAAATGAAGTACCACATAGCTGTCTGTGGAGCAAGTAAGATGTTATTAGCCCTCAAGCTGCAGATTAAAAATGTAATGAGGAGCATGCATTATGTACGCTTGTATTAAAATGAGATGAGGGAGTCATTCAGCCGTGTAAGTCTAGAAAAATATTCAAGTCCTGGTGGAGCTTAAGTAAGCTCTGTTCAGCCCTTAGGTGCCCTTAGTAAAACATTGGTGAGTCATATTTTCTGTGCTTTGATTTAACAGGTTTTTTTTCTTTGCTTCTCTGCCCTTTTTTTAATCACCAGGCCTTCTCTGCTTTCTTCTTCGTTCACTCCTTCCTGCAACAAGTCACCAAACTCACAGTCAGCACCCCAGAGCAGCTGCTGGAGGCCACCTCGAAACTGTGCAGCATGAGCTATAGTCAAGTAAGAACTGTGAAAGCTTTCTCCAGAAACACTGAGGCAGGCAAACAGCGTTTCAAACGGTGTATTTGATGCTGCAGATGAGGCCTCTGGCTCCAGACAACAGCTTCACTAAGAATCATCTGCAGGACCACTGTGCTTGCTCAGTGTTCGTCGAAACTCTGTTGCTGAGAGGCTACGGCTTTGATGACCTCTCGTTCCCTCGCATTTCCTTCCAAAAGAAGGTAAGCCGTCGGAGAAAAACACCTAAGAGATGGTTTTGGAAAGACGCGCCTCAAACGTCTGTGCTTTGTTGGTGTCTGTGCAGGCGGGGGACACGTCGGTGGGCTGGGCTCTGGGCTACATGCTGGTTTCCAGCACATTGCTGCCTGCGGAAGTCGTCGGGGTGAGGAAAACCCTCACCGTGGGAGCGTGGGGGACGCTTCTCTTTCTATTCATCGTCTTCCTCGTAGTCTGTGCCTTCCTTCTGCTTCGATCTAGAGATAGGAGGAAGAAAGGAGGTGACGAAAGCGCCATCTAGAGACCACTGCCGCTTCCAGCGCTGTGAAGAGAGAAAAAAATAAAAAAAACACACTGGACATTTGCATGTTTTGGTTTTGTGTATTTTGCATCATTGCTCCCTCCAACAACTTAAGTGTTTAACCATCGGCTTTAAATTACAATTCTGCTCAAAAGTTTGCATCCACTCCTCATCTGCAGGACTAGCATTAATTGTGTTTGGGGGTATTTTCAGCAATGCTTTATTTGAACTGTTGTTATTTTAGATAATAATAATAATAATAATAATACAATATAAATATTCAGCTTCACATGACAGCCAATGAGTTTCACATGACCGATAGCAATACATGGATCTCAGTACTTGCCAATACAGAGTACCAATGCTGATATTTCTAACACAAAAAAACGCAACGAATTGGAAGAAAGGTTTAATTTTATTCCTTACTCGTTACAACAAATTATGTCAAATTAGCTAAAATATATATATATTTATATATATATTATTAAAAATGACCACGAAATAGGGCTGGGCAATTTGGCCCTTAAATTTATATTACAATATAATCTAAAACCTGTGCAGTAACAATATCTGTTGCATTTTTTTTCTTTCATATATATGGCAAAATGACTGCTTACGAGCTTTCTCATTTTCCAGATACATTGCAGCAGAACAACTTCCAAAAGGTTAAGAATGAAAATGAAAGACAATTTACTGTGCAAAATGCATTTAATAAAATATTCAATTATTTTTTAGAAATAATTAAACAAAAATTCTCACAACATAAGTAAGATGAAGAGATTTTAAACTAAATAAAAGCTAAATGTTATAAAATATAGCTCAAACTTTCCTGGTTACTTATGTATGAAAAAATATTTGAATGAAAAATGCTTCAAAGTTTAACAGGTTTCTTTTGTGTTAAATGAAAAACAACCCATTTTAAACTTGCAATATGTAGTGTAAACACAAACATTGAACATCAGTATTTTACCTTCATTGCATACCTGATATAAGTATGTAAGCACAGCTCGATGACGTCATCAGAATGCTTAATCACGTTAGTGAAAATCTCTACCTTTGGCTAAATTTATCATTTCTAGCCTATGCCTTTTATATTGTCCACTACTACCACAAAACTAAAATTTTAAGTGAAAAAGAAAAAATTTCAAAGACATTATTACAGAATTTTCACATATATGGGATCTGTTCATAGTATTGATTAACTTGAATGAAGTACGTTAGAAGATATATAAATAACCGTATCGGTGCATCCCTAGTATAAACATACAACCCCATATTTGTATTAAAACTCAAAGATTGTACTATTATGAAAAGACATTTTTTCCTAAAATCATCAAGAAACTTCTAGTTTAATCCTGATTGGATGTTTGATCTTGTTTCATGGCAGAATTAGTGGAGTTACTTTAAACTGGTTAGTTCCTTGGAGTTTATTTATCATCTATTAATATTTCTTACAAATTCAAGTTTAGGCATGGAACCTTATTACATACACATGAAAAAAAAAATAATAAAAAGTTATGTCTTTTTTATTTACAAGATCTTTGTTTGGGGGGGGGGGGATTAATTAATTTAAGTTTGTTTTTTCTTAACCATGCCCTACAACTTAGACCCAGTTTGGTTAATACAAAGCTCTTATTAACAACAAACAACCAATTTAAATAAATAGTTAAATATCATGCTAGAATTATGCCACAAGCTCGCTAATGGTAACAGAAAACATGTGGTTGATGTGCAACCTGCTAAAAAAAATACATAAATATTAGTGGGGATATATGTAAATAGCCTGCATGAGTGATATTGATCCTCTGTCGATTAGAGAAAATCCCCAACAAAGAAACTTTAAAGCACTTTCCCCATGAGGAGTGTATGATAACTTGGTTGTAAATGTCTGAGGTATAAAATTAGAAGAAAATTGTTTAAAAACATTTTTATTTCTGTCATGTAATGCTCTAAAAAAACAAAGAGACGACTTTAATGAGCTTTTTTTTTATTGAAGTAGAAGTAGATAGCCTAAATGGTTTTTATATAGCAAATTTATTTACAGTTCTGACTCTCCAAAGTGCTGTACGTCATTTCTAAAACAATTTTTAAAGGATGATAAAAGAGAAACAATAAAAAGTAAAGTCACGCATTCCCAGATGAAATAATAAAAACTAAATAAAATCATAATATAAAACAGTGATTAAAATTCAAAATTATAATAAGCCATATCGGTATTAAGAGTCCACATGCTCACAAATGTGGCTTGGATCCCTGGTCACGGCTTTCGGACCCCAAACAAACCCCAGGCTGGACTGTAAACAGCGTATGCATGCGTGTGTTTTCGTTAATACGGAGCCTATTAAAGCCTCTTAAAGGGTGTTTTTGGTGGATTTTTCAAATATGCCGGAACTCAATTTGTTGTGGTTGGCTAGAATGCAAAATGCACCAGTGTATGAATGAAACTGACCCTTGTAATGAACCACCGTTTATTTTATATACATTAAATACAGATAAAAAGGATCTGAGTTGACGTACGAGGTGGATAAATAAGGTAAGAAATGTGTGATAAAACGTTAATTATTCGATATTTCTGTTAAATCGTCTAGATCTAACAGTTTTAGTTTTGGTAGCATAGCCATTAGCAGTAGCTGCACAAGCTGGCGCACATAGTTCTTTATATGCTTTGCGGACACAAACAGTCCTTGATAGTTAATATATGTTTTAAGTTCGTCGACTTTCCAGCATTAAAAAATAATCAATTTTGCAGCTTTCCCTATCTATATGTATGTTCGCTTCTGCCAGTTTGGGGTCGTAAACCCCAGAATGCATTGCGTGCAATGCAATACCGAAATGGCTTATTTGGATAATTTAGCAGATTTGAAATACTAATTTTAAAAAATTTACGATTTTAACCTGGGCTTGGAGATGAGGATTGAAGGAGCGCATATCATTAAGGGGGAGGTAATGGTGTGTTGCATTTGTAGTAATAACAGTGAAATGTCCACTTCCAAGTGGGAAAAGTCAACTGGAACGCCCACTCAGAGTCGGATTTTGTACTTAGCTTCAACCTAATGATTTAGTTAGTAAGATTAATCCTAAATTTGAAGCTAGATATTTAGCCAGTTGCTAGCATTAGCTTGCTAGCTCAATATTTATGGTGCGTTCGATTTTTGGTTGGAACTAGGAAATTCCTACTTCCTAGTAGGAAATAACTGGAAAGACCCCACGAAACTTTACTATTCAGAATGTCTGACGTTTTCTTCTTACAGCAACTTCAAGTTTCAAAATGGCCGCTCCTTACATTAGCAATGTAGCTGTGATGGAACCATGTTTATTTTACAAGACACACCAGTAAGAGTGTATCTAATATCGAAGTTACATGCAGAGCCTGCAAATCTAACTTATAACAAAATGAAAGCCGTGTTTTCATATGGAAAGTGGAGCTTAAAACAATCTTTGTAAGAGTTACCAACAATAGCTACACTGCAGAATCCTTCTCTGACTACGTTAACTGGAATGCTGTTTAATCTGGCTCCGAGTTCCGACCTCCAAAGTAAATGGAGCGCACCATATTTCCATCAGAGATGCCAACTCGAGTTTAAGCCTCCAACTGAAGACGGACTTAAGTCACAAAAATAAGAGTTCGGACTTCACTTAGACTTCTGCCTTAAAGAGTTGGCTTGGATTTAGGAAAAAATGACTTGTAAGCATCTCTGATTTCCACAGACACGTGTTTATTATTGGATATGGAGAAGGATCCTAGAAAATCTCAATTGACCGGACTGGAAATCTCAAAAAAGAGACGTTTTTAAAATCAGAGTATGAAGTAATCTAAAACTTGTATATCTAACATATGCTCCTTTTGTGCACATACAGTTCAGAACATCCATGTTTAAAATGATTGATTTGCCATTTTATCCAAAAAGGATGGGAGAATTTGTCTGTGTTGAATGTTTAATAAAAACTCTGGTTGTAAAGCCTTTCCTTCTAAGCAGTTTCTTAGTTCTCCATAGACCTTCAACCCCCCAAAAAAGAACTCAGATGTACTACTATTACTGGAAAAGCCTGCTTCAAAATATTTACATTGCACTCTTTGACGAAGATGCCCCTCACAATATGGCGGACCACTTGTGGGAGGGCAGCGTTGTGTCTACAGTAACCGCAGAAACTCTGCTAGCCTCCAGAATAAAATCTACATAAAAAAACAAAAATGTTTTTCTGAAATTTTCATAAAATAATGGAAACAATTCACAATTTAAGTATTAAATAAGTAGCTCACATTACTCTGTTAACTCTCCAAGTGTTTTAGATCGGTTTACCTTGAAAGCCCAAACCGGAAGTGAGCCTGTTTCCGCTAGCAGCATCATGGCGGCGCAGGTTAGAGACTAGAGAAACTTGTTTTCTTTTCAGCCAGTTCGCTCTACTAAAATCCCTAAAGTCCGCCGGGGTTTTCCCCCCAGAGCAGCAGGGGCTGGAGTTTGATGAGAAAGTACGAGCTTTCGGTCTGCTGCTTGTTTTGCTGCTCGGTTTGCTGAATAGTTTGGAGATGTGCTCCCAGACCAAAGCAGCGGCTCTCATGGCCAAAATACCGCGGGCAGATATCGATCCTTCTGGGGTTTTTAAATACGTCCTGATCCGGATCCACAGTCGAGAGGAGGGAGACGACTCGGAGATAGATGTAGTCCGAGGATACGGCTGGGCTGAGTACCACGGTGAGTCGACTTTATATTCATATTTGTCAGCAAAATATTTATGAAAATGTATGTTATGAATATTTGTGGTCTATATTTAATTATGTGTACGTATAATATGTGAAAAATGTAAATATGTTTAAATGTTATTTAAACATGACTGTTTTAAATATTCAGTTTTGCCAGCAAATATCTGACCTGCAAAAAATTCTTCCACCAATGTTCTTCAGAACAAAATTTTTTTTTAATTCTCAAAAATTTGCCTGAAAAGTTCGTTTAAATTTTGGCTCCAAAAATTCTTAAACAATTCATTTTTAAGATTTTGTCTGCGCTGTTTAAATACCGAACTCAACCTGAGTTGTAAAAGAAAAAACAGTAGAAACATTATGTAACAATTTTTTTTGTTTTTCACTAAAATAGATTAAATTTCTTACCATGGATAACAAATTAGACTTTTTCCGTCCCGATACCGATGCCTAGATTTTGTGTATCTGTCGATACCCAATACCATTCCGATACTATTGCTATAAATACCTTTCTTGAAGATACTAAAGGCACTAGACTTTAATAACTAAGCATAACTAAGACAAAATAACAGATATAAAATTACCACAAAAACCAAATTTCATTTGAAAAAATATATATTTCTTTGTGAATTTATTGTAGATTTTCCACATTTTGAGTATCGGTTCATGGTATCTGTTAAGTGTAACCAATATTGATACATGTGCATTAAATAGTATCGGGGCCGATACCCAATACCAGTATTTGTATCGGTGCATCCCTATAACAAATATTGAAGAATTTTCTGAAGTTTTAATTTTTTAAATGCTATGTTCAACCCCTGTTTCCTGTTTATATGCAGTGACTCTAATTGTTTGTCTTTTCACATTTTTTGCTCTTAAAATTCTAGGATATTTTTGGAAACCATTTCTATAGACTTCCACCTACATATTTTAAATGTAGTCCCCTAATGCTATTGTCAACCACAGCCCTTACCAAACATGAGACATTTTTGTGAAGTTTCCTTATCTAGCTTCTTTAATGCCTGTATTAGCCTGTTTGTTTTATTTCCCTTCTTCATATTTATTAAAATGTCGTCCTTGTTATTTTTGTGTATTTGTGTTTTTGAGGGGGGAAGTTTGATCTGAGCCTGAAAATTTCACAATTTGGCTGCTGCACTGATTGAGATTTATTTTCTTCCTCTTGTGCAAATTCATCAAAAATGTTTTTAATTCCGTTCTTTACGTGAAATTTTGACTATTTACTACTTGACAAAACGTCTTAACTTGGTGGAAATAATCAAAACATGAAATTTTGAAGAGACGTTAACACAACTGAATGAAAAATTTATAATGGTTTCTGTTATGTATAAACATCTATAAAGCTGGATTTGATTTCCTCTGTTTTATGCTGCAAAATGATATTTTAAACATCTGCCTTTTGTGCCCTAATACATCATTGTTACTATTATAAGTCCATACTTTTGTTTGCACATATTTGATATTGTGTGCCCCATTTGCTCATGGGTGTCATCATAAAGATGAATAATATCTGGAGGAAGGGCTGAGCCGTGCTGACGCAGAGGACTCTCTCTCTCACCTGTCGCAGGTGATATCTACGACAAGGTTTCAGCCGAGCTGGAGGAAGGAGGCCTGCTGGACTGCGAGTGTTTAGGAGGAGGCAGAATAAAACATGATCCAGATGCCAAGAAGATCCATGTGTACGGATACTCTATAGTAAGGAGATAAAACCTCTTAGTGTGATAGTTTGAATTAAATGTTTTGTCTTTATATTGTGACAGAAGGTTAATGTTTCGCTTGTTGTCACAGGGATATGGAAGAGCAAACCACGCAGTGACCACAGAGAAGCTGAAGGAACAGTACCCAGACTATGAGGTGACCTGGGATAATGAAGGCTACTGAAATAAACGACAGCCAGGCTGATTGTTGCATCAAGGACTAAAACTAATGCACATCTGTCATTGTATGATTTGATACGTAATGGTTTTCAATCTAATTTAAATACATCCTAATTATTTTTACAGCCTCCTTCAGCTGATCTAATATCCAAAGCATTGTTGTTGTTTTTTTGTATTGAATTATGGGGAAAATTCTCAATGTTAATAGTTTTACAAAGTAAACGTCATTTGGCTGTTGATTAAGATTTGAACTCCTGTGATAAAAGTCAGAAATCAAACACGTCTTGTTGTTTGTTTTTTATTTCATGTGAATATTTTATGCTACAATTTGTTTTCTGTATATTTTTATTCCTGATAATAAAAACATTTAAATAAAAACAGCATTGGATTTTGGTCCTGTTTAATGTGAAAATCACTGAGGGAAAGAATCACAGAAGATTTGCATCAGGAAAAATACTAAACATTTTCCCTGACTCCTTTCTGTGTGTGTGTGTGTGTGTGTGTATGCTAATACAATATCTCTCTTCTTTCTATAAGTGGTGTAAAGGTACATGTATCGTCGTTTGGATGTACCTGTAAAGAATGTATGTCAGAACAACTCCAAAGTGTTTTATTCTTGAATATTTACAACTAAAATTTGAACATTAATAAATATTATCAGGGATTTCCAGTCAGTTCTATACTTTAAAGCTTTTTTGTTAAACAACATAATCTAATTAATTTCACAAACAGAAAGGAAGGAATTCAGGGGATGAAAGTTTCTTTGTTTAAGTCTTGTGAAAGTAATTTAACAAAAATTATGCACATTTTTAATTTATTTTTTCTTGATTAAAGTGTATCAGAAACATATAAAACAGATTATTTTTGCATACTGTTACATGGCTATTTTCTTTGCGTTCAAAAAACAAAAGTACGGGTAGGGGAGACCGGGGCTGGTTGTCTCACTGCTTATTCCAGACACACTAGATGGCGCTGTGGTACAATTTTTGACATCAAACTTAGCCTTTGATAGCTTACTCATTTGAATTTGCAATTTTGCTGAGCAGACACATTACATTGAGGTGAGGAGAAAATGTATAATTTTCATGGGTCACAATAAATTTTCATGTTGGTGTTTTTTGATTGAGAGCTTGTAGGTTATTAGTCATTCAAAAACAAAACATTCAATAAAAAACCAAAAGCAGTAGCTTTATTTTGAGTTATTTTTTAGCTATCAAGTTAAAGCCATGTGGCAGCTAGCTTAACATGTTTGTCAAGAAGTCAGTTGGGGATGGTAGTCTCATGGGACAACCAACCCCTCAAGAATTAGAATTTGTTTTTTCAAATGAGGATCTGCAGACAGTGATATCTTTTGTGTCTTTGTTGGTAGAATGGTCAGGAACTTCAAGAGAAAGACAGACAAGGGCAGAACACCAGCAGACATGCTTTTGGCTGTGAGGCGGGTGAAGCTAGAAGGTAAAAAGCATACCTGGCACAGCTAAATAATTCAGTATTAACTACAGGACATTGACCAGTTACCGCCAGAAAATGTCAAATGATGACATCCAGGGTGGAGCTACCACTCCCTCGGTGCCAGTTGGCTATAGAAAGAATCGCCAGATTTTCAACGGTTACCAAGAACAGCAGCTGAGAGATTACATATTAAAGGCCTCTGAAATGTATCATGGTTTCTCCACTAAAGAAGTGCGCAGTCTGGCTTACCAGTTTTCACTGTCACAGCAAATAAAATTTCCACAGTCCTGGAGTGACACTAGTCAAGCCAGTGCTGACTGGTTCAGTGGCTTCATCAAGCGCCATCCTTCTCTCTCTATCCGATTACCTCAGGCTACAAGCTTGGCAAGGGCCTCAAGCTTCAACAAGGGAGAATGTTGCCATGTTCTTCGACAACTTGGAGAGGGTCATACAGAAGTACAAATTTGGGCCTGATGATATTTGGAACATGGATGAGACTGGTGTTACCACTGTACATAGGCCAAATAAAGTTGGGGCTCGGAAGGGCCACAAACAAGTGGGCAGCCTCACATCCGCCGAAAGGGGAACACTTGTCACAATCGCTGCTGCCGTTTCTGCCACTGGGAACAGTACCCCCCCCCCCCCCTTACTTTGTTTTTCCGAGAGTCAATTACAGACATCACTTCCTTAAAAATGGCCCTGTTGGAAGTAGAGGTGGAGCAAACGTATCTGGATGGATGAAGGAGGAGCATTTTGTGGATTTTCTGAAGCATTTTGTTAGCCACACGAAATGTTCTACAGAGAAGCCCCTCTCTGTTGCTTTTGCACAACCACGGATAACATCTGTCTGTGGATGGCCTTGACTATGCCAAAGAAAATGGTGTGTTCATCCTGTCCTTTCATCCACACTGCTCACACACGCTTCAGACCCTTGACAGGTCAGCGTATGGACCTTGTAAGAGGCATGTCAGCGCCGCTTGTCAAGCCTGGATGCTGGAAAACCCAGGGAAGACCATGTCAATTTATGACATTCCAGGCATTGTTGCCAATGCTTACCCACTGGCTGCAACCCCTACCAACATCCAGTCAGGCTTCAGGGTTACGGGCATTTACCCATTTAACCGCAATGTGTTTGATGACCATGAGTTTGCCCCATCTTTGATACAGATCGGCCCCTAGCCCCTCCCACCTCAAAAAAAATGTTCTCGACACAGTAGACAATTCACGTAACCAATCAACTACTTTAATCCCATTGTTTAAACATAAGGGGCATTGATGATAACTATCATAGGGGTGGTATTCATATTAAATCTTATTTGCAGTTTCTATCTTAAAAAACTAAAAAGTTACACATCATCTTTTAAGATCCTAATTCATCACTGAAATCCTACCCCGTGATGGGGTTGGTTGTCACATTGTGTCAGAGTGTCTTTGATGGTTAATTACTTCCTGTTACAACACATTCTAAAAGTAAAAAGTATACATGTTTAAAGCCAAGACCCCAAGTTTTCATTTAATGTAGGAATTACTGCTGAAAGATTTGTTGAAGATGAGCAATTCATGCATAAGTAAAAATTGTGACAACCAACCCCAGGCTCCCCTACGTTTTTTCAAGTTGACGTAAGGGTTAAGAGTTGTGGTGGGGTCATCATTTGTGTGGCTGTTATGAAACTCAGCACCAACTTTGTTTAAGAAGATCGCATCTTTTATTTGATTTATCTCAAACCCTGCAGAAAGCCTTAAAGGGACCACAAACCTTCAGTTTTAGTTGTTGCACAGAGTGGAAATCACTTGTATAATTGAAGTGCAGCCCACTAGTTGGAGGTACACATTTCTTTAAGAAATACCAAGTTTAACACGTCGTGTTTATTAAATTCACTTCCAGCAGCTCAACTACATATCTTGTGCAACATTGGGGGGGTTGTTTTATGGTTTTTAGCTGCATAAAGTCCGCCTGTTATCTCTGGGAAATAAAGGTCAGGATCGGTTAGTGAAATCTCCACAGACGGCGTTCAGTCTGAGATGTGAACAAAGAGGATAAGATGCCACGTTTCTGGAGCTCGACCCTCCTGTCACTGTTGACTTTGCTGTGCGGTAAGAGTAAATTCACATCGAAATGCACTGTTTTTACGGTAGTTAAAAAGTTAGCAAACTTTTAGAAACACGTTTTCCCTTCGGAGACTATTTGCTATAAAATAAAATCAACCAGAGTCAGACTCTTAGAAATGTGTGAGTCACATTCTCCCTTCCAGGAAGATTAAGGGGTTTATTAAGGTGCCACAGCTTTAGATGCAACATTTATATGACGAATCAGTGGCAATGTTCAATTAATGTTGATTAACGGTTTATATATTTATTCAAAACAAAAACTCAAATCATCTCAGTTTCAGGCTTTAAAACATGTTAAAAAGTAAAAAAAGTATCTGTTGGGAAAGTTATTTGAGAAATGCATCACTGGCCTTCTTTATAAGGAGTTTAGACATTAAAATGGTTTGAAGAAACTACAACTGCCTTGATTTGGGTTGATATCAGGCATTTCAGTGGTTTGCTAAAACCCATAGTCTACAAGAAGACTACCGTTCACTGCATGAAGGGGCTGAAGAAACAGTGGATAGAAAAAAAAAAAACCCAGAAAAGTGATTAGATGAGTGAGCTAATAAAAACTAAGGTCATTTTCAATAAATTAGAATATTTTTGAAAAGTTAATTTACATCAGCAATTCAGTCAAGTTCAATGTTGAAGAATTATGATGATTTTAACCCTTTTATTTCTGGTGATTATGAAGATTTTTCCACGTACAGCAAATGAAAAAGTGACAGAATATTGAAATGAAACCAATAGAAAAATCTTAACTCAGAAATGCGGATTTAATTAAAGGTAAGTTTGACAACTGCTTGAAGGTTTTTGTATTTAAAAGGTACTTTTATTCTGTCTCATTGGAACCAATATTTTAATTTATTTGATGTTACAACAGTTCTTGCATTAATATTTGCACACAGTCCATCGTTAAACCTGTTTAGGGAGATGTATACTTCTAGGATTTGTTTTTTGTTATCAGTTGTTGTTGTAAGGGGCATTGGAATTCCCTTCTACGGCAAATGTAATATTCAGTTTAATGCTTGTTGCCATTTAAACCTATTGACCCTGATCTATAATCTTTGGTTAGGCAGATGCGATTCTGAGTATTTCTTGCTGGCCTTTGAGCCTAATGTTGCATGCTGGGCCATAAACCTTATGATATAATCATCCCGATAAAGAGTTTGGAAGTGAAAGATCTAAATGATTTAGTACAAGCTTCAAACAGAAGCTCATGTGTTACAATAGCTTCTGTGATTGTGATCGTTCTTATTTGATTAGATATAATTCACATTAGGATTTTATACCAAACACTGTACAGCAGTAAGAAGGATCTATGTTTGGAGAATCATTGAAAAAATTGAGATGTTAAGCCAAAAGCTGCACAGAGGTGCTGTTAAACTAGCAGCCACTATATTACAGTGTAATATTAAAAGAACAAACAGAAAAAAACATAGGCACACATATATAAATATCCTATTACAAGGTTCAATGTTTGACATACAAGTTCGCCAATGTTCCACAGCCTGGAAAAAAATTGGACCGGATTAACCAAAAAAACTCAACTGTCAAAGCATTTCAGGGAGTCTTAGCAAAATTAAATCATAAAATATTGTTTTTATTATTTTCCTGTTATTGATTTGGAAAATAGAATACTTTAATTGCTAATATTATAACAATATGCATTGTAGACACCAAAATATTCAACCATCAGTCAGATTAGCCAACCTTGAATTGTTCTGTATTTTTTCTCTTTCTTTTCATGATCAATTTCATACATGTATAGTGAATAAGCGTGTCTTCTTTTTTTCTAACTTATACAGAATAGCCTAGCCAAATCTTTGAATAAAATTTTTGGGATAGACAGAATCTTCTTCCTTTTATTTAAAATGTTAATGCTAAACCCAAAATTGAAGCCAGTAGACGGAAGCCAGAAAGATGCCAGTTCGGAGATTCAGAGAGAAATTCTTAGAGCAAAGTGAAGATAACAGATACGGGACCAGCTTGAATTCAAAATCCAATAAAAAAAAAAAAATACTTTACTAATCCCAAATAGACATTAAAAGTTGTAACTCTACCATCCGAGGTTCTTCAAAGTAATGGCTGTGCATTGTCAGCAACAGCTTAGGGTGGAATGTAAGCGGTTACTAAAATTTAACTATTTAAAAGTGATTTCCACAACCCCTATAAACATTCCTTGCAGTTTAAACTTCATTTGAAAGAGCGTTTTTTTTTTATTTTGGTATATATTTCCACACAAGCAACTGCTGCTAATATGCTAACATGAAGTGTGAATGCTCATTTAGCAAAGTTAACCAAAAATACTTATCATTTGCTAACAAATACCTTATTTTATTATATGACCACAGATGAGGGGGTTTTTAAAGGGGAAACTATTTTAGTATGTTTTTGATTCATTTTATCAGTAATTGTAAAAGTTCTGCATCCGTTTCTGGTGTTAGCATAACAAAAAAAAAACATTCTGTACAAGAGAACTTTTCCAAAATAACTGTTTCTAAAACTGTGTTTTGTGAATTGGGTAAGGGTAAGCTAGATTTGAGTTTGACTTCTTTGTTGGTTGACATTTGTGGCTGAATGGCCTCTACTTTAAACAGGCTAAAAAAAGAAAAAAGTAGCTTAGCATGGTTAGCTTAGCTCGCTTTCTGATGACAACTTCCATCTGATTTTCGAAGTGTTGTTTTGACAACCGATTTCGGCAGGAAATACAATTAAATGTTCTCAATTTCTATGTACGTTCAAGGTTAAAAACAAATTTTTTCAACTTAAAGGTAGTTTTCTCTGTCTTCATGGTACTTGACCATGTCACAGCCAACATTAGCACAATAAACTGTCTTCTAAGATGAATATATAACATTTATTGATGAAGGCAACTATTAAACTAATGATGTCACTTGATTTTTTATCGTCTTACACAGTCTATGCTTCCTGGCCTTCACGCTGCGAGACTCCTGAAGGGAAATGTGACTTTGTGTGCGACTGTTCTGACTGTGCCGATGAGCAAAACTGCGGTAAGTTCAAAACTAACTGGTCAAATTTAGCAGTTTAGCAATCGATCTGATTTGAGGCAGTTTTATATATGTTTCTTTTCTCAAACTGTCTCAAGGTTACTCTGGAAAATCGTTTGAGTGTGACTTTGAAGATGCAGAAGTTTGTGGATGGACGATGGATTCACCTGGTGGAAAATATACATGGCAGAGAGTTCAGAGTGGGGACCAGCTGCCAGACAGCGGACCATCTTCTGACTACACCACTGGCACAGCTACAGGTACACTATGGCTTTTTCTTAGCCCTAGCCTACTGAAGACAATTGGACCCTTTTTGCCAAGCAAGTGTTTAAAAATGAGTGCAAATTGAGTACCGAGACAGTCATACAACAACAGAAATTGGGTGCGTTTTGGATTAATTGCAAGATGAACTGGAGATTCTTCCTGCTCACAGCATCACCATCTAACTCTTTGAAGATATATGGAAGATTTGAGTTAAAACATTCCCTTTGGGATGAATAAAGTATACGCAAACATAAATGGGTTCATTATTGTGAAGTAACATTAAAATTTAACCAAAAAATTAGTGGTGTGGAATGGTTTTTTTATTATTGAGGACCTCTGAGTCTGTTTTATAGAATCACCATTTGCTATAGTTTGAGATGGCAGTCTTTCAGTGTTTGCCTCTACTGTCCATCTACAAACTAAAATGTTTACCCATGCTTCTTTCAAAACATTTCAGTCAGATTGGATGGGGAACATCAATTTCCAAGTACTGCCACAAATCTTCAGTTTTGTTTAGGTCTGGACTTTGACTAGGCCTCCCCAAGAACCATTCGACTGTAACTCCTCTCGTCTTTTTTTATTATCTTTGTACTGCTGGAAGATGAACCTCTGCTGCAGGTTTCCCAGTAGGTTGCAGTTTATACTCACGATGATTATACAGAACCTGCTTACTCAGATTATTATCTTGCTAAAGTGTGTCCGATGGTGATAAAGCCATGAACAGGTTGCAGGTGGTTTGTATTAAAGTTAAACCAGATACTTTACAAAAAATGCAATCTTTATAGCTTAAGTGAACACATTTATTGTCTCCTGTCATCCAGGCTGGTTCATGTCAGTGAGTGCGGTGAGGACAGAGTCTCTGCAGAGTTCAGTTTTAATCTCTCCGGAGATAAAGCACTCTTCAACAACGTGTCGTCTGCGCCTCAGATACTTCCTGTGGGACTCAGGTAAAAGCTGACTGGACAGGTTTGTCCTGACTGTTTACCAAGAACCCTCCACACTTGCTGGCTTCCTGGTGGAGATTCGTGAAAAGTTTAAAACTGATTTCTTTAGGAGCTTTTTGTCACTATGAAGGTTTGGAGAAATTGGAACTTTAGTTATGTTCATTCAATTGAAAAACTTAAGTGAGAAAAATTATTTTGTAAGTCAGGAGCTGCAGTCACTGATGCTTAAATCCATGCATTATCCATCGTTCGTTCCATCCATCAATCCATTGTGCCATCCATCCACCTGTAGTTCCGTCCGTCCACCAATCGCTCATTCCATCTACCCATCCATCCATCCATCCACATATCCATCCATTGTTCCATCCATCCATCCATCAGCCTATTCATCCATTGTTCCATCCATCCATCCACCTATTCATCCATTGTTCCATCCATCCATACATCCATCCATCCATCCATCGACCTGGAGTTCCGTCCATCCTCCAATCGCTCGTTCCATCCATCCATCCATCCACCTATCAATCCATTGTTCCATCCATCCATCCATCTGTAGTTCTGTCCGTCCACCAATCGTTTATTCCATCAACCATCAATCCAATTTTCCATCCATATGTCAGTCCATCCACCCACCCACCCATCCATTCATCTAACCAATTAACCTCTAACCTCTCAGTCACTTTGTATTTTAGTATTGAAGTAATTCTAACTGAACTCGATCATATTACGACCCCTGCCTGATAATTATAGCACATTTTTAATTAAAATATAAATCTTTTTTCATCAGCACACATATGGTAACATATGTTATATTGCTTCAATAATTTAAACTTGTTGGAGGCTGTAAATAAAGAAATAGTGTCCTGAGAACGGAGCCTTGAATAACCATAAATGTTAACGTTGGTCATTGAGTGTTTTTAAAAACAATGAGGAAAAAACCGTGGGAGTTGGTCTAATCATAATGAAACTGATCTTTATGGAAAACAACACTCTAGGTGGATCAGAGATCAAAATGCATTTAATATCGACTATTAGTTACGGTGCATATATGTTATGCTGTGTGCTTGTTTCTCTTCTAAAGACTATAAAAGTATTTTTTTTAAAGAGTTGTCTGAGCAGGATCGTGATACATGTTTATTAAAGTGTGTGGTAGTAAAGTGGAGAATTCCTAATTACAAGATAAATCTTTTTGGCAACACCGACATTATTTAAAATATATTAGTTAAAATATATTTGTCGCCCTAACCACAGGTAACACAGGCTTAGGATCGACTCCTTTGTGGGCTTCAATCCTTCACCAGGACTCTCGGCAGGCCATCGTGTGGCGCCCCGAGGCGTCGAGCGTTCGAAGCTGGAGGGAAGCCACCATCTTTCTGGGCCGCAATTCTTCCCCTTTTCGCGTCCGTCTCCACTCAGCGCGCTCAGAGGGACAAAAAGGAGACGTAGCCATAGACCAGCTGGAGTTTCTAGACTGCGCTCTTCCCTGTGAGCCTCTCATGCATCACCTCTCCATTATTAACTTCCATAAGCTTTTACAAATAAGAGTAGAAACTACAGAGGTGCGTATAAGTTCATTGATTTGTTTCTATGCGTTTTTGTCGAACAGCGCCCCCTCCTGGAACCAACTGCTCAGCAGGGATGGTGACGTGTCGCAGTGGGGGCTGCGTGGAGCAGCGGCATGCCTGTGACGGCACTGATGACTGCGGCGACGGCAGCGATGAGGAGCGCTGTGGTAAGAAATGACACCTTGTAATTTGTCTGGAAACAAATGAGTCGCACCTCATTCATTTTAAGGCATGGAAGAAACTTGACCTTTAACCCTTTTGATGTATATTTTAGTGGGATTGTCAGAACACTTTTTTTTATCAAGACTAGATGATAAAACAGGCTGATTAGGACTGCAGAATACCACTACTATTGTCTTTACAACATTGGTGTGTGCACTATTCACATCCCAAAGGAATGTTTAAGGGGCATTAATGGTTGTCTAATATATTCCAAGCATGAACTTCCATCTTTTATGATAATGTATATTGGCTGAACTACGAAGCACCCAATTGAAGAGTTAGTTTTATTTTCCTTTGCGCTGATTGGCTGTATTCCAAAAAACATCGATAGTGATGAAGCTAGTAGACATTAGCTTCTGCATTAGTGCTAAGATGTTAGCAACTTCTAACAGCACATTTATTAATATAAATGTAGATTTTTCTGTTTGAACTATTAAAATATGCATTTATAAGCAATTTTAGAGGAGGTCTCAAGTATTTCTGGATTGTAGCTATTTATTTAGCTATTCATGTTATGTATTGAATTGGTAAAAAAGTAATCTTTATTTAGATATTCTAATTCAACATCTAGCTTCATGTGAAAGGGGAGCAGATTTTCAAATTTTGATCTAAATATTCTACATGTAGCATTTTGAATTTGAGTTGTGATCATTCATCATTAAGATTATTGGGAAAAATGTCTTCTCATGTTAAGAATTTAGATTTTATGGTGACAATGATAAGCAACACAAAAGTAAATCAGTTCATCTGAGGAGTTTTCTATCTGTGTGGCCCCGATTTATAATTTCTTCCAGATGGTTACCAACGCTGTGACTTTGAGGAGAGTCTATGTAACTGGGACCTGAGATCCCTTTCAGGACTTAAATGGATCAGAACAAATCAGGAGAACATCTCGAGAAACGATCCATGGAAAGGTCCAGGCAGAGATCATTCCAACAACACAGCATCAGGTGCATCTTTTTTATGCTGCTCATACTGGGTTGATTCTCACAACTTTAACAAAGTTTACTTCCTTAAACAACTATGAATTTTTCCAGAATGGACTGTATTAAAACCCTTTGATTATTGTTGTTGCTGCAGGTGACTTCCTGTATGTCACTGTCCCTGATAGTGGTCTCAGAATGGACTGGGCTGCTTTTCAGAGTCCGCCTCTTGAACCGACAAATAGTTCACAACCTTGTAAGGTGAGTTTTAACATCGATAGATACGCTAGTTTGATGCTTTAGTGAAAACAATCATCATTAATATTATTGGAATTACCATCACAAAATCATGGATGGACATACAGAACATTGTTTTAGGGCATCAAGTCTCAAAACACAATATTTACCCATTATTATCCAACCTGAAAAATCGTCTCTCTAAGAGAAAATGTGTCGGATCATCTTTATTTTGTGTTTTTTGATTCGTTTTTTTATTTCCTAAAGCCGCAAATTAGAATTGCTCAATGTTTTTTTCCGTAGATGATAATGTACACTCACCAGTTTGGGCCGCGCTGCGGTGGTTTGACGGTGTTGGTGGCGGACCGTATAATCCACCCAGCCTGGGAAAGAGGCGGCGCTTTAGGAGATCTCTGGGTGAAGGCGGAGGTGGAGATGGTTTCCAACTATACTTTCCAGGTAAAGAGAATAAAACCATTGTACCACCTGCAAAAATGAATGGTATAACAAAATAATATGTTGACGTTTTAATAAATATTTTTATCTAGTTTGATTGATTTAAGTATAATAAACTTGTTTGCTTTCATCCTGTTAAATCTCTACAGATTCTGATAATGGCAGCCATCAGAGATTTTGATTACGGAGGAATTGCTGTCGACAGCATCATCTTGTCTCCTGAATGCCGCTTTTCATCCGGTACGTTTATCTTCAATTTATGCTGATAGATCTGCAAAAATTGAAATTATATAAATACATTCAACAAATAAATAAAAATATTTTTCAGTTTGAATTATCTTTCTTTTGTTTACCTGAATAGGGAATAACACCCTGGAAAAATTCCCAGAATCTCCAAAGAATCCTTGTATTGATGATCCGGAGAAGATGTGTGATTTTCACACTGACTGTGCCTCAGGAGAGGATGAAGCCAAATGTGGTGAGTTTGTTGATAGTAAAATGAGGGGTCTGAAAATATCACTAGGTAGATAAAATCATTTCTATTATTTTCTCATTTTGCCAGTAAGAATGACTCTGGGTTCATGTCTAAAGGGGAAAGCCATTGTAGTAATATTTAACAAAATCTTTCTCGTACGTATATTAACAAATGTTAGTCTGATTAAAAGCCAGACGTTGAATAATTTGTGTTGATTGTATTTGAATGGTGAAAAGTGTCTTGCAAAAGTTATAAACCCCCTGAACTTTTTACAATATTTTCTGTTTACATTGAAAAATCACATTATTTTTCAATGCAATTGAAATTAAATGCAGTTGAATGAAGTACAAAATGAAGTGTGACTGAAGTGTGAATTTAGGTGTTCTCTTTAGGATCTTCTCTGGCATATTCACAAACCCTCTCAAGACTAATGGATCTTAAAGAACATGGAAGGGAAGGGCTTAGCGTGGTCTGCACTGTGAACTGACATGACTGCCTGCAGCTTCTGCAGCATGACACACACAGGCGATCAGAAATATGCAAAGCAATAGCGACACAAGAACCATTGCCTCAGAGGCGGGCAATTATGAGGTTGAATATTTGTCTCCACATCTCTCAGAGGGAATAGACAGTGGCAGGATGCTGTCGTCAGAAACATAAGATGACCTCAGAAATCCAAGATGAGCCAGTGGCAAACCCCGATTCAAATTCAAGTGCAGTGCAGCGTTTTAGCCAGAAGAGGGCACAGAAGAGCGCACTCCACTAAGGGGTTTTGGTAAAAATGTATGTTTACTCAAATGTACTAAAATATCAAAAATAATGACAAGACATGTACACAAAACTATTAAAGACTCAATTATAGAGTTTATTAGCAAAAATATGTGAGTTTTGGGTTGAGTTACACTTTAAGGGGGCTAAAGTCCTGTCTCAATGCAGTGGAAACCCTTTTTTATGTTTCAGATTAAGGATTACAGGTGAATTAGGTTTTGGTTAAGTTTAAGCATAAATGCAGTTGCTAAACTGAAGGGAAGTCAAAACAAAATCCTTATAGGGGTATATAATATGAATTTGTGTGTGTGTGTGTGTGTGTGTGTGTTAGACTGTTTGTTTTTCTATATTCATGGGGATAAAAACTGGAAAGCACACCAACTTAATGAGGACATCTGGTTAAGTGGGGGCAAATTTTCATTTCCCGCTAATGTTCAAGATTTTAAAAGAAATATTAGTTTGTTGAAGCTTGCATGTGTACTTTTGATTTGAATTTTGTCTGTAAGGGGGTAGAGAATGCACCCCCTGTCTCAAATGAGTGTCCCCATTAGAGCGGATACATACAGGTTGTCCATTGTCATCATGTTCCAGTAGCCCGTTTGTCATCACAGTGCCCAGGTTACTTGACACTGGATGCAGACTTTGCTTAACCGGGAAAATCTAAGCACCATAACTGTATGATGTCATAAGCCCGCTATATGTCCATGTGGTATATATGCGCTCATGTTATGCTCTTTGTAGATTTGTTAAAATTCTTGATAATGTTATTCATAACATTATGGTTGTGTAATATTCTCAAGGTGTCCTTCTCTGTTAGTAATTTTTCCTTAGCTTCTCTTTTCAGGTTCTCACCTAGCTGCACTACATTTACAGTGGTCTCACCTGGTTCTAATGTTACCCAATCCCCACCCAGGAAGTTAAGAGCCAGCCATTGGCTTTAGCTCATTGTAAGATCATTCATTTGTCTTTCTCCTTGCAGGGGATTTCTCCTATTCTGGGGGCAGCTCAGGCTGGACCGACAGCAGTATTGGGGGTCAAGGTTGGGTGCTGCATAACAACTCAACAGCTAAAGGTACAAATTGTGTAATATCAATTAACTGTTGCATGCTACATATCAAAAAAATTATAACTTTAATTTATATGTTTTTCATTTCTTTTGGGTTTACAGCAGAGTACTTGTATGTAGCTGAGGCTGCAGGTCAACAGCTAACAGAAGCCCATACTCGGACACCCCTCCTGGGTCCTACCGGTCCAGCTTGTAACCTAAGCTTTGACTTTGCCCTCACCGGGAGTTTGGATCACATTGGTAATTTCCTATCCCCCGTCAGAAATTTGCTGCATTTTCTCTGTCTAACATTGGTCGACTCTCTCTGTGCCGCAGGTGAGCTTTCCGTCAGAGTGATTGACAGCTTACTGGGACCTAGGCCTAAACTGTGGGAGTTCAGTGGAAAAACGGGAGCAGGGGAGGAGGAGGAGTCTTGGCAACACGCTGACATCCTTATTGGAGTCAGGAAACATCGCTTCCAGGTCTGTTTTCATTTTTTTATTTATGTTCTTTGTACATTTGTTAGGGTTAGGATATGTGTACAGGTTACGAATAAAAGCTGTTACTAAAACGAACTGAAATCAATACAAAATCCTGATTTGGGTAGAAAAAATGAACACGTGTGTGTGTGATTCTTTGTTTTTGGGTATTTACGGGGACCAAAACTGAAGAGCTCACCAACCAAATGAGGACCTCTGCTAAACCAGGGACAAAATGTAATTTAACAGTAATATTAAGGGTTTTAAAACAAATAGATGTTTGTTGAAGGCTTTTATCTGGCGTTACCTTCATTTTCCAGTAGCCCATTTGTTGTCAACCTGCTCAGGTTACTTCACCTGGACACAGGCATTGTTTGACCAACAGTGATGCTGGTAACGCGTTACTTAGCAGCTCGTCTCTCCTAATATGTACACTTTTTCAGTAACAACTAATCTAACCCGTTACTATTTCCATACAGGTAATCAGATTAAAGTTACTTTAAAGTTACTATTTTTGTAATTTTCTTAAGCAAAAATATATATTTGGTACATGGTGGCAAAAGCATTTGGAAAACAAGCAACAATAGTGGTAAATACGGTTTTCCATACCTTCAATAACACTGCTGCCTTTGTAATCCGAAACAGCTGATTAGCTCCTTTACGGTCGCCATGTTTGTTTTGGCCTGAGTCTAAGAGTCTGAGTTTTGTACTCTGTACTCTCCAGTAGTACGTGCACAAGACACGTCTTGTTGCTTTAGATCTGCTGGTGCCAACGTGAAATTAAAAAGTAAGTATATTTACAGCCTTGCTGTTAAAATGCACTTCCAATAAAAGAAGTATTGGAAAAATTGGTTATTGTGTTTATGTTGAGGCAGTGGGGAGTGTTATTGGCAGCTGCACTAATAAAGTAATTTGTAAACTAATATTTACTTTTGGAATAAAGTAATCAGTAAAGTAACTAAGTTACTTTTGTAACATAATACTAATCAGATTACTTTTTCAAAGTTACTGTGGAGAGACTGTTGACCAAGCATCTCCAATGACTAACACTGTATCATGATGAGATAAGCCTCTTTTATATATGCCCGGTGCGGCATTCAGACCCTGGTCTAAACAGCCTTATATTTAAAGGCGTAATTCCTTTATTCTAATCTTTTAGGCTGATTTTGTTTTTATTTTTTTTTATTTTATTTTTTTGCCGGGTGTGACTCAATAAGACAAGAAGCTAACACTGGATCAAAAAGGTATTTCTTTAAGGTTGTGCAAACTTATGCTGCTGTTATTGCAGTTTTTTCCACATACTACCCAGATTATCTTGTGTTTGAGTTGTGTTATATGAAATGAAATTTAATGATAAAAGTTAAGATTGTTGATTTTTTTCCGTCTAATTATTTACAACGCAAAACCTAGCATTTTAGCAGGGGTGTATAAATTTATTATGTCTACTGGGCACCAGTATCAAACACTTCGGTAAAGAAAACCAGTTAATCTCCTACCTCTTTTGATCAGCTGGCATTTGAAGCCCGTGCTGTCAAACTTCAGCCTTATGCATGGATCAAAGTGAGGAACGTTCGCTTCATCAGCTGCCACGGTGACTATTCTCCATCTGCACCAACAGGTAACCATCAGCACTATTTCTTAAATAAAAAGCGTAACTTTTTGAACTAAATCAACTTTTCTGGATGTCAGGGCTGTCGTGTAATTTTGAAGAGGGACTGTGCGCTTGGTATCAGGACAACAGTGACGACTTTGACTGGTCTGTGCTTACTGGGATGGATCACACCATCGGAATAGGTCAGATCACGCAAGAGCGAATTGGTCCATAAAATGCCCATAATGTTTTTTTGCTTCATGTATCACTAAAATTTTTCAAAATAATAAATTTAAATTTTCATCATCTGTAAGATACATTTACCAAAACGAACACTAACAATTGAAAGTCATAATTTCTGTTCCACTTTTGGACTGAATTACTGTAACACGTATAAATACATTCGGACCTCATCTTGTCGGCGATCATCAGGCACTAGTCTTGTCGTGGACATGTGGAGTCCCTCACTGCGTGGATCGTTTGGACGCTTGGTATCATTCCCACAGTCAGCGACACTCACACAGAGCTGCCTGACATTCTTCTACAAACTCTACGGGCCAAACGCAGGTGACCAAACCTGGATTAAAGATCAGATACTGTTTCCTCATTTAAGCTATAACTGATGAGCCCAATTTCCTGATCTCACCCAGGTGCTCTGAATGTTAAGCTGATTGACGGGCTTGGCTATGAGATCATACTGTGGACCCGCAGTGGCGCTCACGGCAATGAGTGGCACGAAGCTCAATGTCCAGTACCACAGCAGCTTACAAACTTTCAGGTATCTTTTTTTTTCCAGGTAGTTTTTCCTTGCTTAAATAGTTCAGATCATCAAATAGTTCCTGAGGGAAAATACGAAAAGTTTTTTCTAATGATAATTTCAGTTGTTACGGGAGAAATTTGTTCAATAAAACCATGACTTAATCTAACCGCTTCCTATACCTACCATCAACTGACAAAGAGTCTTTTTCATGGCAGTGGTTGAACCCCCAATCCTAGTGGCGTTTTTTTCCGCAGGAACAGCCAGTTTAAGGTGATGCAGCCGCATCTCAATCATATATAACCCCGGACTTTGACTATGTCACTCCAAAATCTTCAGGGAGTTTTCAATCTGGCCATTAATCACACATGAGGCATCGGAATCCTTAATATGTACTACATGCTACATAGTAGCTACTACTTGCCCGATCGAGTAGTAGGCATGAAATCGGACGTACTGCTCCACCGTTTTACCGGGATGTTTACGTTAAAGTGACATTGTGTAGTTTTTGATGTACACTTTTGGAAATAGCCATTAAAATATTATGTTATAATAAAAACGTCAAGCAGATTATTTGCAAAATATTGGCGAAGGTGTAAAATATGACTTTAAAAATCAGTTTTAAAATACATAGGCGCGGGTCCTCTTTTCAGGGGGGAGCCATATTAGATTACGTCTTTACTTCTTCAAGAGCCCAGACGGACAAACGCACAGAACACACCCGCTATTAAAACATTGATTTCCCCTCGAAATGCAAAAAAGTTTTGCCATAAATACATTTTTACCTCTTCGCTAGTTCCAAGCAATGAAAGAGAGACTGATGTGCTCGTCATGTTGCTGCAAATAGATAATTCTCAGGGAATTGAGCGTTTGAAAAAAGTACTAGTTGGACCTCCGTTGTTGAGTTCCTTACTCGAAGACACAGATACCGCATGCTTGTGATAATTTAGGTAAGCCCTGCCCCCTACTGGCCGAAAATTACACACTGTGGCTTTAAGTTATGTCGCCTGTGCTTCCGTTAAACATTAATTTATCAACTTCCATTTTTTTTATCAGTTGTCAAAAAAACTATTAAATTAATCAGTAACATTGCTACACTTTTATATTTGTACGCAGAAATTGCGGCATTGTCAGTGGTTGATAGTTCCTCAGTAGCCGACGTCACTCTTCTTCTACGATTTTGGGACTTACGCTGCACTGGGGGATAGCATAGCGTACAGCGGATTTTACGGTGGCAGTAGTACACATCTGAGAACTTTATGCCTAATATTCCAATCCATACTAGAGATTCGGATCTACTACATCGCTTGCTTACTGCTTTTCGCCTGTTTCCAGGACCAGAACTAAACTAACGGAAGTAGCTTTAAGTTTCTATGCCCTCAGGTCTAAAACAAACTCCCTAAAAACCTGAAATTTTTGTTCACTACAGCTTTCTTTCAGTCAGCTTTATCTGACTGATAAAGTACTTGTGATATTTGTTTCCTTTATGCCATCAACCCCTTAACGTTTTTGTGTCCCTTATGCAGAAAGTTCCATACTTCTGGGTCTTTTGTGACACCTTTCTATCTACATATACACGTTATTGGTCATTGGAAAGCTGAGGTTCTTGATATTCCAATGATGTATGCCATTTAAGGATTTCAGGATAACTGTAGACACAGTAAATGCTTTTGCCAAACCACTCAGAAACTCACCAATCCAAGCCTCATATCATTGACAGAACGGTTTATGTGCTCCAATAAAATAGTCTTCAACAAATCTTACCTCTACAATTTTTCTCCTGTTGTGCATTTCCCACAATGCTTTTATCACAACCACATCCCCTAAAAAAATCTCAGTTAACACAGACTGCAGAAAAAATACAACTGGGAAGAAACACAGTAAACCACAAAAGATCATTGTCATCCCCCAACAGCTGATGTTCGAAGCAGTTCGGTCGGGTTTCGACGGCCGGGTGGCAATCGACGATGTGGCCCTTTTGGATGGCCCGTGTACCATACCCAGAAAGTGCTCCTTTGAAGGCCAGAAGTGTGGGTACAGCAGTTATGGCACAGTTAAGTGGCTCCACAGAAGCGGACAAATCAGTACGACGACTGGACCTAAAACGGACCACACTTTGGGAACCGAGCTAGGTCCGAAAAAGCCCCAGTAGACAATAGTAATGTCTCAATATCGATGCAGAAAACAGAGGATTTTATTCTTATATCTATGCTCTGACCAGGTTATTACATGATGGTCAACACTGACGCAGATGTCCTTCCAGCCGGTAGCACTGCTGTCCTCACCTCCCCCGTCCGTCCAGGAACCACCAGGCCCGAATGTCTGAATTTCTGGTATCATATGTTTCAAACGAGAGGAACAAACCCAGGTGAGGTGCTTTCAACGCCGTAAGACTCTAGGAACGCAACATTCCGTCATATTCCTTCACCAGCTGGCGGTTGGTACCGTACAGGCTACCTTACGGTGTACGTGAAACCGGAGAAGGGGGATAGAGTGCCGATCTTCTCCGATAGTCGGAATCAGGGCGACGAATGGCGTCATGGCAACAGCAACATCTCCAGTGGCCTTGTGGATTGGCAGGTACAATGTTCTGCTAATTAGAGGAGCGCTTGAACATTATTCGACCTAATGTTCGTTTAAATATGCCCCACAGTTGGAGTTTGAGGTGGTCGGATCAGGAAGCAAGGAATCCCACGTTGCTGTAGATGACATCTCTGTCTCTGCTCATCCCTGTGAAGATCAAGGTTTGCTTTGACCCATATCAGCAGCATGAAAAAGAAAAAAAAATGCTGAATTTTTCCTCTAAATCCAGAATATTATGTTAATATTGCCAAGTCAAGAGGAAAGCAAAGTACAACCTTGCTGATACTTTCATGGACTTAATCAAATGTGCTTGTTTAAATGTTTACTGCCCAAATTAGAATATTTTCTGCTGTCAATCAGATCTTTAAGTAGAGATTGTTAAATCTTTGTGAAATATGTGGGTATTCTGCATACCAATTAGCTTTATTAGGGATATCTCTGGCATCTAGGTGCCAGCCAAGTTCTTCCAGTATAAAAAAACTGTTATGTGTGCTGTAGTTTCCAAAGTTGCATCCGAAAAAACTGAGTCTTTTAGAACATTATCTCATAATATAATTATATTAGCGCAAACATCTATCATGTTGGTGGCTTTAAAGCATCATGATGAGTGCTTGATTTGTAGCTAACAAGTCCTGCTTCTTGAAAAGTCTACATGAGACTACATTAAAGATTAAAATAAATATATTTTATTTATATAGCGCCAATTCACAGCAGTTGTCATCTTAAGGCACTGAAAGAAGAAAACATGTCTGACAGTAAAACACAACGCCCGTCGGGTTTTGTTTAGGACCCAAACATAGGCAGAAGTAAGACAGATGAAAGGACTAAAAACACATAATAACTAGAAAATGGAGGAAAACTCCAGATGAACCACAAAAACATAGGGGAACAATTGGAGAATCCAATAAGGAATGAATGAAAACCCAGAGGATTATATACTGGGGTCCGCTGGAGTAAGGAACCTTTGAGTCCTATTAACTGAATGCAAGGTAGCTGTGAAGGGGGGATTGGTGCTTTACAGTGGGAAACATTTTGCTCATAATCCCAACATGTGAGTTGATTTGATTCAATTTCTCCAGACATGCTTTCAACCTACCCTACAAGACAACTCGGGAGTTCACTGTTGGCTTTGAAAGACAAATCTAGAGGATATGGCCTTAGCACTGAAGAAGCCTTTTGAATAAGAGCTTCAACGTCTTCAGAGAACAAGAGTATTCGTCACGCTATCGTTTTCATTTAAGGTCTTATTGAAACAAAACTGAAAACCGAAAGGACTCACTGTTTAAGTCCTACAGAGAATGTCAGTGACCTATTTGATAGAATGAACCACATGACCCACACATCTTAGAGGCAATGGGGCTGATTTATCAACGTTTTGCGCTCGTTTAAAACCCTAAAGCATCGCAAAAACAGGTTCTGGCTGATATATCAACACGGCGCAGAGAGCATCCCGTCAGTTAAACCAACAGCAAGACGCACGCAATCCATTAAGAGCTTTTGGTCTTGATGAATATGCAATCTGGGCGTGAATGTGTAAGAAGACGCAAAATATTGGGAGAAGAACAGGCAAAGAATTAGGCGTTCCTGGCGCAGTGTGATTTACTAAACATAAACATGTTTGCACTGTCTGTTTTAGCGTCTATTTTTAGCCCCTTTGAAAAGCATGTCTTAATTTTACGCCACCTCGTTTAACAAGATCTTAATATTGACAACCAAAAAAATGTCATTCACACTCAATATAAACTAAGAGTAATTAAACACTCTAATGGCCATAAACCTGATAGTTATGTAAATATTTCCCTGTTTTTCCCCCAAAGACGCATCATAACTCACTGCGCTCTCATCACGTCTCTACCTGGTGAAGATGGGCTGAGTGATCCTAGTGGAGCCTCGTTAGTTTCTCACTTAGTGGTTAACCTTCCTGGAGTCCATTTAATAAAATACCACAATGATAATTGGCATTATATATTAAATTTTTAAAACAAAATTCAGACATACTGCAGTTTTTTTTTCCGGTCTAACCCTGCACTATAATGTGTGCATGCAGCAGAGAGCAGCGCATATAAACCGCATGAATTACATTTATTACTAACTAAAAACAGAGTTCACAGCATTTTAGCCTAATTTTTGGATCCATGCGCATTATTCCTCCTCTCTCTAGCCATGCTGCAGCTCACATTAGCGGCCACAAACTCCTCATTTCAATACTGCTGCTTGCGCCTGTTGAGAATTGCTCACGCAATCTTAGTCAATCACCAGCAAATTAAGGACAACCCGCTCGTGCAATTTTTTTGCGCCGCACGCAATTTTGCGGTCGTTATCAGGAATCTTGATAATACAGCCACATTGAGTCTACCGTGAACTCCTCCTTATCTGTAAAGCAGCTTAAGCTTGGGCCAAAGCGTTTCGTCAACAGGGACTGATGGAGTAATTAAAGCATAAGGAGCCCCTACTAAATGTACTGTGTAGTACGTAGAAATTTTTTAGACGAGACATTATTTGGGCTTTGGTCTCAAGACTGTGATAATCCCTGTTGCTTGTTTTTTTGTTTTTTTTGTTTGTCCCCACACTATTTCTTCCAATAAACCTTCTATAGAGGTAATCCGATTGAAATCTCCCACTTTGAAAAACTCAGATTCCAAGTGCAGCCTGGAGAAGGGGATGTGCAGCTGGAGCAACACTCAAAACAGCGAACGGGACAAGCTGGACTGGGAGCTGACCAGTCAGGAGTCGGAGCAGCACTATCCCGTCCCGCCTGAAGACCACACTCTGGGCACAGAGAAAGGTCAGCATCAGAGAGACGAACTGCACCGACGCTGCTGCTTTGATTATTAAAGGGTTCTGTTCTCGTCAAATCCAAATCACCTGCCGTATTTCTTCTTTTTTTTTTTTCTTTATCCAGGTCATTTCCTCTTCTTTCCAAGCAGCAACAGGACAGCAGCCAATCAGAACGCCTGGCTGCTGAGCCCTCACCTGCCCCCGACTCAGGCCACCTGTCTGCGATTCTGGGCCTACAAAATGCACTCCTGTAAGCACGCCGGTTTTAAACGGACTTCAGAGTCTGTACCACGATACATCAACTTTGGTTGAATGTCTGCAGCGGACTGCCAGCTGAAGGTCTGGAGACTGTCTGGGGGTCTCATCTTTGAGCTGCTGACGGTGGAGGAACTCGGGGAACCCTGGAGACACTTTGAGGTCAACATCACGTCTTCCGAGGAGTACCAGGTCAGACTTTCCAGGAAAAACCCTCTCCTTCGTGAGTCGGTCAGCTTTTTGAAAAAGGTCACAGCCAACGCCTCTGCTGGTATTTATCCTCTCCTTTTAACAGATTGTGTTTGAAGGGATCAAAGGAACGTCGGGTTTTGTGGCTCTGGATGACATCGAGTACACCGTCGGGTACGACTGCGCCACCAGAGTAAAGGGACCAAGTAAGACTAAAAATCCTGATTTATCGTGATCTATGTGAAAACGTTTCTATTGACATGAAATCAATTGAATTTATTTTTTTTACAAATACAAAGAAATACAAATCTTGAAAACAAAATGACTTCCGTCCCATGTACTCTGGTGCCTCTAAATAAAAAATGTTCGTGATTTAATCTAAGTATAAGTCCAGATGTTCTTTAAAGGCCTCAGAGTTTTGTTCAATAACACCAGAGAGTCAAACTCAAACTTGATTGAGACAGTCTATTTACACTTATTTTCAACTCTTACCCCAGATCCTCTGGTTGATTTACCTCTAGACTTTGACTAGGCCTTAGGAGCACCTTATGTGCTTTCATCTAAATTGTAGGGGTGTTATGACACATCTATTCCGGTTTTTCTGTAAGGCCCTGTCGGTTTGGTACGGATGTGCACTGAATGAATCCATCTGTTTTCTACCTGAGCACTCGCAGAATGTTTATGTGCTGAACTCAGATCGCAGAGTAATATTCATCAGCTCAACTTGAAAAAGTGGCACCAAAGCAGGAAGGACTCCAAGCTACAGCTAAACTCGGCCATGTGGGAACACTAGTGGTTTCTCTTGCAGCTAAAGTAGAAAAAGAAAGATGGACTCCACCAGAACTTTTTTAGCGAATGCATCTTTCCACAGCAATAAGGTCCATAACACGCTCTGCAGTGAACTGAATGACTCACCTGAAACAATGTGAAGTTGAATGGAAACATCACTGATACTGGAGAAAAAACAGCTTCAACATCTAAGCTGTCAAAATATCAAATTGAATCCAAAGTGATTTAAGTATGTTTTATTCTCAAATATAGACAGAGTATTATTTAAAGTTTTCTAAATATTAATGCCGACTGTTTTCAAGTGATTACGTTGCTTTCAACTCTGGCTATGTCCGATTGTACTATTTTTTCCCCCATACAAAAACAATCCAATCAAATCAAATCTCGAGTCAGTTGTACTTTAAACTTTTTTAAGTTAGAGAACATAATAAATTCAAATTAATTTCAGGAATCTAAAGGAAATAATTTAAGACCAAAATGTTTTTTGTTGAATGATAATTAAAGTAAAATAAAAAGAAAGTTGTGGATGTTATGTTATGAGAAGTTTTGTGTTTTTTTTTTTTTTTTTGCCAAATATTTGAGGGGTTTTTTTATACGTTTTCCACAACAGACGTTACAAATTAAATGACTTCAGAAATTGTAGAATTTTTGAAGTCATGCTGTAATGTGATTGGAATGTGAGAAGATACCTAAACAGAGGAATATATCGCAACAAATAACGTTAACACACATTCTTTAGATTAATTTGTAGGTCGTACCAGCCGGCCCTAAATCCACCATCTTGAGTCCATTACGTCAAAGTTCAGTTTGACCTGTGGCTTCAGGATCTTCGTCTCTCTTTTAGGCTCAAAGAAGCCAGACAACGCCGGAGGAATCGCAGCCTCTGTCATCGTGGTCCTGCTCCTGATGGGCACGTTGGTCGCCCTGCTCGTCTTCTACCTGCGAACCAAACCAGAGGCCAGGCCTCCGTCGGCTGCTGCCGGCTTTGGCAATGAGGGATACATTCCAGACGTGAGTTAAATTCTCCCCTAAATGCCCGCAAATGTCCAGGCGCTCAATCTTTTCTCACCTTTTTTCCTTTTTTGAAACCTTCATCTCAGGAGGATTATGTCAACGTTCCTCCCGTACAAAACCATCCAATGGCTGCAGGGTTCAACAACGTCTCCGTGAGTTTTACTCCACGACGCTTTTCAGAAATAATGTTGGTTCCCTTGTTTGATGCTATATGAATGCAGTTTCATTCTCTGCTAAGTTATTGCTGTCAATATGTCATTGCAAAAGCTGCACAGCAGGTATATCTTCTGTCACCACCAGAGGGCAGCGTCTCTTAATCTCATATATATATATATATATATATATATATATATATATATATATATATATATATATAGAGAAAAGGTAAAGAAACTGTTTTGTCTAACAAGAACAGATGGGCAGGAGAATTAGGCAAGACCGAGGATCGTCAGAAACTCTGTTAAAGATCTTTAGAAAAGCTTCAGAACTATTAAACATTATGTTAGCAGTGTTGCATTGCATTCCTGAGCCTGTTTGTGTCACCTTATCCTGATCTTATGTGCAAACTGACAGCTGCAATTACAGCTGAAACATCTCTGTTTCCAACCATCTGTCAGTGAGACAATCACTTTACCTGAAAAACACGTTTTCGTGGTTTCTCAGGGTGCTTTGCAGGATGCAGTTCTTGATGTGCTGTAAAAGTGCAATTGTTATCTGTATAGCACATAAATAACCGACAGTGAGCACCTCTTGAAGGATCCACCTTAGCAGTGTCGCAGCCTTTGGGAAGGGTTTCAGTTTCCAAAAGTTGAAAGTAAGATGTTCACCTCCACTGATCCTTTCAGTTTGTGTCTTTTAGGATTATTTTAACCATTCTATAATGTACAACCAGGCTTATATGTATAATTACAGCTCATCCCCACAAGCTTTTGGTCGACGTCATACAGCTACTGGCATATTCCTGGTTTATTGTTTACCCCGTTTTCTTGGCAGGGTCGTAATACGATGGACCTCCACTTGTTTATGTTTCAGCATCGGCAAATGTTTTCATAGAGATTATTTAAAATATTCCAAAGTAAATGCAGCCTGGGAAGCTGAGATGCTTCGGAGAAATGCTACGTGCGAAGCTACTAGCTGGAGCTTGCAAAGCAGCCAATCCAGAAGCACCATTTATTTTCCTTACCGCTGATTGGCTACAACCCCAAGAGCAGAAATAAAGAAAACTGTAGATATTAGATTCTGCTTTAGAGCTAAGGATGGTTTTCACTTTGCTATTATTCCATATTAAGAAGGGATTTAAGAAAATATGGGTACATCGATATATTGTGATATTTTATGTCACAATATTGTATTAATATTCAAAGAAATGTATATATTTTTATTTTGTAGAATTGAAATAGAACCATTAAACAATGACAGTAAATTCTGCAGTAAAACTTAAAGTACGACTGGTAGTTGGTGGCTGTTTTCACCTTCTTTGTTCCAGTGGATCAGTTGGATCTAGTAATAAAACTGGATGTGTTACGTATTAATGAGGATGGAGTGTTTAGAGTGTAGAGACGGTTTCCTACAGTAAAATTAAGTTGTAAAAATCACAATATAATCCTACTCATAGTATCACGATTTATCGTGTCGTCCCCCCTGTATTGTGATACATATCATATCGCCAGATTCTTGCCAAATCACATTCCTAATGTTACGGTATATTTGGTTTTTGAACGGTTAAAACAGGCAGTTCTAGGCATTTGTAGAGGACCTCTCAGTAATTAGCAGGTGATTGTCGGCCCTAACCCCCACAAATACCAATAGTTTGCTGTATTTAAACCTGCATATGTGTCCGCTTTATTTTTCATTGCGTAACTTCAAAACAGCAGTAATTTTTATTATTTAGCCTGTTGTAAGAGAAAGAAAATTGGTAGTTATGTCATTAATATTTTCATTAATGTCACAAGTTCTAACTAAATATTTAGTTAGCAAACTACCTCATTCAAAGCTGAATATTTATGTTACAAGCTAAATTCTTTGTTCATTAATTAGATATTTTCCTCTAACCTAAATGTTTCATTAGTAGGAGAAATATTTAGTTTGAAGCTAAATAAATAGCTCGAAAGATAAATTGGCTTGTGAAATATTTAGCTTCAAATTAATAATCAGGCAGTGCTAAATATTTAGCTAATAGGGAAATTTAAATCCAATAAACAGAAGTGGACTACCAAATTAAAAGCCTCTATATAAACTCTGTTGTCTGTATTGCCGTTAAATCGGATCCTTCTACGTTTTAACCCGAAATGCTGTACATGTCGGGAGGAAAATAAACAACGATAAAGATTTGATATGAACAACAACTTTCAGTTTCGGCAACAGTTTACATAGAGGTTCACAAGCATGCGCTTTTATTCTGGTAGTCCAAATCCGCTTACCTGTAAAATTAAATTGGCATTTTAGCTAAATATTTAGCTAGCCGGTTTAGCTTGCTGACCAACTCTTTGAAATTGTGGCAATTATAAAAGAACGACTCACATGGACGCAAATACGAATTTTGAGAAATGAACCCGCATATTTTTTTGTCATGACAGGCTAATAAATAAGTAAAATAATTGCTGTTAATTTCTGTTTGCGTTCCTTTAACATGGATACCTCACACCTGCATACATCTGTGGAAAAAAAATTGATTCATGAACAAAAAAAAGTCAAGGATAATTTAGTCTTTTAAACCTTTCTGCAATTTAACAGATTTTTTTTTTTTTTTTCCTGTAGGTCTCTGCTGAGGTCAGGGAGAGGGAGGACGAGTGAGTCAGGTTGGGAGGGGGTTTCCCTGCCACCTAAAGGTGGTTTTGTGAAATGTAGGTGATATCACAGCAGGAGAACTGCTTGTGTCACCCTAAATTAACACACACACACGCACACAGACACACTCACACTAAAAACAAAAGCCAGGAGCACTTATTAAAACCCGAACTGAGGGGATCTTCTGAGGTCAGGACCTTCAGCATGTGGATGGACGGAAGACCGAGGGACGTCGTCGACCTCTAGGCGAATATTACATCAACTACAGCAGCTGGTAGACTAGTAAGCTAATTAAAAAGCTGCTTTTAATTGGCTTAAAAACTTTACGAGGTGCTAACAGTACCACCAGCGAGCATAAAGGACTGTCTCAGCTTTGAGTAATGGTACTTGATGGTAAATCACTGACGCGTAACAGGAAGCGGAAGTTGGTTATGAACAGATCTGGAGTTTTACATCTCATTTTTAATCCCTTATGTTCCTAAATTTTGCAACTTCTGCACCAAATGCCGACTGATGGTGACGCTTTGTTGTCCTCGGAGCTGATCACAGTTTGTTTCTACACCTGCTCTCCAAGAACCGACCACAGGTTACCGGTGAGGTTGTTAAAATCGGCTCCGAAATGTCGGCGATCTGGTCCTTGAGCGGCTGTGATCCACGCATCATCACCGTTTTGTTCCTGGAGTGTTGTTAAGACGTTTTCTCATGGAGGGTTTGTAAATGTTCCACAGTTTTGTTTTCATGAATGAATTTGAAACAACCTGGAAACATCATGAATCGTCACCCAGAGCGTTTGCGTAGATCCTTGCGGTCACAAACATCTCCCATCGAGTCCCCAACAACGCCAATGTAAGCGCCTTTTTGATCACCTGTCTCAAGGTGTGCGTTGCAGTAGAGGCCGTCGTCTTTCACTCCTCTCTCAAACCATCGGTTAAAGGAGCGTCTTTTGTCCTTGAGATGTCGATGAACTGCTGAGTCTTGAACCGATGCTTTGGTTCCGCTGCTTTTTTTTGTTGCTCCAACGTAGAGGTCTGAACATTCCTCGCTGCTTGTACCAAACCACTGAGTTTCTCATTGGGAGACGTCAGGTTGGCTTCGTTTAAAACGCTCAAGATCGTCACCCGAAGCAAACCCGAAGCAAAATGGTTTAGCCCAACTTTAAAAAGTACAACTTAAAGCAACTCCCCAGAAGTTGTATAGATAACTGCTGATGATTTGTTTTTTTTTCTCAACATTCGCAAAGTGTTTTTCAATCTTTACTGTGAGCAACACAAAAAATGGAAGAAATCAAGAAATGAACTGATTCTTGGAAACCAAAGTTAATTTATGGATATTTTTTTGGCTCTGAATTGAACATTTAGCTGTAACTGGTAAAACAAAAAAAAATAAAGCAGATGTGAAAAAAAATAATTGGAAATATTGTCAGTTTTCATGTAGTTTTGGTTGTGATATTTCTAAATCCTTCAGCATTATTAAAACTTTTGATGAGATCTCTGTAAAAGACTTGTGGCTGACATGGCTGTTGATTCGCTCTGATCATAAATAAAGCAGATTTTAAAATGCTGGCTGCTTCATTGCTTTCATCTCCACCTCTGTTCTTTTATTTCCTTCACACTGGGGCTAGATATTTACATACACTGTTATAAAAGTACACACAAGCTATTTAATTTACTTGGTCAGACATGAAAATGAAAAAGTAAAGGTCATCAAGTGTATTACATTAACATAAATTCTTGCCTTCTTTTAAATTAATTACCGTATTTTCTGAACAATAAACCGCTACTTTTTGAACAATGCGGCCACTAATTTGATGTGGTTTATTTATGTTTTTTTTATAGCTAACAGCCACTAGAGGGCCTCATTGAGCTATGGATTGTACAAGTCAGGTCTTCGCCAAAGGATTCCTTTGTGCCTCTGTGCCTTTAAGGAGACCGGAAAAAACAGAGAGAGAGAGAGGGGAGGAAGTTTGACAGACATTACGAGAGCGGGAAAGTTTGGGAAAAAATGTTTTCATACACAAATCTTCACTATAAAAAAACAAACGAAGAAATAGATATGATGCCGCTTTTAAGTTAATCTGGGATGGGAGTCAAGCTGGCTTTGAAAGAAGGAAATAGAGCGCCAGCAGCTTCACGTACCGTTAGCAGCAATGAGTCAATCGTGAGACGTTGATGAGGCCACCGTGAAAAACTCTCTTGATACAATAAGACGGAAAAAATCTTTCAAGGACAATAAAAGCTGATGGCCCGAACTTGAAGTCTTTCTTGAGGATTGGCTGATTACACAGAGAGAGGATGGCCGACCGTGTTGAAATGTTAATAAAAATCGAAGCTTCCCCAAACACCAATCTCTTTCCCAACAATCCTCTCTGCATTGACCCCTTACACATGGTGATTAAACGTTAAAACAGATGCAGCTTTAAATCGTGTGCAGCTTGTAGTCCAGAACATACGGTAATATTATGTCTTTAAGCCCATGACTATGAAGGCATTACTTTGAAAGCATCTGATAGGATAGCTTGGGTTAAATAGTGGTATACCTGTAGATGTCTATTAAGGCAACTAGGGATGCACTGCTACCAATACTGGTATCGTGTATCAGGGGCGATACGGCTCTTATACTGTATCGGTATTGGTTACTGTTAACCAATACCATAAACCATAAATACTTAAAATGTGGAAACTCTGCAATAATTTCACCGAAGACTCACTTGAAATTTTTGTTTTTTTGGTCATTGTTATTAATATATTATTTTTTATCTAATTCACCATTATTTGTTGTGACAATCAGAGAATTCTTCCAATTTATTATATTTTTTTTATGTGTGGTAGAAGTATCAATATTGGTACTCGGTATCAGCAAATACTCAAATCAAAGTATCGGTTTGAAAAATCGTTTGTATATCGTTGCATCCCTAAAGGCAACACCTAAAACAGACTGGTTTCTTCTGTGGCATCATGGGAAAATTTTAAAAGAGTCACCCCCAAATATCAGGAAGAGAGTTGTGGACCTTCTCCGATCCTTTGGGGAGAACTTCTGTGCTCCTGAAGGCACCGAAATCATCTGCTCAGAGGATTATATACGGCTGTGAACGCTGCAAGAATGTCTAGCCATCGAACCTTTCAGAAAGTAGATGGGTTCTGTTCCTCAGATTTGGAGAAGCTGCAGATGAGCCCAGCTCAGGTGGGACTACTTGGAACCGATGAACAAAACATTATTGAAGGGGAACATCTCTTCTGTTTGGCAGTCTGTTGTTAATAGCTTTAGATTGTTCCTGATTTGTTTGAAGTTTCCCAACAAACAGTGGCGGTTTTTGTATTAATTGGCGTCACAATCTCGATTTTCTATCGAAATCGAAATTACGTTAAGACCTTGCACATCGACACATTCGCATTGTAAACAAGAGGACCACTGATAGCTGCATTTTTCCCGGTCCAATGAGATATAATGTCTGCAGTTGCTCTGCAGAAACAATAAAAAGTCACAGCAAGGCAGCAAGCCCCCATTAGTATAAAACAATACTCTTACACTGATTGTGAATAAATGATTTCAACATTAATGCCTAATGTGATGCATTACACAAGAATAATAAAAATTGCATCACTTTTGTCTTTCAAAATAAGATTTACTGTACAAAATGTAATGATTAAAACCAATTATCTTAGAATAGTTTAAAAATGACACAGAGCTCAGTACTGTAAATGGGAAAACAAATAAATAAAAACCGAGAGTCGATTTGAATCGTGACCCTAAAATCGAAATTCAAATCGATTTGCAGCTAGTAGATTTTTTTACCTTACAGCTTTTTTGCCAACCCTTGACATGGTGGCATCCTGGGCAAAGAGCCATACTTGCTCATTATAGAAACCGCTCACAAGTAGGGATGGGTATCGATTAAAACTTCAAGAATCTATTCAATTTCAATTCTCAAGAGTTAGAATTGATCATTCTGACCCGATTCAATCTGACCCAGTTTGATTCAGATAACGGTCAGTGCTATTAAAAACAATATATTTTTTGAGCTGTTATCTCAATCATATGCCTCTAATTCGATGACTTAACACTGGGTGAATAACAGTTTACCAGAAAGAAAAAACTGTTTTAACACTTTCAGAACTAAGCCTTAAAACAGCTGTCTCGACTTTTAAAATCAAAATAAATTTTTCAAGTCTTAGAATTTGTATAATAATTGATTCAGAATCAGTCGATTTTTTTTAAATGTATTTATTGTTAATTTTTACGCAGCCCTACTCACAACTAAAAAGAAATACTTCTGTTCACCAGATACAGATTAAAAAAATAAAAAAATCATGTACCTTAATTTGAGAACTACAGATTCAGGTTAGGAGCTGGTCTTGGGTTCGAATCCCAGCCCGAAAACATAACAGGATAGTTCAATACGCTAAACCCAATCTCTCGCCAAAGGAGTTCTGGAGATGGGTTTAGATCACAGCATTTGAACGGCCTAGTCAAAGTCCAGACCGAGATTGCATTGAGAATGAGGGGGCATCCATCCCCTTCCACTTCAACATCTAGATCCAACCAGATGTGGATAAACATTAATCCTCTCCAAATTTATCTGTAAAATATTTGTTAAATTAACACATTATAGTTGTCTATATGCATTAAAATCCCAATAAAACTATTTTAAAATGACTGAATAGGAGTTTCAAAGCCTCCTCTGGCTTGACGTTTCAATCTGCCCCAAATCGTTTTTTTCTTTCAGAACTTTATTTGAATTTGTAAAGTGAAGAGTCAGTCATTCCAGTTCATTTTGTACGGTAGGCAATCAGGGCAAATAAGAATAACAATGAAGCAGCACAATGTAAAAATAAAAATTGTTTAAAAAAAAGAGAGATTTTAAAAAGGATGTGACAGACAAGAAAATTGTATCTGTGACAACTCATTTGTTGAAAATTTCTGAATGAATTTCCATCTTTGATAAACCTTTTTTGTATTTGAAGTCAATATAAGAGAATTAAAGTAATAATCTGTTAAAAGCTAAATTAAATAATGGAGTTTTGAAATGTACATGTATGGATTTGGAATTTTCCTAGTAAGATATAAAGATTGAAAATGGCCCTTTTTTTTCTCTTTGGTTTCAAAATCAGTAATAATGTCCTTCCCTACAATTTTGACTCTGTATGTTCTTTTGCACAGTATGTAGTTTTAAAGTTCTCTCCAAAATGCATCCATATATGAACAACCATAATACAAACGGGTAACACTTTCAGGTTCAGTATGATATGCATGCTGTGTGGTATTTTAAAATATAGTTATCTTAATTTGTTTGTGATACAAAATGTAAAACGAACTTATCCCAGTTGATATTTTCAAAAGTAGCATTCCCAAAAAAGAAATTCCCTCTTGGAGTTATTATCTTAGCATTATACAAACATTCTCTAATGGTGCATTTCTTGCTTTAGAGATCGATACTATTTATATAAAGACTGATAACTGATGCATGGAGAGTTTTCTGCCTTTTGTAGCTTTTCACCAGCTCAATCAGTCCGCTGGGAATTTACTTTATTGCCGAGCTAAAATATTTTTCTACCCAAAAGCTGGTAATGAATTGATGACGACATGATGCCCTTAGCAACGGTCGCGTCTCTACGGCAACATCCTCCGGTGTCTCCCCCTGCAGCTGCTACGCGACCCTCATCCGTTGTTTCTGGGGGGGGGGGAGGCAGGAGCGGAAGACGGAATTTACGCATTTATTTATTTTAAGTTATATAAAAAATCACCACTGTAGCGTCTGAGGGGAGAATTTAGGAAGACGGCGTGTTGTCATGTGTGAGAAACGTGCCGAGCGCCTGAAGTTGGAGCGCCTACAAGGTAACTCCTCCTCTCCGTCACCATCAGTCTCCTCCGAACCGAACCGAACCTGCTAACGCCTAATGGCTCTCTCGGGACATTTGCAGGCGCCGGTTCTCGTCGGTCTTGAATGGATCCAGCCGTTCTCATCTTCCTGCTGTACGTGATGATCGCGCACGACCTGGTGTGCGGCTTGATGCAGCACCGCAGACAGAGCGCCAGACCCAGAAAACCCGCAGCTGGACCTCTGTTGCGCCCAAGGTGCGTCATTTAATGAGTCCAATAAAACCAGTCACCTGGCTGAACGGATCAGTTTTGCTTCAGAGTGAAAATATTTGTATTTCACCTGGAAAATATTAAATGAAGAATCCAGAGTTCAAGTTTTATTTTATGGCAGAAATGATTCAGTTAAATAAAAATGTTGAAACACGTGATCAACCGATTATTATTAGCCTATTATTAGAAAACCTTCCAGCTAAAACACAGAATAATCAATAACAAAAAAAGCTGGAAGCTATTAGCGTGGAAAGCGATGGCTCGCTCTTGTCGTGACACAAGATAAAAAATATATTTTAGTTTAGTAGCCTAACTATGACGTAGTACTAGGGCGATTATTAACAAAAGGAAGTTAATTTGGAGCAAATTTCCGCCCAACTCAGAAATTCTGAGGTTAAAGACAAATCTTCCCAAAAAGTCCAAATTTTCCTAAAGCCAAAAAGTAGTAAAATTACAAGTAAAAAAATCAGAATTTTTTAGATTAATTACACATATTTTCCCCAAAAAACTAGGGAAAAAAGCGTAATTCTCTCAATACTTTCGTTAAATAAAGGCATACATTTTCTATATCTAAAGTAAGATAATTTTGACAGTATGCCTTTAATCATAGAAATTTCTTCGTTTTTTTCTTGCAAATTTCTTACTTTTCAAAATCGGAAATAACGCTTTTTTTCCTAGAAAATATCTTAAATTAATCTCAGAAATTTTACACGGTTTTTCGAGTATTTACTCATAATTTTACACGTTTTGACATCAGAGAATTCCAGAGTTTTTTCTGGAAAATATGTGACTTTAATCTCAGAGTTTCTGAGTTTTTTTAGTTTTTTTTACACTAAAGGGAGATTTTCCAATTTCCTATTTGGAAAATGCAACAAAAGTGCCCCCTAAACTCTTACCTTGAACATCGGCGGTCGCAGTTATAAACAATTTTGTCCTTTCGAGCATGGAGAAAGTCGGGTCTGGCACTGCTAATCACAGTCAGTCCATAACATGCCTCCCCTGGTGATACCAAGATGGATTTTCCCATTTCCAGTTTGGTAAAAACAATAAGAACACCCAGGGAAAAATTAGAGGTCATACAGCAGCTCAGAGTTCACTATCTAATATGGCTGCCGCCCACATAAATCAGTAAAAAGTTTTAGGAAGTCATCTGATAGTTTGACAGCAGTTTACTACTGCCTAAAGTATGTATCCTAGTCTTACTAAATTTATCACACAATGGGCTTCAACTCCCAAAAACCCGCACATGGATGCTTGTACCCCACTTTTAATGCTGCCCTGGGCAAGTGTCCTAAAACAAATTATAAAAGTCCCCCAAAAACTCCCCTTCCTTGGCTGGAAAAGTGGTTTATTTTGCGTCAAACAGCGTTTTAAAATTTGTTTGCTGCTTGATTATTTCTACCACCTAATCCTCGAAGGTTTTCCTCCACAGTAACCGGACGGGTCACGGGGTTCTGAGGACGAACAGCCTGTCGGCAGGATTAACCCGAAGAGGGAGGGACCTGAGGAAGACCAGACGAATTGTGAGAAAAGCGTAGCAAGGACAAAAAGGTAGACAAAAACATTCTTTTGTTTTTAAGTTTTGTTCCAAGGTCGCCTGCTACTGGAGATCCTTCCTGTCCATGGCATCACCACCTAAAACAACTCGTTCAAAACGCTGCAACCATATGGGTTACGACGACATTTCATTCCTCTTTGTGATGAATATAATATTTTGAATTAAATTGAATTCACAGCTTATTCCCTATATTTAAGTCTGTTTGGTAATATACTGCCAGTTCACAACAAAAGCCATTTGCAGATCCAGGTAATAATATACGGATATATTTGACCAGTTCAGTCTTACAAACAGATTCAAAATCAACTGCTTACATTCTAATTCTAACCTGGATGCAGTCAGTTTATGTCCGTTAGTGAAAAGCAGATGGCATCAAGTCAACGAATAAGCATGTAGCAACAGTAAACAACTGATTGCGTCAAAAAGCTGAGTCTACATGTAGACCTGGGCTGGTTGTCTTATTGCTTATTAGAGCCACATCAGAGACTCTTGTGGTTTAAAGTTGATACAAACATTTGGCTCAATAATCTGGCCATTTTGCACTATTCATCTCTCGATTTGAACGCACTATACTGAGTAGGTGAGGATACTTTTTCTGTTTTTTATGGGTCAGTAGTTTTTCATGTTGGTGCTATTTTTGTTTTAAACATTTTTACGTTTTAGATTTGATTACTTAATTAATCAAAAAGTCAAATATGTGAGCTCTAATTTGAGTTAACATGTAAGGAGCTAGCTAGAACAATTTGTTAGCTATAGCTACAATATTATGTCAAAAAGTCTGGGTCTGGTTGTCTCACTGGGGTTGGCTCTAACATGTGATTCTTGTCTTTTTGCGTTTTGAAATAAGACTAAATAGTTAAAACAATAATTAAAAAATTCAACAGGGTAAACATTTTGAAGACCGAATACACATTAAATCAAATGTATTACTTTGTTCAAGGCTACTTTTTCAGAACAATCTGTTCCTTCGCTTTTCTACTCACCAGAATAATACATGACTTTCCTAAACATTATGGATTGAAAACAAGGAACATTGATTATTACGTATTCCTATATCAAATAAAATGTAATTGTTTCAATAAAAACAAAATACACAATTTAATAAAACATTCAAATGAATAGTGAAAACCAACATCAACATGTCACAGTGGGTCAGGGTGTCTTTGACAATAACATTTATCACAATGAATTATAAAAAAGAAATGTAAGTTCAATTACAGCCAAGATCCCAGGCTTTCATTTCATCTACAAATGTCTTTTGAAATATGTTTTGTTGATGAGCAATAGCCCAAAGCCTAAACCAGAGTAAACGGTAACGCAACCAGCCCAGTTTTCAGAAGAAACTGTCACAAACTGTTAATTTCCCCCTTTTTTTTATTCTGTTAAAGATAAATAGAATAGAATTCAATTTTGAAGAAGCAACATTTTTTGATCTAACACGTAAAAACGTGTAAAATCACAATTAGAAATTTGATGTGTTTCACACCTTTATACCTTAAACAGCAGTTCATCTTTTAGGTAATAACATTTTTCTTTCTTTCAAGGCATTTTTTACACTGAATCGTTATCTTCATTCCGGCTTATCTCTAAATATTATACCAAGACATACAGGAGGATGTTTGTAAAGTTGCACAATCAAAAATTAACTGCAATAATTTGGGTTATTTAACCTGTCATATGAGAGACACAATAGTAGTTTGTTTTTCAAAGTCATATTTTCACACTTATTTATAAATCACAGTTTCAAACTAAATATTTAATTTGAAGCAAAACATTTAGCTAGCTAAATAAAAATTTCCTTCAAATTTAAATATTTAGTTTACAAACTAAATATATGGTTTGAAATAATTAATTAGCTAGCTAAATGTTTAGCTTGATGCTAAACATTAGTTTGACATACTAAATATGTAGTCTAAAATATTTTGTAAGGTAGCTAAATATTTAGCTTAAGGTTAAACATTAAGTTCAACTATTTAGTTAGCTTAATAAATATTTAGTTTGAAGATAAATATTTGTTTTTACATACTACATGCGTAGTTTGAAATATTTGGTTAGTTAGCTAAATGTTTAGCTAGAAACATTTAGATAAGTAATTATTTATTATGAAGCTAAATATTTAGTTTACATGCTAAATATGCAGTTTGAAATGTTTTGTTAGTTTGCAAAATGCTAATTTTATTTTTTATTTCAATAGCTCCAAATTTAATATTTAGTAAGCAAACTCATTTAGCTAGCCATCGAAATATTTAGTTTGGACCTAAATATTTAGTTTGAAACTCTAACATTTATCAGTGAATAACTAATATGGTTGTAAAAATGACTTTAAAGAATTAACCCCATTTCTCTTATGAATGGCTAAATAATCTAAATCATTTGTTCTTATTCTTGACTGTGTAACTTTACAAATGGCATCAACATAAAGATGGTCTAGCTGGGGCCCATTTTATAACATGGAAATACTTCCATCAATAATACATCATAAATATAAAAATGATACCAGCTGCAGCACATTCAGCACTGCAGTTAATGAGTTTTGAGGGAGAGCAAGAAAGATATGCAGCCTATGAAAACAACAAAACCTGTATTTCCAGTTCAGTGATTCAAAGACTGATTGATGCTTTGAAGGTTTGTTTATTGATGTTTTGTACCTTCAGGCCCTTCATAAGCAGCAACCTGTTCTAATTTTTTTCACTGAATGCATGGAAAACCTAAACATGACACAGAATGACTGGCATAACCAAGGAATTTCGTTTATTTCATACTATAACATCTATAATCCTGGTAACCCTTCTCAAACAAATCTTAACACTAACATGTTAAAGGAGGTATTTAATGATGGTGTGAGTGAATGAGGCACTCTAAAGCTGTAATAATCTGCTGCACACAGAGCGTACAGTACATGGTTTTAATTTTTCTTGTCATTAGTGGTATCATAAAAGAATATATATGTACAGCAACTGGAATTTCTTGTGGCAGGAAATCATGTCTGTGCAAAACATCAGAGATTATGCAGGATAAACTGTTAACCAGCTACTCCAGGCTCTGTGTTTGATAGATGCGCAGCAGACATGGTTCAATTAAGTGTTTCACTTCAAGGAAAACTGGGTTAATATTCTCCACATTCTTCACGTCTGAGAAACTGTGCGTGTGACTGGATGCCATTCTCGCCCGAACCTCGCATCCTTTCGTCTGAACAATTCGATAATTAAACTCTACAGATAGATTGTTCAATGTTTCTTAGCAAGTTTCCTTCTAAGTAAAACTGCCTACTTGGCAGAGGTGGTAGGATTATTTTTAAATTGTTGAATTTCCTGCTACAGATTTTATTTATAGGGCTGGTTCATAATTTGAATACCTGTTGGGAACAAACCTCACTTACGTCTAAGCTTCGCCTATCTGTCCTCCCTAGACAGAAGCATATTATTTGGGATGTTCAGGAACAATATCCAAGCCTCAGTGCCTGGACCTTGCCATGACAGTGTCCACAGGTAACCCAGTTTCACAAGAAGATGCACCGATAAGAGACCCCTGCTTCCAAATTAACAACTAGACTGTAAATAGTATGGGCAGACCAAACACCTTCAGCAGAAAAATGTTATGGTCTGACACAACAGAAATTCAGATATATTTAAACCCAAGGAAACTGTCATAATGCCGACCATGTTGTCTATGAATATTTTCACTAAAAAGTTCTTCAATTCACCTTCATTCAACAGTTAGATGGATACACTTGGACATAAATGTTTAAACTTTGAAAATCTGCCATGTGTTTTCCATCTGTTATCTTCCTCTTAATCTGGGCCGGGTTGCAGCGGCAGCAGTTTTAGGCCTGGTTCACATGGCAAACTTGTTAAACCAGTTTTGGACCCGGTTCTCCCCCAACAACCTCAAGGGCGCCCCAGTTATTTAAGGATACGCTCTCATCACAAAATGGGGATATTCAACGTGTTGGATTGTCTCGGCCCGACATTCCAGTGGGTGTGGTGTGTTGAGGGGATAAACAAGCATGCAGCCTACTGAATGGGACATGTAACCAGTCACACAGTAGGTGACGGGTAGAGATCGTTGGCAATACGCCTCGGTATCTTAGCCTGCCTTCCTCCTCGTGCGCCATGTTTATTTACTCCAAAGTTACTTGAACGCTACTTGTAAGGTTTTCTGAGATCTTCCATCTTACCTGGGAATGTTTGTGAGTGAAATCTGTTGGTGTGTTGTGTTTTGTCGTTGCCATGTTGCCACACTCCACTCTCTGCAGGAGAAAAAGTTTTATACTCAGGATCTTTTATCAACATGTATGTGTTTTCTTTCAAGGTTTGGAAATTGTAAAACCATTTTAAAATCTTGCTTTGTGCACCAGGCCTTAGCGTGGAGACCCAGACTTCCTTACTTTCCAGCCACTTGGTCCAGTTCCGATGGGGAAATCCAAGGAGTTCCCAGGCCACAGTAGTGTCCTTGGTCTTCCTGTGTGCCTCCTCACCAGAAAGGCGCCAATGAGGCATCTTATTCAGATTCTAATGCCAACTCAATTGGCTCCTCTCGATGTGGAGAAGCAGCGGCTCCACTGTGAGCCATTCCTGAATGACTAAGCTTCTCATCATATCCCTAAGGAAGATCCTGGACACCCTGGAAAGTCTATTACAAATTTTAGCTCCAGAATCTCGAGCTCATCAAGTTCATCAAAATTGATCCTTTTGACACCTTGAAAATTACTCCATGAAGTTTTATTAACAGAAATGGCAACCTTTTATGAAGTCTCTCCCTGGAACCAGGTATGACTTACTGCCCACATTGTGAAGAAGCTCTGACAACGACTGCACATGGACCTAAGGCCTCTTGTACCCCTACAGGATTCCCCAAGGGACATGGTTGAACACCTCCTCGAAGTCCACAAAACAAATGTACACTATAAAATAACTCATATGTACATACCAAATTATTTCTAGAAAAACATTTTAGACGTTGTTAGGTGAGGCTTTCATCCCAAAGAAGACTGTAACAACTGGTTTGCCGTTGGTAGCATGATGCTGTGGGGGATGCTTTGCTGCCTGTAGTTCTGGTGTGTTTTACAAAATGGATAGAATAAAAAACAAAGACAATGTACCGTCTGCACATGTTTAAGGACACTTAACTTGTTGGAGTTCGGAGCTTTTCAAAGCCTGTTCCCAAAGCGTAATGTTAGCCTTCTTTATTCACTTTGCAACAAATTTTGGTTTCTCATTGATGGACCACCCAACTGCGTCCAGCTTTCAACCACCGAGCTGTTGATTTTAGGTGAACTTGAAGAAGTTGGAGGTAGTTATTCTTCACCATTCCCGCAGAATGATAGGATCACCACCAGGTTTTTGATGTTCTTAGGTTCCAAAGCCACGTTTTGATCCACCCAAACATACTTCTTATCCTTGTGACCCAACTTCTTAACTATTTCTCTGGAGGTTATTTGGCTTGTCCATGCAGGCAAATTTCTGTCAGGCTTGAAGGTTTTTGTTTTGGATCAGTTATGCTGTATTCAGACCGCAGGCTTTGTCAGTGTCAGCAACGTCAAGTCTCTGTGGCGCTTTGTGAGCGTTGGCCCCGTCAACTTTTCAAGCTTTTCCTGCGTTTCAAGCTTCAAAGCTCATAACGCTAGCAATGCAGAAGTTCAGCTAGGTGAACTTTTGACGATCCTTAAGCTGTTGAAGCAGCACGGCAACCAATCAGAGCGACTCACTGTAGTGATGTTGCTAGACATCGACGCTGCCTAGCCAACCACGATCCGCGAGTGTTTAAAACATCCAGCAGAGAAAGGCCCGCCCATGATCTTTGCTAGCTTCAGTTTAAAAATGTATCTTCTGCGTATAGTGTTGTGGAAGGAATTTTCAGTCAAAATAGGATTCCTGCAAACCAACTCACTATACTGTCAGTTAACTAACTAAGAACCACCAGATCCCCAAATCCTTCCAGCGTGTTCGTTGAATTTCTGCAAGAGGTACAATAAAAACACATCACACAATTACTGCAGTTTGCCAGAAAATCACTCATAAAATATCATCAACATCTTCTTCAAACCATGGTTTTGGATTTTATTTATCAATCAAAGTTTTATATATCTTTGAAATGATCGTTAGATTAAGGTTACTTCCGTTTTTAATGCTTATAACTTTCTGGTTATCAAATGTAGAGTTAATGACGCCAATATTAAAATCTATTAAAAAAGAAACAATGAATGTTACAAGGTAGGTTTCTATGATTTAAAGGAATCATAAAATGACTTAAACAATTTCATTATACAATGTATACTATTTACTATACATTTCCTAATCTATTGCCCTAATCTTTTGCAGTCCAGACATCCTTCATATCCTGTTTTTCTCCACTAGTTTGGGTGCAAAGGTTTAACATCCTATTCTAAAGTTCCTGTTTCTATCTAACTAACTTGTATGCACATGACAAACATCTCTTTAAGCAATAACAACACTTCAAAGCGGTTATAATAAAGTCACCAATACATTTCGTAGATCCCAAAGTAATGTTTTATACTATTTTTCCCATCAATAGGCAACAGTTTTCACGATCATGGTTATAGGAACTGAGGGCTGTGGTCCTTAGTTCTCGTCTGGTTCCTGAAAAGGTTACAGGAATGGTTAAAGTTTCCCACAACACAAAAGCGACTTGTGTCAAGCTGAATGTAAACGTAACTGATAATCGAGGAAAAACAGCTGACATCCACACAGCTACAATAGCATCCAATCAGCCTGAACTCCTTATTCTGGATAATACACAAGTTGGTGGAATCCCTGTTGATTAGAAGGTATTTTCCCAAAAGCTGCCCATGCTGCATTCAAGTACAGCTGGGATACTAGGCTGTCAAAATATCAAAACAATTCCAAAGGGGTTTTAAGCATGTTTTATTATCTTTTATTAAAACATTTCTATACATTAACGCTGACTGTTCTCAAGTGGTTAGATTTTTTTTCTCTCTGGCTATGTCTCCTTGTATTATTTGGTCTCATAAAAAAAAAATCCATTAAACCTCCAGTCCAAACTATAACATTTTTTAGGACCATTAGACCCATAGCCTGGTGCCTATCTCCAGCTGTCAATGGGCGAGAACATGCCAACTCCATACAGAAAGACCCCGGGCCAGGATACGAACCCATAACCTTCTTGCTGCAAGGCAACAGTGCTAACCACCGCGCCATTCTAGCAACCTGTTCTAAATAAAAGTATCCGAATATTGACCTTTTTATGTTTTATAGTCCATCCGCTAGAAGGAATTATTCAAATAGAGAGATGTGATAAGAGGTGTTGACTTGTACATATTGATGGAGTTCTTCCTTCTGCTCCGTCACCCTTTCGGCGTCTCATGTGGCTTCAGCACTTTTTTTCTGTCTGAGTCGCTGAATCTCTGTCCGCCTCGTCTCTCTCCACAGCTAATCTGACGGAAACTGGACGTACAAGCAGCTTCTGGGCTCTAATTGTGCTCAGTGAGCCGTGAGACTCTCAGCTCAGCAAACAGTCGCTCCGGCACAGGTGGGTCCTCGTTTCCATCTCTCCGGGGATTGCATTGTTTCCTCTGCTCTGCCTGCGGGTTAATTCGCCTCATATCAGTTTAGATGAAATGTTGTTTTTTTTTGCTTTTGTGGATACTGCGAGTCAGGATTGCAGGTAGATTGTTTTCTTTCTGTTTGCGACGTCAAATCCTTCAGTTTCAGCTCCAGTCGACTTTGTTTTCTGCTGTCTGTGTAAAAAACAAAACAAATATGTGTTTCCGTGGTAGCTGAAATGCCAATAACTCCTCCTACAGCTCCAGAGAGCCTTTGAAAAGTCACACTGCCTGCTCAGACTCGTCACTCTCTGGATTGACAAGTACAGCAGATACTACTCCTGAAGCCACCTGGCGTACAGTAAGTGCTTCATAATGGAAACCAAACTCCTGCTCAAAAGATTTATCATGGGTGTGAACCTTTGATTTACAGTATCTTTTAAGATTTTTGTGTAATATGTAGTTTTTACTAAACAGTTAAAAGAAGGAAGAATATTAGAGGGAAAATCAACATAAATAGCATGTAATATGAACTTGATGTCACGGCAAATGTTCATGTACGCTGATGACACACTGACACATATTACAGACCCCACAGCCTGGTTTTTCCTGGCTCTCCCTCAGATAAAGTCAAATGTTCATTTAAATTTTTGCGACTGAAAATCTGATTTCGGGGTTTTTAATGTCAAAATCATTAAAAAAACTTTAAGCCTATACATTGATGTCTCAGTTGCTTTTTTCTTTTTTTTTTTTTTTTTTTGACAAAGGTGTTACCTTTTTGGACCGAAAGTCCTTGCCTAAATCTGACACAGCCTGTCGAGGTGGCTAAAAATTAGAATGATGGCAAGGAAAAACTTCCGACCTAAAAGCCTAAAAGCTAATTGCACAGCAGTGAAGTCGAGCAAAATAAGACTAATCTGCTGCTTACTATGAGGGGTTTGAATGGTTCTCCCTGTGCCAATTTGTCAATTATAAATAAAAGCAGAAACTGTAATACTCAGGCTGTCAGACTTTATAGCTTGAATGCGACTCACAGCAGAAACATTTGAGCTTTTAGGATTCTGTCTCCTTTCTACGTCATTTTTACATGTTGGTGAATTCTGAAAATGAGTTTTTATTTCAGAAACACTCCCCGTTTATCTTTCCTTACCATCGGGAAAGAAGTGGGGTCCACCTCGGAAAGGTCGCCTGTCAATCGCAGCTATGTGATTTATATGCAAAGCTTTTTTATCTTCGATCTTCAGGCTTAGTGCTGCAAAATTCATGCCTCGCAAAAGTTATATTTCTGAATAAAATCCAGCTCTACCAACTGATTTCTGAAATAATCCTAACTGCAGTTAAAGGCGCTTATATGATGTTGAATACAAATGCACACCATTTATTTCAGATTTTTTATTTATATTTCTTAAAATATGTATTGCTGTTTGTCTTCAAAAATATGCACCAATTTGTGATAATCTGTCACATTAAATCCCGATAGATGACATTAATGTTTTTAGATGTAATGACACAAAATGTTTGCATTTAAAAAAAGGGATGAACGCTTTTGCAAGGCGCTGTAAATTGGTTACATTTTATGCCTGGAATTATTTATAAAAACACATTTTTAAATACTTTAAAAGTGGCTATTTGGATGACTTGGAAACGGAAACTTCTGGCTGCATTTGTTTATGATTTAATTAATTTGTTATAAATGATGATTTACCATGTGTTTGTGTGAACTTTGTACTTTGTCCTGTGGGAATCTGTAATTTATAGACACTTTTTTGTTGGTTAAATACATTTAGTAAATACACAACAACCCATTTTTAAGGTATCTAATTAAAAAAGCCAACAATGTCTCACGTGAGACATTTTTGGTAGGAAATGTACCAAATCAGCAGCAGAAACAAAACTTACCAGCTTTCCTAAATTACAGTTTTTATTTTTTTAACTCCAGTTCAGCTGGCTTGCACCGAGACATTACAAACTTTGTCCCTAAAACAAGAAAATGACAGCAGCATGATGAGATTCAGGAAGCATGATAGACTAATAAAGGCAAGAAAAAGAAAGAAGCCCAATAAAGCTCCAGGTGAAACGAATGTAATAATATCCTGATAAAACCTTTGTGACTGCAGGAGACCATGACTTCCATATCCATCAGCTCCCGTCTCAACAAGGCGGTCCGGCAGCAGTACATCAACCTGCCTCAGGGGGAGAAATGCCAGGTCACATACATCTGGGTGGACGGCACCGGAGAGGGGCTCCGCAACAAGACAAGGACCTTGGACAAAGAACCCGCCAGCGTCGAAGGTAAAGAAAAAAAATATACAGTGGGGCAAAAAAAGTTTTGTGCAGTCACCGATTGTTCTACTTAAAATGATGAGAGAGGTCTGTGATTTTCATCATGTATACCTCAGCTATGAGAGACAAAATTATTTTTAACAATGGCATTGCACGTTTTTTAAAGAAGTAATTTATATATTTCTGCAGAAAGTAAGTATTTGGTCTATAACAAAAGTTCCCCTCAATACTTTATAATGTAATGTGATGGTTGGCAATGAGGTCAAAGTTTTTCTGAAGGTCTTTCATTCTTCCATAAATAGATAGATAGATAGATAGATAGATAGATAGATAGATAGATAGATAGATAGATAGATAGATAGATAGATAGATAGATAGATAGATAGATGAAATATAGTCTTTGCCTTCCGTATTTTTAAATTAAAACTATAATTTTAATAATAATAATAATTATTAGTATTAATAGTAATAGTAACAATAGCAGTGATAAATAAGTAGTTTTATGTATTTATTTATATAAAATATATGTCCAATTTTATTGAAGTTTCTTTAACATAACATTTATAAACCTAGAAGGGTTAGTAATAAATAGACAGATCGTACCCAGATAAATAAATAGAATATTTACTTCCGCATTTTTACATCTTAGTGGAAACTCAATTGCAACACTTAAGCATTTTTTTTTCTCTACAGAGCACGTAAAGCAATTGCTAAGCCTGTTAACTTGTCTAGCATGCTTTCGTCTTTTAACATTGGCCTCATTCTGTTGCACACATCACACCCACATGTTGCACTGACGCCAAAAGGAAGCAGGTTAACATTCCCTTGACAGTAAATCCATCCAGGACTCTCTGTGACATTCCTTCCCTTCTCTTTCTTCTGTCTGAACACATGTGTGACAGATTGTTTCTCTTTTGTCCCTGAAATCATCTGCGCTGTGACTCTACCCCCCTTGACCTTTTGTCTCTTCTCTACCTCCCCAGATGTTCCTGAATGGAACTTTGACGGATCAAGCACCTACCAGGCCGAAGGCTCCAACAGCGATATGTACCTCTTTCCAGTCCGGATGTTCAGGGATCCCTTCACCCTGGACCCCAACAAACTCGTCCTCTGTGAGGTCCTCAAATACAACCGCCTGCCTGCTGGTACGCTCGTCGTCTCTGTTCATGCCCCCCCCAGTTGGGATCAGGAGAAACGAGTTGTGCTGAATTTTGTCCTTGCTCTCTCAGAAACCAACCATCGCCACAGCTGCAACAAAGTGATGGAGCAGGTGAAGGAGCATTGCTTGTGGTTCGGCATGGAGCAGGAGTACACGCTCCTGGGAACAGATGGACATCCCTTCAGCTGGCCTCCACAGGGATTCCCAGCACCTCAAGGTCGGTGAGATCTCCAAAGATTCACAGTTGCTTTGGAAACTGTCAAGTATGACAGTAATGTCGCTACCATGACTTGCTAACAGCTCAGCATCAGTATTCCATAGTAACTTCACATGGATGAAACCATCAGAAGTTTATAAGCAATGTAAATTCACATAATTTGCTTTTTCCGTTCCTCTTTAAATCTCTCTGCATGGTTTGAAAATCGGGCAGAAAGATGCCGGAGTCGGGGATATGATCTATTGTTTTGAACTTCGTCCTTCTCTCTCTCTGCTTTGTATCCTTGACGCTTCCTTTACAACTCCTCTTGGATTTAAGGTCGTACCTCATTATTTGAGCATGTCTGATGCTAATCAGCTGCTCCTGACTGTGAAAAAAGCGCCCTGTTGCCATGGTTACTCATTATGACTGTGCAAAAGTTAAAAACTATGAGCATGAATCGACAAAAGGAACACATAATATTAGCGATAGAGGATTTGGTGAGTTTTTCATACTTCAACCAAGTGGCAAACTAAGACAACCAAATGTGAAGCCTACCCAGTAGTAACAAAAATTGCAGTTCCCCCTTATCCACTAGGGGCTAGCTCCAAAAAGAAGCAATTTTCCATTGACTCCCATGTTAACATTGCCAACTTCACAGCAGAAATAAACACGTTTACAGCCTGGTTCAAAAAAACATTTAAGGTGTAATAGGTCAGGTTTACCATCATGACAACTCTGAGTGGGGTGACTTATTTTGAGAACTCATCCGTTTGGAATTTAAGCTTGAAATTATGAATAACCAGGGACGTGCTAGGGCTGACGGCTAGCAGTTTGCTCCCCCCTCTGCTTGCAGCAGCCTATGAGTCACTTTAACGGTCTCGGCTATTTTGTTTCTCCCAAACTGATTATCAGTAGCGTCGTATCACATATTTGCAAGTTGATTGTGCACTTACTGGATAAAGATGGCTTCCTGTGGTATTGATTGCGCAAGAAGTCTCTGCTCCATATTTTTATGAATAATTATATTTCCATTGTGCATTTAATGTAACACTGCTTGGTCAAAAATGTGTTAAATTAATCAATTTTTTTGTTTACACATTGTTTATTCGAACTTGTTTTAATTAAAATTCACATATTTTTAGTGAAAGTTAAAGACCTAATAAGGCTTAATGCTTTTATTTGACAAAATTATTGAATCTGCCTAGAAGGCAGAGCGGGTAGCAGAGTCACTCAACCGTGCTTTTCTGGCTTAAAGGGCCCACTAACCTCTGTTAGCTTCGCTCACATCAGTTAGCTCGTAGCTACATCTACTCAGAGTGAGAATCATCCACCCCGCGCACAGCTTCACCTCTTTGCCTCTTTTTACGTGTGACGAGGCCGAAATGTCAGTGGTGGGAACTGGCAACCACCCAGTTGGCTTCAGTTCAGCTCTTCAGAAACCTACGGTTGATGTTACAGAGGCTTCGTTCATCTATATACACAATCTATGGCTGCAACACAAAGATTTCTTTTCTCTGCAAATGTGTTACCATTTCAAGGGAAAGAAAATGATTTTACAATGGTTTAAAATGTATTCCAATTGTTACAACAAAGAAAAAATCAGTTAAAAAGTAAACGTTTTCTCCCTTTTTGAGCCGAGTATGTTTTTCAGTTTGTGGTTTTTCCTCCTCTTTAAGGCCCGTATTACTGCGGCGTGGGAGCCAACCATGCATATGGACGGGACATTGTGGAGTGCCACTACAAAGCCTGCCTCTACGCCGGGGTTCAAATCTATGGCACCAATGCTGAAGTCATGCCATCTCAGGTAGTTCTGCCACCTGTGAATCCAGCTGAATTACTGAGTTAAATCCTTTGATATCAACCTTTTCCTCCTTCTGCTTGCGTCTTCAGTGGGAGTTCCAGGTGGGTCCCTGCGAGGGCATTGAGATGGGCGACCATCTGTGGCTGGCACGCTTCCTGCTGCATCGCGTGTGTGAGGATTTCGGGATGATTGCCACCCTGGACCCTAAGCCGATACAAGGCAACTGGAACGGCGCTGGCTGCCACACCAACGTCAGCACCCTGAAGATGAGGGAAGAAGGAGGACTGCAGTAAGTAAAAAATTATAAATCTTTCCTGTTATTCTTCTGTTTGAATCACGAACTGAAATGGGTTCATGGGGTTTGATGTTTCGCCTGTAAAATGCAATAAAAATCAAATTTATAGTTTGCTCTGCTTAAGCTTGCTCTTGGATGTTAACGTGCTAGAGAACCAAGGTTTAAATAGAGTTGAAAATTTTATTAGTTATAATTTTTATTTAGTTTTGACTTTAGATGTTTAGTTCTGTTTAGACAGTAACTCACCCCCCACCAGAGATAAAATTGCTTATTGCTCCTGAGTTAGCAACTCTCTACAGAGATATGGCTGAGACTGAGCTTCTTTTATACTCCACAGCGGCAGGACGCTGTTGTCAGAAATTTAAGCTGATGTCAGAAACCAAGGCTGACCTGTAGCCGTTTTAACTAACCAGAAGAGAGCACTCCATTAACGGTTTTTGCTGCAAATGAATAATTTTACTAAAATGTACTAAAATAACGAAAATAATAACCAGACATGTACACAGCACTATTAGAAACTCCCTTAGAGTTTATCAACAAATAAAAGTCAGTTTTGGGGTGAGTTTGTTTTTACCGTTGGTTAGTTATATTAGTTTAGTTTAAATTTTTTTTAAATGCTTAGTTTTGGTTGTAGTTTTAGTATTTTTTATGTTATACAAGATACATACCAGGAGCAAGACTTAAAAAAAGAAATATCAGTAGTAGAAGTGGTGTAATAATAATAATAATAATAATAATAATAATAATAATAATAATAATAATAATAATAATAATAATAATAATAAACAGTTTCTGCCTATATTTTTATTCATTAAATGCAACATTTTATTTACTTTCCTTTAAGATAGTGTGGCAAACCTAAAGCATTTGTAGGAACCTGATCACAGAGGAGTAAAAATAGACTGATTGTTTCCTGATAAATAAAATAAGAGAATATTTACCACTTTCCTTTTTTTAAATTGGTTTTATTTGAGGAAACTCAAGTGTCATATTTAATCAATAATCATTAACATTAAACATTATGTTTCCCCTGGCAGCAGTCTGTTTGCTTTAGCTTAACTTATGTAAGTGCGTGGGAACTACTAGCATGCTAAAACTAAAGCAAACAGAGTACTGCCAGATCGAGGGAATTAGGTTGGTTACAAAGTAATTTTATGTCGTGTATTTACGTCTGGGGAATATGAAAACAGACAGATTTTTACTTAGGGGTGGTTTATCCCTTCAAGTTACGAACTCCACATATCACGACTCTCTCGGCTTATCAGCGCCAAAAGGCGTCCACAGCAGCAAGAAATAACAAGAGATCGACACGGAAGAAGCATAGATTGATTTTGTTTTTCTGTTTGCTGCTATAAAATGCTTTGCCATCAACACTTTTTATTTTTAAAAGCTGATTGTTTGGTGACATCAGCTCATTTACATCATAATTACAACCAATCAGCGTTACTTAACCCTAGTTTATGTCCGGCGACTCTACTGGACCATTTCGGAGTAAATACCCCCAGAAAGGTACTCAGTTGGTTCCCGAAGTGCCCTTGAAATCGGAACAGCATGATGTAGTGGAGACACGCACGTCAGGAAGGTCCAGTAAAATTACCCTGAAGTTCTGATACTTGAAACGCACCTAATGTTATAAACTGCTTCACCAACAACTCTTTGCTCGTTGGTGACGTCTGTTGACATAATTTCCCAGTGAGTTACAACCAATCACCATGGGTTAACCACCAGTTCCAACCAGCGACTCTACCAGGCCTTTTCCAATTACAAACCCCAAGGCGGGTATTTGTCTGGTTCATTTTTGGCTGGTCCGATGAATTGGAGACACTTGCATAATGTTAACGTCAAAAATTACCCGGAATATCCAATAGTGGAAACGGCTCCATGGTTTGTTATCATAGTTCTGTTGATGACCTAGTTTGGGCCAAGCTTTAGCAGGAGTTTGTGGTCCATTCAATGACTGCTAAACAAGCTCTAGTCATCAACCCTCCTCCACTGGTCTTGGCGGTTGGTACGAGGCGTTTGTGCTGATGTTCCAAATGTGGCTCTCTTCGTTATGGCCAAATATCGCCATTCTTTTTCATATAATCAAAGAACTTGTTCCTGGAGTCTGGGTGTTTTTTCAGGTGTGAGATTACTGCCTTCACTTTCAGAGAGAAGAATCTCCAAACAAGTCAAACTTGTTTAAGGCTTTCTCTAACTATTCTAAACCTTCTAACTGATGCCTAAGCGGATTTCTTTGTTTTCTAATTACACTGTATTGTTTAGACCTATGCTGAATTTTATAATTTTTCCATCTCCAACCAAAAGTGTAGTAGCGTTCTTCTTCTAAAAGCCTAAATATAATAACTGCTGACCTAAAAACAATTAGCCCAACTCTTTTTATCTCTCTGCCGACAGGTACATTGAGCAGGCCATAGAGAAACTGTCCAAAAAGCACAAGGAGCACATCAAGAAGTACGACCCACGCGGCGGCAAGGACAACAAGAGGCGCCTCACAGGTCTGCACGAAACCTCTAGCATCGACGACTTCTCCGCCGGCGTGGCCAACCGGGGAGCTAGCATCCGCATCCCCCGGCAGGTGGGCAAGGACAAGAGGGGCTACTTCGAGGATCGACGCCCTGCAGCGAACTGTGACCCGTACGTTGTGACGATGGCCATCGCTCAAACCTGCCTGCTTGATCCGATGGAGGAGAAGAAGAGCGAGTAGAAGGGGTTTAACTGAACGCAAAGACAGATCACTCGTCTGGGGGTATTTAACGTTTACAACTTACTCTAATGTCACGCGATAAACATTTAAAAAGCATAAGAAGCAAATGCAGTGCCTTGCCACGTTTTTTTTTTTTTTTTTCAGTTCATTTATATAAATCTAATTCTCAACGAATGTCATCTCATGGCATTTTTACAAGAAAAGTAATTTTAATACAATTATACAAACATTCAAAGCAGTTTAAAAGATTTCTTATTAGGAAATCCCAGCATACTGGAACGAGTCATTTACTCATTATCTATTTGAACTTTTTAACATTTTCTCACATTGCACCAACAGGCTTAATGGAGAAACACAAGTTGGTGCATAATTGAAGGAGAGGGGAAATGGTACTCTGTTTTAAATGGCTTTGTAATAAAAATCTGAAAAATGCGAGACATTTTTATTTAGACCCCAAATGGTTTGTAGAACCACGTTTTGCTGCTCAGAGGACTTTTTTCCAGATCCACTGAATCCCCTAATTGACTTGTTGCAAACTGCGAATGAGAAAACTTGTAGGTTGCCTTCAGAAATTACTTTCTTGCCAAAGAAATTTGTAGTGATTATCTCACCTTTTTTCTTTGCGGCTCCTCCAGAGTGATTATGGACATCGTTCTGCTTTCCTATAGTGCAATATTCAAAGCTTTGGATATTATTTTATTATTTTGCTTTCAATTTCTCAACAACCTCCTCCTTGATCTCTTGGCTGTGCTCCTTAATCCTTCCCAATTCAGGTTTTGGGGCCTGCCCAAGAAAGATTAGAAGACCTTTTTTAAATTAAGCTTAAACCATGCAATGAATTTACCCAAAATAGCCACCATATGGTGCTATAGGCTAATAATCTGAATTCTTGGAGGCAGTGAAGAAGATACTTTAATATGGGTAGCCTAATGCTGCATTCCAGTTAACCTTCCCGTGTCGGAAAGTAGGAAATCTCGCAGTCGTCTCGCGTCATTTCCTAGTGACACGCCCCCTTTAGGTCGGAATATAGGAGCTACAAGTCGGAGCTCTGAGAGTAGACCGAGTAGAGTGGGGTCAAGTCGGAAACAAAGACGGCTGCGCCCGTAGCTGAGCTATATTTTCTTTGTATTTGCACTGTTGGTCATTTCAATGTCGTTTTTAAATGCTCTTACACACTTGACTACATTTCTGCTTTAATCCGTCCACCAATTCATATGCACTGCCTTGCTGTGTGTGCAATACAATGTACAGCTTTGTTTTTCATGCTGGTCTCCTGAAGATGCTATGCCGCTAACAACAATAGCAATGACTAGCCCGCCCCTCGACAGCTGCTGCCCTCAAAGCGTCCATGTTCTTTCCGACTCGGAGTGTAGCGAGACAAACTGGAACGCTTCTCGTGTACAGCAACTCGGACGCCCGAGTTTCCGAGTCAAATGCAGCATTAGTCCCGGCCTTCTACTTCAGGACCATGGGTACCCGACATCCCTAAAAAATGAATGAGAGTTAATGGAACAATAAAAGTTATTTTCTGATCCAGTTTGAAATCCACAGTGGATCGAACATATGATGTCCTTGGATTTTAAAAACTAATTTTGATGCAGAGAAAACGCTGATTTTCAACCGGCGGCAAAAGTTACTTTAGGTTTTGAGTAAAAACGTTTAGCATACTATAACTACAGAAGAAGAAGGAGAGAGAGGGTCGTAACCTCCAGGCGGAATAAAGGAGCATTAAACACGGAGAAAACCACTAAAAATCTGACCATGTGGAAAGTAGCAGCTATCTCGGGGATAAAGTTGTCGGTGGAGTGAGAGCCAGCATGGAGGAGAAGCTCTACAAGCTCTAGGTGAGTGTTTTATGTGCTATAGGTAGTGCTAGCTCGCGCTAGCCAAATTACGTCATAAATGCCACTTCTGACTTCTGATTTGTAGGCATTTTAAATGCTAATTTTTACAATCAATTGAATCCCAAATCACTTGACAAACACAGTCGAAATGTACATCATTAGTTATCATTTGAATCGAAGTACAACATATGTGTGATTCAGGACGTAAGACAAAGCGGACCAGAAAATAACTTTTATCGCTCCGTTGACTTACATTCATAATTTTTTCGGTTCGGGGACCCACGGGCCGACCGGAAGGGGAGGAGACTTAGGCTCCCCATGGTTGTATGCTAGCACTAGCAGGGTTATAGGGTTAGGGGTTACACAAATAAAACTTTTTTTCTGTCGTCCATTGCTCCTTGAGGGGGAGATGCGTTCACAGGCCTAGAAAAAACTGAAACGACGCTGTGATAGTAGGCAGAGATGCCATTAAAAGTTAGTACTCCCTGCTCTTCTAGTGGAGCAACGCTGAAAAAACAACGGAGAGTGGAGAGGAAAAAAATGGAGAACCATAAACGAACAAGGTCTCCATCAATATGTCTGCATCTGAGTGCAAATTTGCGGTCGGAGAAGCATAAACTAGGCTTAAGGATCTGGTGGGCTCTAGCTGAAGTCTGAAGTCTAGTCTGTATGCAACTTCCCGGATTGGGGGGGGGGGTCCCAATGATGTTTTCTGCTGGCCTAAACACTCTGCAGAGATTTCCACTCTAAGGCCTTGCAGCTCTCAGTTCAGACGGAGATGCAGCTGTTCAACACACTCTCTATTGCTCTTCTGTAAAAGGTAAGAGAGGCAGTTTTGTTGAAAACTTTACATACACACATAAGGATGGACGTTTGTGACGGTTTTCAGCGACAGATTATGTTGGTTTGTGGGCTAGCCATTTTAGTGGAGGACATTAATTTAATTATTGGCTATGTTTTATCAATCAGGCTTTAGCTGCGAGTTGTGAATTGTTTTTCTCTCTTACTACTTCAACAAAAGTGTGTAATGTGTCTACAGTTATGCTTGTATCGTTTTTCATCATACATCATTGCACTAATTCAGCTTTCAGTTGATGGGTAATATTCATATGTACATAAAAAGGGCGACACAGAAGAAAAGGCATTTTTGACCCGAACGTATGCAACATACCACCAATGGGACGTAAAAACTCCAAGGGGATTTAAATAAAAAGATTGTATACCACACCCTTCCCCAAAATATATCAAAGTCCCCCTATCACATGAAATCCGAGTAAAATAAATTGAAGGTTAAGGTTGTAACGTGACAGTATTTGAAAAGGCTAAAAGGGTGTGAATACTTTTGCAAAGTACCATACCTGAAAAGAAAACAGATTATAAAAGATCAAAAATAGCTTTAAGCAAACCATGAATGGACAAAAGCAATCAAAAAGAAGCATAAAATTAATAAAAATAGACAGAAATCTAACACTAACGTTGATAATACCTTTACTGTTGCACAAGAAAGGATAGAAACTAATTAGGGAATTATAAGGGGGAAAAAGCAGAGTCCTGAGTTTATCTGTAGTCTAATACCAAACAAAATGTATCAGGGAAACATGACTACCTGTAAAACACCTAGAAGAGATGAAAATTACTCCCAAAGATAATCTTAACAACAAGATAGAGATTCTAACCCAAATTAGCATGCAGATGTTTGTGTTGTTTGTTTTTGTATTTGTGTAAAGGGGCTAAGTGTCTATATGTTAAGATGTATATGTTTTTCTGTCTGAAGTGAATTAAAGATGTGAGAATTATTATTTTGTCTCATATCAATACCTTGGAAGGTAAAAGAGAATGTGTGGAAAACAAAGAAGAATTAATTTTATTTCTATTTTTTTCATCGTCAGCTCTGGAAGGTACACTGTGAGGAATTGCTGTAAAAACTACAGCATGATTTTACAATAAGGTGACTGGATTTTGAAAACAGCTCTTTGCTATAAACAGAAACGCTTCTGGATGCATCCGCTGCTTAACAGTAAAAGTTTCCATCACTCTTTTGAACCACCAGTCAGCCCCTCTCCAGGGTGTAGATTGTAGAGTATCCCCTGGGATGTAGCTGTACCGCAAGGTTTTGTCGCAAGGAACAAGGAGGTCTGCTGTGTTGGGCCGATAGTGCAGAAGGAAAGCTACTTTAGTTCCAATTCATTTTATTTATATAGTAGCAACTCCCAACAGATGTAATCTCAGGACACTTTACAAGAAACGTCATTTCAAAACAAACATGCAAACATTTCAATCAGTTAAAAAATTTTCTATGTAAGGAATCCCAGCAGATTGCATCGAGTCGTGGACGTGAGGTTGGGCCCCTCTCATGCAGATTCCAACCGCAACAATCCCTCAGTAATCCCTAATACTGAGCAAGCATATGGTGACATTGGAGAGGAAAAACTCCCCTTTAACAGGAAGAAAACTCCAGCAGAACCTGGTCCAGTACAAGCGGTCATCTGCCACGACCGTCTGGGGGTCTGAGAAGAAACACAAAATGAACAAAAAGAACGGATGTAAGAGTACTTTATATTTTAAAGCGTCAGTGTGTAGTTTCTTGACGATAAGGGGCAGCACATACCTAAATCATTGCAAGCAAGTGGTATTTTTGTGTCGAGTGATGACAGATGACCATACAGGCCAAAAATGTCATTTGCACAATTTCTACTATTAAAGCCAGATACTTCAACCTCAATAGAAATACACACAGCAAAATGAGAAGAACATCAGACTCTGTTTCATCGATGGCAGCGAGTGAAGAGGTAAATGTGTTAAACAATATTTGTGAAAGGCAAAAGTTTTCAGCATTTTGTAGGTTGACAGTATTCAGTTATTCGTGTAAATTAATAAACAGTAATGCTAGACGGAATGACCTCAATGGAAAAAAAATGGACACATTTCAGGGTAGTTTCACCGTATGTTAAAAACAAAACAAAAGCACATTATGGTGAAAGTTGTTACTTGTGCTGCAGAAAGCATAGGACCTCAGTCTGTTTTTGCTGCTCCTTCCGTTATTTCCACTGAGAGACTGAGACGCTGACGTTTACTCTAGTTTTCTTGCCGTGTTGATCCTCTGCGCAGCCGCAGGGAGGGTTTATGGAAAGCCGGTCAAGCCGGTTAGGGTCAAAGATCAGAACCCTATTGGCACGTTGCCAATAGAGTTCTGATCTTTGACCCTAACGGCTTTCCATACCGGTCTGTGTCGCACAAAGGCTCAGACACAACAACTGAGGGCGCACCAGCGTCTCTGGGCGCCTCTACCTGCGACAGGGAACTGGGTTGGGTCAACTGCATCTCGGATCAGGTCGGTGGGTCAGGGTAGGAGAAATTTTTTAAGTCTGTCTGTTCAGTAAAACCTCTAATGAGGACGAAGGGATACGGATGTAACCGCGTATTGAAAAACCAGTAAATGCATTTTGTCCACATTGGCTCGAGGACACAGCGTCCAATATGTCCACCCCCATACAATAGCCCCCGCACCTACGTATTTTAGACCAGCTTTTCATGGTTAGATGTTATAAAGCAGCCAATTTTTTTTAATGATTGGGCTTTTTTTTTTTTTCCAACAATATTTTGAAGTACATTTCCAGAGATTATTGATTTAAAAAAAAAATTAATTTGCACACTGTTTCTGTCGATGCTCTGCATCCAGCAGGACATTGTAGCTGAGCAGGGTACCAGACGAGACGTAGATTCTATGTAGAGAAAAACACTGTAAAGTAAAAAACCTGGTTAAAAGCCAAACTAACAGCAAATAAGGCTATAGCAAGTCTCTCCATTGCTAAACCTCATCATTTGAGCCACAGTCACCAGGAAAGGAAGGTAAAATCCGACCTTTTCCTCAAGACATCTGAGAGCAGGAACAAAGCCACTGGTCAGAGCTGATGGTAAAAATGGATAGAGGTAAATAATGAGCAACACTGGAAGAAAACCGGTTACAAAAGGCTACAGAAGACCATGAAAACAGAGGTTTCCTTCCACTCAGGCCTGTTCTATTACATTCGATTCTAACAAAACACCTTCATGTCTGTGTTTGTAATAAGTCCAAGCAGTGTGTTAGTGAGGTTTCCAGTGAGAAAACTACTTTGACCTACATGCATATGCAACGGCGCCTCCACTTCCATCAAGTGTACACTAGATGGAGCTATTTGATTTATTCTCGTCTATCTACACCACGCACCAATTACCACTAAATGGATCAACAATTCAGTCAGAACTACCTAAAAAGAGTAGAAATATGTCAACACACCGTAAAAGGTGAAGTTTTTGCTGCATTAAAACGGAGAGGAGAAGACAGTTGGTATCATGTTTGCAGAGAGAGGTAATAAACGAATGAGGTCATTGATCCACGTCATCGTGATGAATGGCATGCCTGACATTTTACCTCATCTGGTTGCCCTCTTCGCATTTGTAGCTCAGTGCATCAACACAACTCGTTAATCAATCTGATTCAGGGCAACCTTTGCAGCAGGCAAATGTTAAAAATCCTGCGATAATTAAAATGGTTCCTAAAATAAATTTGTCCATAACAGACATCAGATTTTCATGGATTCAGCTTGATGATGTGGTGAAGCAAAAAAAGAGCTAATTAGTTGTCTTTCTCTCTTGTACGCAAGTCTCTTTTGTTCCTCTCCTGGTTAATAATGCAAAGGGATGATGAAAATATTTTCATTTGAACACCTACTTCTTGAGTTTTCACCTCTGAAGCGGCATACTAAGGCAGGAAGTATCATCAGAGACAGGAAACATATTCAAATACATGCAGGAAATTTGACTTTTTAGGTACATTTAATGCTCCAAAATCTTTTTTTTTTCTTTTGCCATTCAGTGTTGGATTTGATGGTGTGTTTCATGTAATTTTTTTCTGTGAAAACCAAGTGTGCTTCAGTTTACGCTCACAAATTGTTTTGCAGGTTTTCTCCTTCAGGATCTTCTGCTGGAGAGCAAAGTTCATGATCCATCAAGGGTAAATTGTTCATGTCTGCTCAAAGGAAGCAGACCATCATACTTCCACCACCGTGTTTGACTGTTTCTGTTATTTCCTTTTTCTCAAATGCTGTGCTTGTTTTAAGGCAGATGTACAGGATGTTCCACCTTTGTCTGATCATTCCACAGAATAGCTTCCTAAAGGTTTTGAGGGAAATCAAGATTGCACCAATCACCTATCACAATAAAAGCAAACCCTGTTTCCGATCTACTCATGTACCAGTAGAAATATGCTGTTTAATTTGACAACTGTTGGGTCTACGGCCTTTCTTATGATTATTTAGGCCTATGGTTTCAAGCCTTTTACCCCCAAGGACCCCCTTGGCTGTGGTCAAGACATTACTGGACCATCCAACCCCAACTCCTACCCGCTACACACATTATAAGTGATTAACTACATGTCTATATGTAACATAGAATAGAATAGCACAATCCTTTATTGTCCCACAATGGGAAATTCGGTTGTGAAAGCAGCAAAACAGAGAACAGAACTTAGTAGTCAATAAAAAATATATAAATGATTAAAAGTTGGATATCACGTCTGTTTGTGGGCGCTCGTTGCATTTTGAAGTCAAGTAAATTTACAGTAAACACCATAAATTGTCAGTGGAAGTACTTTCTCTCTTGCTCTAAGATATATTTATTCATTCACGACTGTAAATAATGAAAAACATTGGCTTAGAAAAGTGTTTCTTCTGGTCAAAATGTGTTATTTTTTAATGTTATTTATTTGTACCCTTTTCTTTGTTTTAGTCTTTAAAATAACCCCATTTCCTGATGACTTTATATTTGTTCTAATTACATAACTTTGAAAATATCAAAGGAGAAGTTTTTTTTTTGTTTAAACCTGGACCTTATTTTTAGCATTTATTGGTTTTATGTATGTGAGTTCGCAACGTCTTGCAGTTGATAAGGTATTAGCTTCTAGCTGTTTAATGCAACCTCCTCCTACCTGAGGGGAGCAGGTTAAACAGTCATAGGCTGGATGATAAGGGTCAGCGGTGATTCAAGGTCCTGGATGGATGGTAGGCTACAGCCAATCACCTTCTCAGCGGAGCGCACCACACGCTGCAGTCTTTGTTTGTCTCTGATGGTGGCGCCAGCGTTCCACACGATGATGGAGGAGGACAGAATGGACTCAATAATCCAGTGTAGAACTGGATCATCATCCGTTCTGGGAGGTTGGATTTCTTCAGCTGCCTCAGTAAGTACATCCTCTGCAGGGCCTTCTTGGTGATGGAGTCGATGGTGGGTTTCCTCTTGAGGTCATGGGTGATGGTGATACCCAGGAAGCGGAATGAATCCACGGTGGTGATGGGGATGCCAGACAGGATGAGTGGGGCTGTGTCCTTTCCTAAGTCCACGGTGATCTCCACTGTCTTCTCAGTATTCAGTACCAGGTTGTTGTGGCTGCACCAGGACATCAGGCAGGTACGTTCAACTGAGATGTTGACCTGGAGTTCAGGTTGATATTGTAGTTGGATTATAGCGTCTAAATCACCCCGTAACCAAATAAATAAGAACTTCTGAGAGGCTCTGAACTCTGAGCGGAGTAGTGGTAATGGTTCATAACAAAACATGGTTAAATGAAGGAGTTTTTGTGCAGATAACGCCTTTTTACAGGCAGCAAATCTCCTGCCACTAACTCCCATTACGCTGATTGCGACTGGATATAAACTTCTCCCGAAGCACTCCAAGTGGCTCCAAACTTGTCTGGGAGAGTAACTGAATATATTTGCAAAAAAAAAAACAAAAAAAACTATGAGATCAGAACTCAGGTAGCCTTTTTACCGAATTCTTTTTTTACTCTTACTTAAGTCATTTTTTATATGGCTACTTTTTACTTTTAATCGGTGGCCCTTTACTTTTACTTGAGGAAAATATATGGTAAAGTAGGGCTACTCTACCAACTGAAATTGATAGGGACCCATGCCTGTATGCCATACTTTCAGCTGTAAGCAAACTTTTTTGGTGCTCAAATACTAGCTCATGTTCTTAAAAGTTTATTAAATTCAGTAGCCCTTTTTACTGTTATAACTATTCAAGGTGATTTAATGTGCACGAATGGGACTAAGCTTTGTTAGTTCGATGTTTTAAGGGAAAGTAATGGGGGTGAAATTAGCATCCTAGTTAGCCGTTTCTTAGCGGGCGCGGTGACGTCACTGGTTGCTATGGCGGGTGGGTGGGCTCGACGCTGCAGCAGGTGAGCGGAGCGGAGAGAGCGGCTCAGACACGGAACGGAGGAGTAGCGGAGCGATGGGAAAGCTACAGGAATTTGACATTACTTTTGCCAACAACAAGGTGGTTTACAGTCCGGGGGAGTCCGTTAGCGGAGCCGTGAAGATCCGAACCGCCAGCTCACTGCAGTACAAAGGTAAAAAAAACAAAAAAACATAAAAATGGGTTCGTTTCTTATCAACAACAGGAAGAGATGAAGAGGGCTTTTAATATGTGTGCCAGCGGGTCCTCTCGCTGCTCCGCATGGCTGGTGGTTGGATGTAGCTTAAATAAACTTTTTACCACTGTGCCTAAAAATCAACAAAGCCGTTTATTTAACGCCTGGTTTTGTTGTTGGGGGGGGAAAGCACGCATTTGTGGCGGTGCTGCTTCTTTTCTCGTTTCCCCCTCCTTAACGTCCGCTATGAGACACGATCTATCCGCTGAAGGCTTCATAATTGTTGTAGGTTACTTCTCCTGGCAGCCCGAACCACATCCTGCTTGTTCTGACACGCTGCTTCCTCCTGCGTGCTGCTCAGAAGAAAAAACATGAAAAACAACAGGTGTCCATATGTTTACAAATCTCATTTCAACCCCAAATATGCTGATAAAAAACTCTTTAAGTCTCAACGCCTGCATGTAAATCTTGTAGCATCGTATTATGCTGGGGGAAAGTGAGTTTAAAAGAGAATTTGGAGAACAACGAGTCCATTGTAAGTGATCCTTGTGGGATTATCCTCTAACAATATCAAGGGCTACTATCTGAAATACCTCTTCAGAGGCAATCTGTGGTTTTTCAGTTCATTGGGGGGAAAAATGTATTGAAAGTACAGTAAATTATCGCCGCTACCTATTCGTTTAGTCGCTTGATTAAGGAGTTTTACAAGTTTTATATTCTAGTATCAGGATTCATTATTCTGGTTTGAGTCACATCAACAGGGGCACAAAATCTTTAAGTAAAAACTTAAAAAAGGTATTTCACTTCCTATATAAACATATAGGAATCCACGCATCGAAATCGGTTTTGGTCTGATGTGTAAAACTGTGCCGATATTAAGAACCACAGGTGGGTAGAGTGGCCAAAAAATTGTACTCAAATACAAGTACCGCCACTTGAGCAACATATTTGTTGTCGAGAAAAAAATAGAAAGTCCCGAAAGGAATTACTCGAGTAAGTGCAAAAAAAAGTATTTGGTATAAAGGCTACTTACGTTTTGTGCATATAAGTACTTATTTTGAGTTCATGGTATGATTTAATATTTAAGAACTATTTTAGTTGACTAAAATGAATACAAATACATGACAGGAGTGCAAAATGACAAATTAGAGTATGAGATAAATTTTTTCCAAATTCTTTTTAAAGTAAAACTAATGAAACCTAGAAAACTAGAGCGGGTAAGGTACTCCAACTTGACCTTCAACAGGCTCAGCAGATAGAAAATAACCTGAAAACGGTGAAGGTTGTGTATAGGCGAGAGGTCTCTCCAACAGCGTAAACGGTAGGTATAAATCTCGCATGTTGTTCGTTAAAAGAAGCTTGTTCATTAGTCAGAAATTGTACCCATGTAATAGTGCCTCCTCTCTACCTGGCGGCACTCTGATGAAGTGACTTTTAAGGGTGTATTCAGACCAGAAAGGTCCTTTAGTCCGGTTGTTTGGTCCGGACCAAAGACAAACTATTTTTTTTCCTTTTGTATTCAGACTGTTCATTTTTGCAAGTGGACTATATTTTTTTTAAACACATCCACGTGTGTGATTATCGGTGCTGCTATTGGACAGCGATGACATGGGCGTAGCTAAGCGCAAAGACCCGAACATGGATGTAAATGTCAGCAAAATCATATGGATATCAGAGCTGTAGGAATGGATGCGAGGGCGAAGAAACGCGGAGCAGAGCCTGAGCGAGATGACGAGGTTGGGAGGTGAGCGAGCGCCAGGCCGAGCCGCAGATGAGACCTGAGAGGAATTGGAGCAGCCGGCTGTTAGCACCGGTGCTAACAGCCGGCTGCTCTATGATGCTAATATGAATAGTTTGACAGAAAGGCGCTCGTATTGTGGACTTGGTTTGCATCGAGACTGTTTGTATTCAGACCTGAAGCGAAGCGAACCTCTGTCCGTTCGGAACCGGGCCGAGACCACCTAAGAAAACTTGATCTCGGTCCGGTTCTCTGATCCGCAGCAGGATTCGTTTGTGTGTCCGGACCAGCGTTCCAAACGAACTCTGGTCCGTTTAAAGTGGACTAAACTGTGCAGGTCTGAATACACCCTTAGTTTTGGCCTGAATACTTGCTGGATTGGGCTAAAACTCAGCCGATTGAGTAGGGCTGGACGATAATTCGATAGCTATATATATCGATCGATAGACGTGTGGTGCGATAGAAAAAAAAGTTTCCCCTCATTTTTTCATCATAGCCTATCGGGCAGCTTAAAAACAACAATCATTACTTACTTCAAATGAATCATTAAGAATGACCCACGCAGCTCTGTCAGACACCATTTCTCCTTTCAGACCACAAAAATGATTAAATAATTTGAGCTGAAACAGAATTTTTTAGTAGTCCCTAAGCGAACCATCACTGTAGCTTCGCCGCGCTCAGACGTCACAACAAGGCAGCAGCGGAGGACGTTCTTCTGGATAAATGTTTCAGTGGCTCCTGTAAATTTGCGTCCCGTTTTGAACCGATCCTCGACGCACTAAAACACTAAACGTAGCGATAATGAACGAAATATAAAACTACGATCAGCTGTTTTAAGCAGGACTCCCCTCTCCCAGCTCGCTACGAATCTCTTACAGAGAGACACAGGAAACGTACCCAGGTTGCGTTGCGTTGCTAACATCTATGGCTGTTAAAATCTCCCCTCGGTTCTGCTCCCGGTCCTCAGAAGCGAAAAAACACTTAAAAAAACACAACAGGGGTTGGATAGACCTGCTGGCTTCAGCTCTCAGTGACTGAGCTGCAGTGTTGGAGCCCATCAACACTGGTGAGTAGCTAGTTAGCTTTAGCTTTAGCCTACAGCTGAAGAGCCGAGTTGAATTTGAATAAACTTTATTGACAAACTAAACCAAAGATTTCAGCCATTAATATTATAAAGTATCATAAAATGTTTAAAAGATTAAAAAGCATAAAAATAAGACTTTAATTTAAATTACTAACATGATTAAAACATATATATAATATAATGGTTAATAATATTACTTTTCTTTGTATTTACTGATGTTACTCAGGTCTCTTGGTTTGTTTCTGTGTCTTACAAACTTACTTATGATAAAAAGAAGTGTTTGAAAATTTTATTAATTTAATTCTTTGTTAATATTAGTTCACTTAAGAATAACAAAATGACTGGGGAGGCACTTAAAATATATTTTTACATTATGTGATTTTTTTTTTTTTAATCGATATGCTTTTTTGGTATATCGTCCGGCCCTATGATTGAGGCCTAATGACATTTACATTTTTGCCACTTTATTTCAAGTTATTTTCATATTATCCATATGTTATGGCTACAGTTAAAGTCCTTTTGATGCAGTTTAGTTGGTTTTTTTTTTAAGTTACTTGGACATTTCTCCTTTGTTTTCTCCTAATTTTGTTTCCAGTACCTTACTGCTGCAAGAGGACATTTTAAATTTTTTGTATGAAGCACACACTGTACAATATGCAGATTTAGTTTGGTTGAAGGGTAAAACTGAAGTGCTTTTAAGTGAGTCGTCTTTGAAACTTTGAGAGGAAGATTTAAAGAAATTAGGTTCTGCATTAATTACTTTCTTATATGCTAAGCTCCGTTTCAGAAGCTAACAGGCTTCATTGTCATGTCTGACATTTGGGTTAAACTTGCATAATGTATAAGCCTGACGTGAAGCAGATGGTGTTAGAGAAGAGGTCAGAGCTCCTGTTAAACGCCGCTGCACAGGTGTCGCAACCATTAGTCGCATATACCTGACACCAGCTCTGCTTTTTCCTGAAATAAAACGTTTCCAGAAGTACGGCTAAGAGCGGAGCTTCGCCTTTAAGAGCTCGATGAAGGAATATGCAAGGATGTTTTAATTAAAATCTCAAGTGCAGCTGCAAGCCCACATCTGTTTTATTATTTGGTTTTATTTCTCTGTAAACCTTTTTTTTATGATTCTCTGAGATGTAATCTCATGGCACTTTACTAGAAAAGTCATTTCAATACGATCATAAAAACATTCCAATCAGTTTAAAAGTATTTAAGGAATCCCAGCGGATTGCATTCAGTCATCGACTGGAAGTTGTGCCCCGTTGATGCAGGCTCCAACCTCAATAATCCCTCATATCGAGCAAGCATGTAGCGACAGTAGAGAGGAAAAACTCCCCCTTGACAGAGAGAAACCTCCTTCAAAACCTAGTTTAGTACGAGCGTCCGTCTGGTAATTAAGGACTTCATACGTACAGAGGAGGATCTTAAACTCTATTGTGAATTTAACAAGGAGCTGATGGAGAGAAGCTAAAACAGAAGAAATGTAATTTCTCTCTTTAATATTCATCAGAACGCTTGCTGCAGCATTTTGGATCAACTGATGGCTTTTATTGTATTATATGGACTTCCTGGAAGGAATTACAGTAGTCCAGCCTTGAAGTAACAAATGTTTAAAATTGTTTCTCTGCATAACTCTTGGGGCCGTATTCACAAAGATTCTTAGGGCTAAAAGTAGGTCCTAGCTGCCGAATTTAGTAGTAACTCCTAAAAAATGTGTGCCTGTCACTCTTAAATTTAGGACTCTTTGTTTCTTAAGATAAAAGGAATTCACAACTGCTTTTAGGCCTTAAAGTAGCTCCTCAGTCTGAGAGTCTTAAGCTTATTCCAGCGATCAGCAGGCGTTAGGCAGGGTAGTATGATGCATTTCACGTTTTCTTTTGTTTTTAGACTTTACCCTCTCTGTAAGTAGGCTACTGTGTGTAAGTTGTATGAAGTGTCAGTCTCGTGGCCGACACAAAGATGTCATCATGCGTTATTTCTGCTATTTGCGCTGTTCATAATTACGCTTTTATCGACATTGAAGTTTTCCATTTCCTGGTTTCACACCTGTCATTGAACAACCAATCACACTGCTTTCCGTCTATTTACTCGTGCATAGGAAATTACATTTTCCATAGCAACAGGACGTCACTTTTATCTTATGTTTAGGGATTAGTCCTACGTAAAAGTAGCTCTTAGTGCATTTGTGAATAGGTTTTAGACGACAACTCCTACGTAAGACCTTTTAACGCGAGTTAGGAGTAACACCTAGCGGTAAGATAAGAGTCTTTGTGAATACGGCCCCTGGACAGGAGGTTTCTGATTTTAGCAATATTGCATAGGTGGAAGAAGGCAATCCTGGAAACCTGTTTAATATGGGATTAGAATGTCATGTCTTGGTCAAAAACTACGCCGAGGTTCTTTACCTTATTGCTGGAGGCCAATTTAATGCCATCCAGAGGAAGTGATTGCCCTCTGGTCAAAAGATGACAACTTTTGTCTTTTCTGAATTTAAAAGCAAAAAGTTTAGAGTCAGAGTTATTTTTTTTTACAATTGGAAGCATATAAGTAGTAAAAATAATCGATCCAAGCACAGAACCCTGTAATACTCCACAAGATTTTATCATTAATAATAATAATTAGAATAATCATATCTAAAATAGGTCCAGTAACCAGAGAAAAAAACATAAATATTTTAGTTGGGATTGGGTCTAACATCCAATTTGAAGGTGTAGTTGAAGCTAATATTTGTGATAATTAAACAAAGCTTGACTGAATTAAAAAGTCCAAACACAAATGAGGTTCTATAGTTCCCTCGTATGATGTCTCACTTACTGATCGAGAAGTAATACGGTTTTGGAGGATAACAATTATTTTATTTTTAATAGGATTAATTTTATTTATGACGAATCCCATAAAGTCAACACTGATGGATAAATAAATACAATTAACTAAGTTTTTTTTGTGTGTAATTTATTCTTCAATATTTTAGGTTGATCTTGACATTAAGGAGCTTTAATTTAAATTCAAATTCATAAATACTTCCCAGAGGGAATTTAAGTGTTGTCGTTCATACAAATTTTAACTATTTGACACTATTTTTTATTATTATTGTAAAAAGACATCACTTCCTGTTTCCTCAGAGTATAAATCTGATTAAACAAATTAGCCCACTTCACTTAGCTACGGTGTCCGCTGTGTTTTCATCTCTAACTAGAACTGTTTATTTTATTCACATCAGATTAAAAACGGTGTGGTTGGGTCAGACATAACACCATTAAGGAATATGTGGGGCTCACTGAGCATGGTGGAGGATCTATGAGGCTTTGGGCCTTTTTCTTTTTTTACCCTAATCTGAAACAGAAGGTTTGATGTATAATAATTGCAAAATTATGCGGCAGGAATTGAAAACACTGGCACTGAAACACAGGAAACGGATCATTCATTCCTTCATTTTTGATTTCTCATTGCGTAGCTTCTCTTCCTGTCGGCGTTCAGTCCTTTTTCAGAATCATCCAGTGACGAATGAGCCAAAGTGCTACATCTACAGAGACGGCTGGGCTTTCAGCCATGTCCCATAATGTTATGTAAATGCCACGGCTGCATTATGTTCGTTCACTGACGTCACCTTTATCCATCAGCAGAACCAAGCTTCCCCATACATACATTTGACACCAGATACATTCATACTATATACTTTCCTAATCTTAAAGGAGACATATTACGCCATTTCTTAACAAGTTTACGAACTTTATAAAGTGCCATACAAGTACAGGCCGTTTACCATTTTTGAGTTATAGTAGGTCTAGGGTTTGTAAAAACAACATGTAAACAAAGTTCTTTGCACAAAATAACTCTCATAGAGCGATCTCATCGGCTCAATTCTTGACATTTTCAGTCCCTTTGAGAATGAGATGTTTAGAGGACTCAGCTTTATCAAAAAGGGTTTTTAAGTCTGCCTCACGGACTAAAGTTGAGAGCTGATTCCACAGGAGAGGAACCTGATGACTAAAAGATCTACTTTTAGATAGATAGATAGATAGATACTTTATTCATCTCCAAGAGAAATTCACAGTTCTAGCAGCTTACGGGAACACAGGGGCATGCAGGGAGAATACAATATAAAAATTTAAAAGAAGAACTAAGGTAAGATATAATGGTATAAAAAAGTATAATGTCCGCCAGTCCAGTTCGAGTGCAGTTGTGCAGATGTCAGTATGCAAAGACAGTTGTACATACTTAGAGTCCAACTTGTAGATGTGTGTGTATGATAAAGTGCATGTGTGACCGAAGGTGCATGGTGTGATTAGCATTAAGTCCAGTGTTCTATGGTTGATTTTATGGCCCTCCCCCTAGAGTTGTTGAAGAGCCGCATGGCGTGGGGGAGGAACGATTTCTTCAGTCTGTCAGTGGAGCAGGACAATGACAGCAGTCTGTCACTGAAGCTGCTCCTCTGCCTGGAGATGGCGTTGTGCAGTGGATGGTGTGGACTGTCTATGATGGACAGTAGCCTGTTCAGAGTCCGTTTCTCTGCCATAGATGTAAGGCTGTCCAGCTCTGTGCCAACAACAGTTCCTGCCTTCCTCACCAGTTTGTTCAGGCGTCCAGCGTCTTTCTTCTTGAGGCTGCCCCCCCAACACACCACTGCGTACATGAGGGCGCTCGCAACTACAGACTGGTAGAAGATCTGTAGCAACTTTAAAGATCCTAGGAAGCACCAGTAAACCTGCATTCTGAGAGTGAAATGCTCTATTAGGAATTTTTTTAGGTTTGAGAGCTTTCCAAATGTAATACCTTATTTTAGCTTCAAAAGACCACAGGATAACTATTTTTTTCGTCTTCGTCTCTGAGTGGCCTTTCAGTCCATATTGGTAAAAGCCTCGTGTCGTGGTGAATTATGACTCTTATCATACTGGCTTACTGGTTAATGTGTCTTGCAATCAGCAAAAAACAAAAAATAATAATATTGTGAGCTAAAAGATGTTTTATCATCACTTCACCGGAGTGTTTGGTCAGCCGGCCAGTCTGTTTTTTATATGATAAAATGAAAATATGTGGTTTGCAATGTAGTATTTTGGTGTATTAATGGTGTCTTCTGGTAGCTGCAATACATTATGACCAAAGTAGGGCTGTGCGATATGGCCTCTTCTTTCTTTTTTTCTATATCTATTGTCAATGACTGCTTATAAACATTCTCACTTTCCAGAAACATTGCAGCACAAAAACTTCAGAAAGGTTTAGAATGCCATTTAATTAACATTTGTTGTGCAAAATGCATTTAACAAAAAGGGCACAACATAAATAAAGATGGATATTTTAAATAACTTAAAAGCTAAATATTATAAAATAAAGTTTACAATCGTCGTCTTTCCTGGTTACTTTTTTATACATTTTAATATCGTATGAAAAGAAATATATTTGAATAAAAACTGCTTCTAAGTTACACAGGTTTCTTTTCCATTAAAGGCAGAATATGGAACATTTTCATAAAAGGCTACATCTAAAAAAAAAGATACGTTATTACATTATCATTATTTCCTTAAAAGTTATATATTTTAATTAAAATAGAATAAAATGTACATTTAAGACGGGCATGTCAATGATGTTATGTTTACATCTACCAGCCAGTAGCGGCGATCATTGTGGGTTAACAGATACGGTCTCTATGATCCAACTATATGGCCGGCACAGCTCAGCTGGTACAGGGATAAATAGTGGAGTCGGCAAGTCAAACGGCCGCTTCAGAGTCCCGGATATATCGTTATCAGACTCAGGAGAGGAGTGACCTCAGAAAATCAGAAACTACAGTAGCTTTAGGTGAAGTCTAAACTAGATGGACACACATAAAACATTTCTACAGCATCAAACGCACGGAAACGACAACTTTCCGCCTGGATCGGTAAGCTAACTAATTTGATTACTTTGCTAATGTTAGCTGTCAGTTAAACTCCCCTAAAATACATTACTTACTGGACACGGTTCAGGTTGGTCACTGGGCGTACCGGCAGCGAAACAGGCAACCCAACAGCTGGAATTATTATAGTATTATAATTAGTTTTTTATTGTTGGAACTACGACCTAAATAAACTAGATGTTGCTATAGTGATCATGCTCCATATCCAGCCTTTAAATGAAAAACAACAAACTTACGATTTTCCATATCCAGTGTGAAGAAAAATACTGAACATCAGTATCCTTGCGTACCTGGTACAAAGTTTGTCTCAGTTACATGCAGGTAGGAACAGCTTGATGACATCTTTAAAATGCATAACAACGATATGGCGGTATACTCAAAATCTCTACCGTTGGCCAAGTTCATATCATTTATACCTTACACTTTTTATATTGCCCACTACTAATTCATAGCCATTTTGATTTATATTTAGTGCTACATGTAACATGTCTGTGGTTCATTCAGGCTGCTAGAGAGAGCAGGAGTTTCAGTTTTATTCCTCCGAGCTGCCATGTTGGATTTCTTTTCTCACTGGGAAATGCACATATAGAATGATGCTTTAATGATGTTAACTGCTAATATAAAGGTGCTTATGCCAGTTTTAGATGTCACGAAAGTAGGAAAAGCTTAAACATCGGACATTGGAAATCTGCGACAAAGCTCTGCTCTGTTTTCGCTTTAAAATGAATCAAAGAAAGCAGTTTTTACTGTTCAAACTATTAAAAGTAACTGGAAATCTTCATAATCCAACTCCACATAATTTTCAGGAGATAATCAGTGTTTTACTTTTTTAATGCATCTCTGAATCGTTCCTTAAATAGTCTGTGCAAATCTTAGTCATATATTTATTTATACTACAGTGTGACTTGCTAAGTTGCATGATTAAATAAATACAGGTGGGTATTAATAAGAAAACGCAGGCTTCTTTAAAGTGCTGAATCTTTCCGTTGGGCCACTCTCACCCTGTCTCCATTATTGATGATGGAGACCATTAAAAAGCATTTTTATTGATCAGGTTCTTTAAAAACATCACAAGCAGAGCCTTGAGTCTTTGAACGAAAGACGGCGAACAAGGAAATGTGCTTAGAAATGTTATAATGTGCTGTTCCTGTTCTCGATTGAGAGAAAATAAGTTGAAAATGTATAGAAATCTAAATGCAAAGGCTCCCTTTCAGTTAATAAAAACGGCACATTTCATGAAAAACAGAGGAAGTGAGTCAGGCCTCAAAACTGCAACATGTTTTCTGTGTCATGGAAAGATAGTCGTTGTTAAGGGCGTTTGACCCCTAAAGGGCTGTAAAAACAAACAGTGTCTGTACATGTTGATCCGAAAGGTTTGGCATTTATTTATTTAGGGCCCACATAGAACAGGAGAGACCGTCATTTTAAAAAAAAAACATAAAGTATTGTGAATAATGGGAAACTCATCAGTAGGGAACGTGACAAATTTTCCTTCGGTTCACATTTTCCTGTATAATCCCACGAGCACAGACACAGCCCTAGTAGGGATAAAGCCCCCCAAAAAAGAGGCAAGTTTGCATAAATCTTAATCCAAAGTTTATTGTTTTCATGGGAAATCCCAATTCTCCTGATGATTAAAAAAACAAACAATTTATGATGACTAATAACTAGGAGTGTAACTGTACAAAATGGTTTTGTACATGTTTTAGAATATAAAGTTATAGTCTTTATACCTTTTTACTTCACTTTAAATTAAATTAAGAATAAAAAATACGGACTTTTGTTGGATTTTTCTTAAACAAATAAAATAGTACAAGCAGACATAGCCCGTGTAGTAAACAATATAACCATTGAAAACAGTCAGTAGCTACGTTTACATGGACACAAGTAATTAGATTAAAAGCCTGATCGGAATAAAAATGCTTCATGTAAAGACAACATTCAGATGACTCTGACATTTGGATCAAAATTTAACTCCGATTGAGAAGGGTGGGTTATGCTGATAGTTAGTCCCTTCGTGGTGCATGTGAACCTTATTCCGAATGTGGGTCATTCCTGCGTATGTATGTTAAGTCGTGTAGACATGCATATAAACCGATACAAGACCATAACCAGAAACCAGCACACTCTGAAGAACATCGCACTGCTGCATTTCCAATGCTCCTAGCCATATTTGTTTACAATGGAAGTCTGTTTCTTCTTTTACAGCCGTTTACGATTTTTAACATTGTTCTGTGCATGTCAAAATTATTGATTCCAATCAAACGTTGAACGCATGTAGACGCTTTCTATAATCCGATAGATTCTTTTTAGGGCCTGTGGAGAAATATATCATTAGGACGATAGAAAATTTCTATCGTTTTAAATTAATGTCTATCGTTTAAGCCACGATGGGGTTTGACGACGACAGGCTGGAGCCCGCAGCACGAAGGGATGCGGGCTCCAGCCGGTTCAGGCTTCCGTTTCTCTCACGACCACAGGGAGATTCAGCAACGGTCTGCAGAGTTCAGGCAGAACAACGGGATTTGTTTATCGATGTTTTTCAGTCACCTGATCGGTCTTCCGTCGGTGTTACTTGAGTGAGTTCATCCTCGAACTCAGATGTTTCTCCTTCGCCGCGAAGGAAGGTTCTTCCCGATCAGAGCTTGGCCATGGCTCTGAGTAAATGAAGGACAAACTTTCGCTTGCGGGGGGCTTATATAAACTCTCTTCTTCTCCACTTCATGTGGAGGTAGAATGCAGATTAGCACCACCCAATGGCTTTGTGTGACCCGACAACATGTAGGACATAAAAATGCTACATGGTGGTGGCAGCATTATGCCGTGGGGGTGTTTTTCTTCAAGGAACAAGAAAGCTGAATCAGAGTAGATGGGAACCGCCAGACTGAGGGTGGAAATACAGCCAGAGCTACAATGGAAGGGTTTAAATCAAATCATTTTCATGTGATAAAATGGCCTAGTCAAAGTCTTGAAAGTCGATTTGTAACAGAAAATCTCCAGCTGTCTGACTGGGATATTTTTGCAAAGAGTTCAATTGAATTCAGTTTATTTATATAGCGCCGTTTCACAACAGATGTCATCTCAAGGCAATTTACAAGAAGAGTTATTACAATACAATGTTTAATTAACATTAACATGCACATACATAATTTTGTAGATTATTGTTCCCTTAGTCGGTCATGATGAATGGCAGCTCATCTGGAGCGTGGTTCCGGTTCTGCTCGAAGGAGCCAGTCTTCGAGTCCAGTCTTGTGGACTCTTGATATTTTATGACTTTCTTAAATTTTTAATGTGTTTCGTTTTGTTCATCCAACATCCTGCCAATGTCTGCTCCAGACTGCTGTCTAGATGAGGAAGTCTGTACTATCCAGGATGAGCCTTCACTTTGTCAGCAAAGCACCAATTGGTTCAAAAGGAGCTTTATTTATAAATATTTAAGATCATTTTTGTACAAGTACTAAAAGTTGATTATACTGCACCCAGGCCATGCTTATTAAACATCTACATTTCTCATCTAAACCCAGTCCTAAACGCTGCTGCTTACCTGTTTGTGTCTGCTGCTGCGGCCAGCAGCGGCATGCTTCTCTTTTCGTCTGGCATGCTGCTCCAACCTCAGTGAAACCAGCGTCTGCTGAGTCACATGGCGGCATGACCGAAACACGCAGTGGGAGGGAGGAAAACGGAGCACGGTTTGTACAGACATGTCTGATCCAACAGGAGGTCAGTAAAAAGGAGAAAGTCTGAAGCTTCAGGGTCGTCATGCTGCAGCATGCAGTCGCTAATGTTACTGATGTCTAATTTGTACTTACAGTTTTTTTTTTTTTTTTTTTTGTGTGATTGTGCTTAAGAAATCCACTGCAGTTAAATGTCACGCAGGCTTGTGCAGGTAATAACTAAATTTAGAGATTGTGTTGAATTCAGATCTTTCAAACTTTTATCAAATGAATCACAGTTAATTAACATTCCCAAATATTACTGAAAAACTAACATTTTCGCTGTAAATGAAGGGGAAAAAACTGATTCCATTCCTCTTTTTTGAAAGGAAAGAACCATGAAACTTTGTTTATAAAATCCACAATTAAATTCGCACATGACCGTTTTAAACTATTCATCTTTTAGGCAGTTGCTAGGTCAAACTAACTGGTTAAAAATTTTGCGGATGTAAAGCTGACCGTTTCTTATTAATATTGGAAAGCCCTGAGCACAGACCGCTGCAGGAGATCTTTCCTGCACTCACCCATCAGGATCTACAGCAACTCCTTGAAGAATTAAACTGGGATCAATTAGGCATTTTTAAAGCGAATTGTTTTCATTCTGGAGACAAAATTATTTGCTGCTATGACTCCTGAAGCGAGAAGCCTTACACTCCTGTGAATACAAGGGGCCGGCTGAAACAGCAGTCAGTTTGTTTGTATGCGAAGCTCTAAAAGTTTGAAAATGTGACTCAATTTCATGATCTTCCACCTACCGGCTGCGCTGCTAGTGTCCTCCATGTCCAACATCTGTATAATCAAGGTCCCTGGTCTGCTTAAAGTTGTGTAAATTTTTCCGTGACTTTAAATAAAATATATGTAAATCACAAAGTTTGCGTTGAAGGTGATTTATGCAATCTTCAGACCGCATTTTGTGCATAAGCAAACTATATAGATCAGACCCCAGAGACTGCCGAGCGAAGGAACTGATATGCTAGGAATAGACACCAGAGGGCGATACCAGTGGAGCCACTGTGTTATCAGGCAGTTCCAGGGCAATCCAAGAGTTAAGCCTAGTTTATACTTCTCCGTCTACATCGAAACGGAACACATTTTCTAACAATCCTTCCTTGTCAACGATGCTTGGTCAGCTCAACAACAGCAAGAGATCATTTCACCTGAACGATCGACATAATCAGTAGTCAATGCAACGTTTTGGCACTAGAGGCTTTATATTGGAAGCATGTAATTTATCTAATTTGGTTTTTTGGCAATTTTGAGCACAAAGAAGTGTAGCGAACAAGAAAAAAGACAGCTGTATTTGTTTACATGCGTTTTTATTCTATGAGTATGGAGCCAAAAAAGTCTCAGAATAAATAAACTAATGCAGGGTTTTTCACGAATGCATATGGTCATTCGGAAACGCACAGAATCTGTTTCACAAACACACACGATCTGTTTAGAAAACGCACACGATCTGTTTCAAAAATGCGCACAATCTCCTTATAAAATTCACAAAATCTGTTTCACAAACGCACACAATCTGTTTCACAAACGCAAACAATCTGTTTCACAAACGCACACAACCTACACACGATCTGTTTAGAAAATGCACACGATCTGTTTCAAAAATGCGCACAATCTCCTTATAAACTGCACAAAATCTGTGTCAAAAATGCAAACAATCTTTCACAAATTTAATTTTGAAAAAAGCTTCAAATATATACTCACAGATCATACAAATTCCTGAATGTGTATGAACCCACCACTTCTCATTTGTGAACCTTTCTGCATTCGTGAGAGAATTCTGTGTGATGAGTTCTGAGACTCACCTAATGAGCACGGTCAACTAATGTCACCATTGGCTAAGGAATCTGTCAGTCAAATTAATCATTTAGCCAGCTGTTCGCTTTTAGCCAATTGTATGGCTCCTAATATGTTCCATCTTCATTGTGGGCCGAACGTACGGAGCCCGGCAATAATTAGTAATTTCTAATCCATTTCGTCCGTTTATGAAACAGTGGGCATGAATTACTAACCCCTTTCCGCGGTTTATTAAACAGTGCGCATGGACTCGCAATCTATTCCCCCACTTTAATAAACCGTGTGACTGTGTGTTCTGTCCGCTTGATAAAAAGCCCTGACTGCCAGGGATGTTAGTGTTGTGGGTGTAGCACAGTGGTTAGGGTGTAGGGTTTTCAAAAGTGATATTGTGGGTTCGAATATAAGCATCTCTGCATTCTCTCACGAATGCAGAAAAGGTTCACAAATTAGAAGTGGTGGGTTCATGCACATTCAGGAATTTGTATGATCTGTGACTGTATATATTTGAAGCTTTTTTTTATTTGTGAAACAGCTTGTGTGCATTTTTGAAACAGATTTTGTGAATTTTTTGAAGAGATTGTGTGCATTTTTTAACCTCATTGTGTGCATCTGTCAATTTATATTACAAGTGTTACTGAAAATTATATTTGTGAACCTCCGCGTGTGCATTCGTGAAGCAGACCATTCCGAATGAGCATATGCATTCGTGAAAAACCCTGCGTTGGTTTATTTATTATGAGACTTTTTCGGTTCCATATTTGAGCTGCACTTCTAGTAAAAAAAACACACGTTCCAGTTCAATCAAAACTTACTTTCTTTTGGTCTGGCTTTAAAACTTTGTGTAATACCTTGTTTCCATAGTCCGGTGTGGTCCGCTACTCTATTTTCTTTGTTTTCATTGAAAAACACCCAACACAAGCAGTCCATACCACACCCTTCCTGGATTCCCCTTCAGTTTTAGGTCCATACGACAATGATATGGTACAGTTTGGGTGGTGCTACTGGCATTATAAACCACAGTTCATTGACTAGGGGACATAAAAAAGGTCACAAGACACATTTGCTACCACATTAGGTGTTAGACAGAAAGAAAAGCATGTATAATCCAAAGTTCACAACGTAGAAACTGCTTACAGCAGTACAGCAGAGTTGTTTGAGCTTCTTAAAGGGAAGTCTGCTGCGACTGACGACAAACGGGACAGTAGCCTCTGGTCGCTAGTTAGCTTGTTAGCTGCTAAAATTAGCATGATATTCTGAATCGAGAATTGATTCTGAATCAAATCGAAACTCCACGAATCAGAATCGAATTGAATCGTGAGATGAAAAATTTTATAAAAACCAAGATACATTGCCTTTGAATATCGATACAATATCTGACATAAAATGTCGCAATATATGGTCGCGTCCCCAGCGATTATGGTCAATGGATGTCTTGAGTTTCCCTGCTGGACAGCTGGTCCCACCACAACTGGAAGACGATGGATGGATGCAAAAGATAGAGCAATGTGATCATTAAAAATCCTTAAAAACCTACAGAGTTTGGTTTCTACAAATGTAGTAAACTCTCCATTGTGTTCTCTTTTGAGACTAAGCTGATTCATAGAGGATCGAGTTTACGATCTGAATCCAAACGGGCAGGTTTGGATCCCTGTGACTCTGGTGTCTTTTGTCCTGATTCAGAAATGTTGGATATGATTACAGAGTGGCTCAGAAAGACTCCTTTTCTTGTGGGCGGGGAGCATCAATCCACATGTGCTTCATTAGGACCCTGTTGAAGAGACGCTCGCGGTTGGAGGTCCTGGCACCAGCTGCTGCTGCTCCTCCCCACTGATTCATGCATTTTCATTTCGCCTGTCGTCTGACCTCTGCAGACCAGCCGCTGTCTGACTCCACAGCTGTTTTTTTGTGTGTTTTTTTTAGCTCCGACGTAAGAGGATTTTTCTGCCGCTCCCCTCTGATAAGCAGAAATCCATCCCTGATAACCCCCCCCCCACCCCTGCTCTTCCTTCCTTTGCTGAAAAACACTTTCCCACTTCCTGCGCTGCAACCAAGAGCAAAGCATCTTGTAGCTCCTCTTTGACAGAGGAACAAGAGCTCGTCGCCGCATAAAAGTAAAAATAGAAAACCCGTTGGAAGATGAGACGGCTCATGATCTACTGGTATGCCGTTATCAGTGGAAATGTGCTGGTCGGGCCAGCAGCTACTGTTACAGCTTAGCTGATTCTTTGTTGTTCCAGTACTCGACCAAATGAGATCAGGTCCAACAATAACAATGCCTGGGAAGAGGGAGCAGCCTCTGCTGAAATGTAGGTCTCTGCTGACACAGATATATTTGGGATTAGGGATGGTATTCTTACAACATTGCACGATTCAATTCGATTCCGATTCTTGGGGTGAGGATTCGATTCAGAAACTATTCTCAATTCAGAAGCGATTCTCGGTTCAAATCAATTTTTCTTTCTTAATCAATACTCTTTCATTCATCATTTGTGTTTGTAATACACACAACTTGATCTGCCAAGTGTCTGTGATGAAGTGAGCCATGAATGTAATAGGGCATCAACACAAAATGGATTTTACAATCTATGTTGAGTGAAGGGAACTGGTTCAAAAGTAACAAGACATGAAATCGCAACTGGACATCCAAGACCTTTTAAACAAAATTTATAGTCTTGGAAAAAAAATGCTGATATATTTTAAGAAGAAAAAAAAGTTTTTTGTTTGTTCTGTGGTACGTAGTAGAAAATACATAGAAAATATTTAGTATGCACCAAATGTTGCTTATCAACCATCATTAAACAGAAATGTGTGGTTTATGTTATTATTTTCATTGTTTTTGTTAGAAATTTTAAAAGTCCTAAAGTTATTAAACTCAGCATATACAGGGAACAGTTACCCACTTCCTTACAGTGACAGGGATGAGCTGCTGAGGAGGATGAGCTGCTGAGTTCTCGCGAGAGCTGTGCATAGGTGAACATGGCGGTTATGTGGTAATGTATACACCCAGGTAAAATAAGACAATCATTTTGAATCAAACGCAGCTTCTAAAATAACCATCAAGTTACTTTTTTTTTCTCTAAACAACCTGGACGAGGAAACATTGGATTCGCTGGAGTGCTACCTAGACGAGTGCTTTGATAACATCGTTATGGGTAAGTCACGGAAACCTGCTTCAGATACAACAACGAGCACACCGTCGCAGAAGCGCACTCGTTCCGAGGCTAGCACATCCACCGACTCGCCAGATAGAAGCTACGGCGACATCCTGGACTCAATAGACAAGAAGCTAACCAGCCTGGACGCCCGTCTCGCGCTGGTTGAGGTTCTTCATAAAGAATTTCAGGCTTTGAGGGAATCGCTGGAGTTCAGCCAACAACAGGTAGCTTCGCTAGTTACAGAAAATCAAACACTAAAAGAAGACGTTAAGAAACTCACCGAGGGGATGAAGCAGCTGTCTGGAGAAAACAAAAGCTTCAAGGAGTCTATCCTAGACATCCAGGCCCGATCAATGAGGGACAATCTTGTTTTTTCGGGGATACCAGAGCAGCCTGAGGAAGATGCTGAAGTAGCCGTGCGAAAGTTCATTCAACACCAACTGAAACTGCCAGACGACACGGTTAAAAGCATAACCTTCCATCGGGTTCACCGACTCGGAGGTAAGAAGCCCAACAACACCCGCCCGCGACCAATTGTTGCAAAATTTGAACATTTTAAACAAAAAGAACAAGTCAAAGGACGCGGGAGAGAGCTGCGGGGGACGGATTACAGCGTTAATGATCAGTTTCCGAAAGAAATCCTGGACAGAAGACGCGTGTTATTTCCAATTAGAAAAAAACATATTAGTGAGGGCTGTAGGGCTACGGTTAGTGTGGATAAACTGTATGTTAACGGTCAGCTGTTTAGGGACCCTCAGGTTACTCCTTGGCTTTATTAGTCATATTTAACAGAACCAAGACAGAATTAGCTTTATCAGACAACTATAGTTTAAAAAAAAAAAAGCACAGCTCAGCAGGCTGTTTTTGTTTGTTAATGTGGGTAGGGGCAGGGCTGTGCACTTTTTTTTTTTTTCTTTCATTTTTTCTTTTTCACTATTATCTTTCTCACATGTGTACAACCAAATCTCTTTATCACCTTTTTTCCTTTTTCTCTCTCACACACACAGACTTTTATCATGGCATATTCATGTTTTTCCATCATTCTTTCATTCTGTACACACCTGTATGGTGCATTATTTGCCTCGCTTTATCTCTGCTTCTGGTTTTTTTTCAATCTGGCAACCCCATGGACAAACCAAAATTACACCTATATTCATCCTTGGCGATAGTACATATCTAAGGTTTATCTTAGCTCTATGAATCCTGTAAAATTTATAACATGGAATATTCGCGGCGCTAGCTGCAGAGATAAAACCATTAAGATTTTCAACCATCTTACAAGACTGAAGGCAGATGTCGTCTTACTACAGGAGACTCATAAATCAAGTTCAACAGCTAATGATTTAAAAACACCAGAGTATCCTAATATATTTTCTTCATGCTATAACTCTAGACAACGAGGAGTAGCAATATTAATAAATAGAAATACTAATTTTAAAGTAATAGACACAGCTACAGATCCAGAAGGTAGATTTATAATATTAAAACTATTTATAAATAACCAAAAGTTATGTATAGTTAGTATATATGGTCCAAATGTTGACGACCCCTCATTCTTTCATACTTTCTTCTCGGTTCTGGCTAATCACATGGATTGCTCACTTGTTCTTGGGGGAGACTTCAACTTTGGACTAAATGAAGAAATAGACAGGCTCAGTACAGCAGGGACTCAGCGCAGATGGCAATCAGTAGATATAGTTAAACAGTACATGAGCGATTATGGACTCTGCGATGCATGGCGATCGCTTCATCCCAACGACAGAAAATACACTTTTTACTCAAACGTACATCATTCTTATTCTAGATTGGACTATTTGTTAGTCAGCAGCTCACTGTTGAATGACATTTCAGACACTGAGATACATCCTATAGTGATCAGCGATCACGCTCCTGTTTCTTTAAATTTAGCAAATAAAATTGCAACCCTTCAATATAAAAATTGGAGATTTAATACATCATTACTTAAGGATAAAGAATTTATTAAATATATTGAAAAAGAATGGGCTTCATACATGGAATTTAATGATCTCCCTGGTATGTCGCCATCCACTCTATGGGAAGCAGGGAAAGCTGTGATTAGAGGTAAAATAATTTCATTCTCATCAAATAAAAAGAGAACAGAAAATAAACATGTTCAGGAATTAGAAGAAACTATTAAATCATTAGAACCTTCCCTGGATAAAGAGAGCTTAAGTAAAATAAGGAAAGCAAAATTAGAGTTAAATGAAATTATTAATAAAAGGACGCAGTTCTTAATCCAAAGACTTAGAATAGAAAACTTTGAACATAGTAATAAATCAGGTAGCTTCTTAGCTAATCAGTTAAAAATAAATAAAGAAAAAACAACTATATCTGCAATCAAAGACAAAACTGGGAATATAATATATGACCCTGAAAAAATAAACAACACTTTCAAAGAATTTTATGAGACGTTATACACACCAGAGATAAACCCTTCAAATAATGATATTGTACAATTTCTGGATAAAATAACTCTTCCTAAACTTTCAGACAGTCAAGCAAAGGCCCTGGATTCACCGCTAACAGTGTCTGAACTCCAGGAGGCCCTCCAATCTATGCCTAATAATAAAGCTCCAGGTCCAGATGGATTTCCAGCAGAGTTCTATAAAAGAATTTCTGGAATATTCCGGCACACCAACATTTTACAAATGTTTACAGGAAACCGAAAAGGAAAATGGTCGAATACCACCAAACATGAATTCTGCCATACATCAATCTTACTAATAAAACCAGGAAAAGACCCTATGTCTCCTACCAGTTTATCGTCCGAATTTCACTTATCAATGTGGATCGGATAATAAATTTGCAAAGCTCTTGCGAAGAAGGATAGAGAAAATTAACACCTCTAATAATCCACCCGGGAACAAAACAGGTTTTAAAAAAGGAGGCCTCGTCTTCCACAAATTCACGTAGATTAATAGATTTAATAGATTATTCCCACTGAAAAACGTCCAAACCAATATATTATCATTAGATGCAGAAAAAGCATTTGATAGAGTTAAACTGGAAATTTTTATTTGCCAGCCTTAAATAAATTCGGATTCAGTAATTCTTTTGTAAACTGGTTAAAAATAATTTAATACAGCTCCCCAACGAACAATGTATTAAGGACCAATATATCAAACATCGATCAGGTTCTTTTCCTTCAGATAGAAGGTACCACAGGCAGGGATGTCCACTTTCTCCCTCCCTCTTTTGCTATTATTTAATGAACCATTAAGCAGCAGCAAATCATGGCAAAATAATACTGTTAAAGGTATACAATGCAACAAAATAGAACATAAAATCAGTTTAACGCAGTATGGATGTACTACTTTTTCTACAGCAATTCACAAACTTCCTTTGTATCAGGTAATTGTAGTTAATAAAATCTTACTCAGAGTTTCAGACTATTCCAATACATTTGTTAAAATCTCCAGTCCCTTCCAATCAAACTGTTCTTTACCAGATCACTGTTGCTTTTGCAGCTCCGGTCCGGAATATTACAGAATCTAGGTATCCATAACTCACCAAGACTGGCAGACTTAATCTAAGCTAAAACTACGTCCCACTTTTAAAAAAAAGTGGAGGATGATCTGGCAAGATGGAAAATCCCTTCCAATATCACTTATTGGGAAGGGTTAGCTACAATAAAAATGATGGTTTTGCCTAGAATCAATTATTTATTCTCAAAGACCCAAGCAAACCCACACCTGATTGGTTTAGATCTCTGGTACTCTTCAGTTTCTAAATTCCTTTGGAAAGATAAACCCCCACGTATCAGCTTATAAAACACTACAGAAGTCCAAAGATAAAGGAGGTCTAGATCCTCACCCAACCTTTCGACCTTATTTCTTACCAACAGACTCCAATACACATGCAATATTGGGTAAAACACAGTTATATCGATGAGTGGCAGGGTAGTATGTAGAACAGAACTATGCCAATAGAGATAAAACAGTTCAGATCTCCTACATTTTGTTAGCTCAAATATAAAACAAAATGAATGTTTCAAAAGTATAAAGTCTCAGCTCCTCTCTTACAGCTTGGAGTAATTTCTTTCCTTTAAATTGACAAAGACCTCACTAGTCCCAAGTAGCAGTCGAACACCCATCTGGAATAACCCGATATTTTTACAAAAAAATGCATGAATAACTTTCCCCCGGGCTGGAGAGTTGTAAAGGAATTGAATCACCTGGAGCATATAATTTGATGGAACAACTTATCCCCTTTAATAACATTGGTTACACAATCGGAATTAAGCAAGAATAAAATACTTAGGAATACCACCAAATTAAATCAAATTATAAAAAATAAATTTAGCTCAATACAGTATGATTTACAAATTCCCAGGAAAAGTTTTTAGACTTCCTTAATCTTAACCCTCCAAAACTGCTATCTAAAAATAAACAAAACATTAAATAGAATAGATGAATCATAGCGCCTTCCGATTTCAAAATGGGAGATTGGACTTGTCCCATCTCAAGTAGACCAGAAACCTCTGGTCTCATTTTCATTAAGAACCCTTTCAAATTTCTTAAGAATCCTAATCTACGTTAATACAATATAAAATCCTTCATAGAGTGCATTATACAGAGCAGCGGATGTTCAAGATGGGTTTATACGCCGTCTGATACCTGTTTAAAATGTACAAGCATTCTACCAGAACAATAAATTCATGCTCTTTGGTTCTGCCCACCTTTGTTAAGAAATAGTTGGTACCTGATAGGTGAATATCTATAAAGTGTCTGAAATGTAATCGATCACAACTGCTCCCAGATTGCTTGCTTTGAGGAAAATATAGTATGATTTACATGGGATACAAAGTACTAATGCCGATTATTTTAACATCGCCTTATGGCCATTCGCTAAGAAAAAATATCCTCTTGAACTGGAAAGTATAAAAATACTCTGAATATTAATCATATAGAGATCTCCTTCTGGTTACATTGGTTTAGAACGGACTATCCTGCCTCCACATCTGATCAATCTTTCTGGTCACCCTTGATTCAGTTCCATCACCTAGTGGGGTCGGGCCCTGATTCCGATCTGTGGGACACGGTTGCCGAAAAAATTGTGGAGCTAAGGGTTGGGTGGTGACTGCGGGAGGTCCCTTGGGTGTGTCCTTCTTTGCCGGTTCGGCGATAGGTGCCGAGACCCTCGCCTGGGGTGGGGACTTTGGGGGTCATTGTGTGGTGACTCCTAGGTGGCCTGCATGCGGCGCCTTAGAGGGGTCGTGCTGGCGGACGCGGGTTACTGGGCCTGGTGCTGTGCAGCTCTGGTGGGGTCATGGACTGGGCCTGGGGCTCGGGGTTCTGGGCGGCGCGCCCCCCGGCTGGGGCCCTGGCGGAGGCTTGGCCGGGGGGGGGCCGCTGCCGTAGGTGCCGGCTGGGGGGGCTGAGGTCAGCCGGTGGTTGGGCGGGCGCTGCTGCCCTTTCCATCTCCCCGGGGCTGGTGCCTGTCGCTTGCTTCCCGGTGGGCCGCTTGCCGCGGTCCGGAGGCAGGCGTCGGCGAGAGGCCGTGGCGGGTTGTCCGGCGTCCTCCGCCCGATCGGTGCTATATTTCACACTGGAACATGGCTTCCGTGGTCTTGGTCTTAGCCCTCGCCCGGGGTTCTGGGTGGGGGGCTCTGGCCGTTGTTGGTCTGCCTCCAACAGTGACATAACCATTTGTGGTGGAGTGTGGGCTGGTGGGCTGAACGTGCTGGGTTCGTGTTGCCCACCCCCGGCCAACAAGGGGTCGGTAGAGACAAGGCTGGAGGATGTCGGCCTGGGGTTTGTCCGCCCGGGACTGTCGGTCTGCTCACGGCCCTGGCGCGGCATGTCACGTGGTACACGATTCGGTGGTGGCGCCGGGTTCCGGCCTCGGCCTTGCGGGGGGTCGCTCGGACGCTGAGCGGTGCCTTGGGCGTACCTCTTATATTGGCGGGGAGGGCATCCTTGAGCACATATACCATCTAGCACAGGCGCTCATTTTTAACGGGGTGCGCTTGGGACGGAGGGGGTGGGAGTTGAGGGTGAGGGGGGGATAAACTCCAACCTTGGTGTCTAGTGAACATGTGATTTTGTATGCAGTGTGATATGTTGGTGAGGATTTAGATATGCCCCGGCATGGTGGCTGGTCTGGACTTGCCGGGGCCCCACGGGCTCGCGTAACCGCTGCTCGTGGGCCCCGATGGACGTTGCCTGGGGCCATCACACCCCTGGTGATCGGGCCGAACGGGGGTGCCTATTGGAGTCAGCAGGGGAGCCTGGCTCCCTGGGGTTGGCAATGGTCACTCCCAGTTATTTTTGCCTCGCCCATCCCCATGCCTCTGTCAACCTGCTCCATTCATTCTACCATTCACAAAGCCTTGGGACGTGGGCACGTCACAGGGGTGCGGGGATGTGAGCTTCCGTCTTCGCTACCCGGTGGCGGCCTGGGCCCGATTTAATATGAGCAATTAGACACTACACTGGCAACCTTTACAGGAACCACATGTAGGGACCTGGCGTGTGGCGCCACAGGCGAGACCCCCCGTTTGAGGGGAGCCTCGCCTGTGGTGCCGGCATCCCACTGGTAAACTCATCTAGACACTGAGGGCCCGGGAGGGGGCGATGGGGGAACCCGGCAGTATTCCCATGATCCCCCCCCCCTCTGTTTTAAGTGCACATTAGAACAACACGCAACAACACCACATTGAGCTGGGGGAGAGAGGCTGGGGGGTCTTTCCACACCCCTGTTCGTTGGACCATCAGGGGTCGGAGCCCGGATAGAACATCACGCCGTCTGGTCGGGGTCCTGGGCTGGTGGGCTGCTCTTGCCGGTGTGGGGCCTTGGCGGTCTACTTGTCCCCGTCCTGGTGGGCAAAGGGGTCTGTCTCCTGGGTGCAGGGGCAGGGTTCTCTACTGGGGTGTCTGTCCCTGGGCCTGGGAGTATGGAGTATAGTGTACGTATGGGGGGTATGAATGAGGGTATAGCGTCCTTTTTTCGTATGTCCTGTATTTGTAAGAATGTGTACACAAGAAAGGGAGGGTACGTATGAGTGTCTCTGTCTGTCTATGTCTACCTGTCAGGTTGGGTGTTTGGCTGCTCTCTGGCCTGATGCATCTTCTTCCCTCCCCGTCACTCCCCGTCGGTGATGGTTGCTCCTGCCCGCTGGTTGATGATGACTCTCGATGCCTGGGGCTGGGGGTCCCGGTTGCGGCCCGGCTCGGTCCTGGTGCATGTCGGGCGGGTCCTGGGTGGTCCGGTGTGTCGGGCGGCCGCTGTTTCGGGCCGATGTCCTCCTTGGATTGACTGGGGCACCTCTTATGGGGGTGCCGGGTTTGTAGAATAGGTTGGTGCCGTCCGGTGGATCGGTGGGGACCGTGCCTGGCGCCCAGTCCTCCTGCCGGTTCCAGGACTTCAGCTGGCTGGTCTGTTCGCCTGGTGGGGCTGTCCGGCATTGGCTGGGCCCCTGATCTTGGCGCCCCACGTGGGGCGGGATCTGGACCCTGGAGCTGGAAGATCTGGATGTCCAGGTGCCGGCTGGGCGCGGCCTGGGGAGGGCGTACATCCGCTGTGGCTCCCTGGCGTGTGGATGTGTGGGGGCGGGCCGGGTTGTTGGCGGTGGGTACTGGTCCGGGGTGGCGGCGGCGTGTGTTGTCCGTCGGTTGGCTGCGGGTCCTCCTTGCCTGCGGCGGCGGCGGGGGACCCTTGTCGGCTGGTCACTGGTTGGGGCCCCGCTGGGGGGTGGGGTGCCCCTGGTCCCCGTGGCCTCCGGTTCCTGGTCCGGGCCCGCCCTGGCGTAGCCGGTTACCGGCGGAGCCCGTGGGCTCGTCACTGCGATCTCTCGGGCCCCAGCATCGCGGCTGGTGGGTGCTCCCCTGGGGCTTCCATCTGTTCCCCTCTTGGCGGGTGATCGACCCTGCGCTGATCCGCCTGTGGACTCTGTACTCTGTGGGACGCTGGATGCATACATCTCTTGCCTCCTCCATGTCTGTGCCGATTCCTGTAGGACGGATTGACGGTTCCTTACACCAGCTATCAATCACTTGCATGGGGAAACCTTATTCCGACCTGCATGCTCGCACACACATAGGTGTGGGGACATAGGTGAGGACGGACATATCTTAAGCTGAGGTTATCATCATTAGTTAGTTGTTCACAGGAGCTTACCAGAAACATTTGTATTATGTTCATTAATCAATGCTTGTGTGTAGTGAATGTGTAATTCTTTGTTTATTCTACCAGATCCGAACTATTGGTTTGGTTCTGTACACTTTGTTGTTTTTGTATTACTGTTTCTCTGCCGTCCGGCAGAGGTGGAGGACTGGGATGTTTTCTTGTGTTCTTTATTTACCTCCCTGTCGTGTGTCATCGGTTCGCCCCTCTGTTGGTCCGGTTTCTTTTCTTCACCTTCTTCCTTTCTCCCTTCTTGTCTCAGTTTAATGTCCATGACGTCAGGAAATTGAACCCACAGTAATCACTAATAAAGATTTTTCATACATATACATCAAGTGGCGTACTACAGCGAAGCTGTAATACTCTGCTTGGGAAAGTAAAACTGTTGGGCTTGTACTTGGTACTCAGACACCAATTCTGAGTAGCATACTGCTAGACAGGACACGTTAAAAAAAAAAAAAAAAAAAAAAAAAAAAAAAAACTCAGCATATATTTCGGACTTCCTTTTCAGATACAATTTCTGCAGTTTTCTTTCTTTTTTCTGGTGAATTTTGCTATTGAATTTGTGCTGGCAATATTTAAAAAAAGTTTTCATAAGGATTTTTTGCTGTTGGGGTGTTGCAGATTAAATTTTGCAGGCAATTTTGTTTGCGAACAAAATTTTTTTAGATTAATTTCTACTGTTGAATTTTTTTTTGGAAATGTCATAATAAAAAAATGGTCCATTCAAAAATATTGTTATAAAATGCATTTCCTAAAAAAATCTGATTCCAGTGAGACTAGATTTCTTTTATAGTTTTGTAGCCATCAGCACAAATTTGTCTCGATGTTTGTCCTGGAAGGTACTCATTCCATCTTGCTGCCGATCGTGACTAAAAGGGATAAAAAAGTGGAATTTTCATCATTTAAAACCAGACTTTTCCTTCAAAGAATAATTGAAAAACAAATCTAGTTTCTTTTAAACTCAGAAATACTCCAGTTTTCCTAATAATAATTTACTCATCATCCAAGCAGTTTCAAAGAGTGTTAGTGGATGGTGATGCTATGGACAAGAAGGAACTCCTGTAGCAGTGAATCTTGCAACGATTCTACAAGACCTGTGACTGAAGACGATCTCATGACTGTCCTGATATGCTACCAGGTCAGTTTCCAGGCAGCAGAGACGATATTCCACAGTAACACATCTTAGTTGTTGACAACTGCTGCTAATCCACCTCGTTTGCTTTTGCTGCTCGTCTTTAAAACTCTGCCTGGCCGTTTGCCCGTTATGATTGATAGGGAAGATGGTTTGAACTTCCTCCTTCTCTCTCTCTGCTCTAAATTCTTCTCCGTCTCGACTCCTCTGGGATTCTCAGAGTAAAGCAGAGCTTTGTGGAAACGGGTCGGAGCGCGGGAGCTAAAATGCAGGGCGCAGATTAAACGTCTACTGGTTTCATGATGTAAATTCTGCAGGGGTATAAGCCTCTTGCACGCAAACGCATTGAAAGATTGATGCGTCCCACATGCGGTGGATTCATCCAGACACAAACATTCATAAACTCATCCCTCAGCTTCACGGTTTTCTGTGTTTTCTGAGCAAATCTTATCTTTTTGCTCCCCCTGAAGCAGCTTTCAGTGCAACGTTTCTGGTTGTCTCCGGTAACCAAGGGCATGTCTGAGCGAACAGACGAGGCTCTGTTCGTCTGCGGGGGATTCCCTTACAGTTACAGGTTATAGATCATAAGATCGGGTGGCTTGTTTGACGGAGAGGCACTAGATGGCGGAAAATAGAGAGGGACTAAACATTTGAAGTGCTTTAAGATTTAATGACGGTAGTAAGAGTGGCTTCAGGTTACTGGGCTGCAAAAAGATGTCACCTCAGAGAAAGTTAGTGTCGGGCAATAAATCGGGTACAACATTTTGTTGTGGAACAGAAAATAACAATAGTGCTGATGTAAAAAAATATATAAATTAAAACGAACAAGAATATGAGCGGTAGTTTTAAGCATGAGTTGCAATGTTTTTTATGTTTTTCTGATTTATAAACAGCACTACTATCAGTTTTGTGTCCAAGAATGGCTATTTGTATGTACTGTAGGTGAAATTCTGGGAAAATTAAATGCGGTTGTTAAAAATGTGTTTTTGTTTCTTCCGTTTGTATTGAAACTGATTAAATAGCGGCGATTCTGAATCGATTCTCATAAAAATTCTAAAAATAGAATTGATTCACAAATTTGTTTAACATAGTTTTCCCCTTTTTTTTTTTACAGATCAAATAGGAATTCAAAAATCCAGACAGCTGTTTTAAGGTTTAGTTCTGAAAGTCTTATTACAGCTTTTTCCTGTGAAACCTATTGCTTACCCAGTGTCACTAAATTGCAGGCATATAATAAGATAATGGCTCAAAAAAAAAGTTTTTAATTGCACTGACCCACATCTGCAGTAAGGAGAACAAGTATTTGATACACTGCTGTATTTTGAAGAGGTCTGTAATTTTTATCAAAGGTACTTTTAAACTGTGAGGGACATAATCTAAAACAAAAATGCAGAAAATTACAATGGATGATTTTCAAATAATTAATTTCCATTTTATTACATGACTTAAGTATTTGATACATCAGACAAACAGAACTCAACATGTGGTACAGAAACCTTTGTTTGCAATTACAGAGATCGTTTTCTGTAGTCCTTCACCAGGTTTGCACACACTGCAGCAGGGATTTTGGCCCACTCTTCCATACAGATCTTCTCCAGAGCGTTCAGGTTTCGGAGCTGTCTGTTCAATGCTCTTACTAAGGGAAGAAGATTGTTGGCCAGGATCTCACCATACATGGCCCCATCCATCCTCCCTCAATACGGGGCATTCATCCCGTCCCCTTTGCACAAAAGCATCCCCAAAGAATGATGCTTCCACCTCCATGCTTCACAGTTGGGATGGTGTTCTTGGGGTTTCTCCCATCCTTCTTCTTTCTCCAAACACGTCGAGTGGAGTTTAGACCAAAAAGCTCCCATTCCTCCTCTGGATCGTCCAGATGCTCAGTGGGAAACTTCAGACATGCCTTGACATGCGCTGGCTTGAGCAGGGGGACCTTGTGTGCACTGCAGGATTTTAATCCATGGCGGCGGAGTGTGTTACTGATGGTTTTCTTTGAGACTGTGGTCCCAGCTCAATTCACGTCATTGACCAGGTCCTACCCTGTAGTTCTGGGTTCATCCCTCACTGTCCTCATGATCACTGATGCCCCACCAGGAATGATCTTACATGGCGCTCCAGACCGAGGGAGATTGACCGTCTGCAACGTTATAAGACCCATCTTTCTAGAAGCTTGATCTTACACTGCACACCTATGGTGCATTCAAGGAACGTTTGAGATGTGGTGAGTTCAATAAGGTAGGAATTTTAATAACAAAAAACACTGAAAATAACAAGCAGTAAAGTTGTATTTAAAGGTGGTTGGCAAGCAATTTTTGGTGCATACGATATGTGCCCTCTTTCTATTAATTTTGCCTCGTTAGAGATGGATATTTTGCTTAAAAGGTCTTGATATCCAGTTGCCATTTGAGATCTTTTGCAAATTTTGCGCTAGTTCCTTTATCTCAACATTAAATAGGCAAAGAACTACATGTTCCACAGTCCCTTATTGAAGACGTTAAGACCTGTTTTTTTTATTTTTTAATAGAGATTTTGTGTTAACGCTACAAGTTTCTTTGCCTGTGCCACAAAACCAGCAACTACTGTAGCAGCAGTACTATAAGCTAAAAATGTGCAGCATTTGAAACACTGCAGGATGAGAAGCAATGATTGCTAAAAATCTATGTTGAAATTCAAGTTGTAACTTTTTTTATGTTGCCTAATAACGGGGCTAGGAGCTCATAGGAATGTGCGGAGTAGCACTGTAATGTGGTTGTTTAAAAATAGTTGCTTTGTTTAAGCAATAGAATCTATAAAGTAATCAACATATTGAGAAGGTGCCTATTGTATCTCATTAGCATCATTCTTAAATTTACAGTAATGTAGATTTATTCAAATTAATCATTTCTGGTTAATTTTACCTCTGATTGACAACAAAAAAACGCAAGTAATAACTTTTTTTGTTCATCTGGATATAAATTCAGGCATGAAGGAGTTGCGTGTAAAATGTGTAGCATGTTGGTCTTTAATCATTGTTTTCTCTTTGTTTTAACCCTCTGACTCATGTTGTGAGGAAAGCATCGACTCAGTGAGAAGTCATCTTATTCCCGTTTCGTCTGAGAGGCTGAAGTCTCCTTTGTTTGCCGTAAAACCCGCTCTTCAGACGAAGTGGCGGAGGTTTCCTTTGTGCTGTCGCTCAGTTTAATGAGTCTAAATAAGGAAGTTCCACAATCAGCCGCGTTTCTGTTTAAGTTCCTCAGAATGTTGGCTAAGTTCTCCAAAGTACAAAGCTGAAACATTACATTCTTGTCATCTCTTTTTCCTTACAGTTTTTCATATGTGTCCGTTTGATGTCGAATACATATTTCAGTGGAAACCTTTTTTCATTCCTCAACTCTTTGTTACAGTACTTTATGTTGTAATGTTGAAAGTAAGGCTTAATTCTTCAGGAATCCCCCAGCTTAGATTAGTATCTTTGATTTCTTGTTTAACCAGTATCAGGAGCTGAGTCTGTATGGATGAAAAGGGCCTTTATGAGCATTAATATGTTTATAAAGTAGCCAGTCTGTACCGCTATCGGACTGGAGATCAGTTTAAGTGCCCACTGATACGATGAAACCCAACAGAGCTGATTGTTGCAGCCGTATGCGCAGCAGCACTCTGATGTTTGCCTCCTTCAGACGCTCTGGTTGAACTGTGGAGCAGACCTGGATGGACTCCAGTGGTGCAATAAACCAAGTCAGAGCACGCTTCCCCCATCAGGAATTAATCTAATGAAATGAAATGAACGTCACTGGCTGTGATTTTACTCCGCCAGAGTTTGCTAGCCATTTTAAAACAGAAGATATTATTTTGTATATTGGGAAACTTAAAAGATTAAACATCTCCGTCCTTTACCATGCCCCTGGGGTACTTTTTAAAACTTCAGAAGATGTCGGAGCGGACCTTTTACCGGACCTGAGATGCCCTGCTAACAAATTTTAGGGATCTCTTAATATTCGAACCTGTATGGGAATTTATTTTTTTTTTTTTAAGTTTTTGCTTGTAAACATTTTCAATTCAGATTCCAAGCAAACGACCGAGTAGTAGGCATGAAATCGTACGTACTGCTCCACCATTTTGCCGGGTGTTTACGTTACGTAAGGTCGCATATTGTCCCGTTACACAACTTATAAACATAATTGTTTAATCAGCTGTCAAACAATTAAAGTAATCAGTAACGTCGCTACACTTTTACATTTATACGCCAAAAGTGCGACGGTGTCAATAGTTGTCAGTTCCTCAGGAGCCAAGGTCACTCTTCTTCTACTATTTTGGAGCTTCCGCTGCATTGTGGGATAGCAAAGCGTCCACCGGCTGCTCACTGTGGCGGTAGTAGACATCCGGCAACTTAAAAATAAAGAACGAGATGTATTAATAGAGACTTGCCCAACTAATTATTACTTCATTAAAGAGAAAAAATAAAAGGGGGGGGGTGGTCTGGCCACGATTTTTTCATCAATCTTTAAACTTCAAAAAGGTATCGCTAGGTGAATTCAGCACCTTAGAATATTTAGCTACTGAAACAAATGAACCAAACAAAGTCATATTTGTAAACATATACAGACCACCAAAACCAAAACTTAACACAAAATTTTATAATGACTTCAATGACCTTTTATCTGCAATATGCCTAGACTATGACCACATAGCAATTGTGGGGGACTTCAACATACTGACAAACCCCAAGACAGCGGAACAAAAGCACTATATGACGCCCTTCATAACTTTGACCTAATCCAACACATTAATGAGCCAACGCACAACCGAGGACACACTCTGGACCTACTTATTAGCAAAGACTTAAATATCTCTAGCATTGCCGTAACTGATATTGCATTATCTGACCATTTCTGCATCTCATTTGAAAGCACCATCCTAGCCAACATATCTAATCGGAGTAAATCCACTGTTAAAAAACGCTTCCTTAAAGAAACCTCAGCTGAAAACTTTAAACTGATGTACACTCCAACCTTATCTGAATCACCAACATCCACCAACACACAATCAGTAAACAAACTGACAGATGATTTTCTATCCAACATCTCTGACATGATGGATAAGACGCGCTGAGAGAAAATGGAAGAAAACTCTACTCCAGGTTCATCACGAGATATATAAAAAGAAACTGAACAAGTATCAAGTAACCTTAAAGGGTGCAAGGGAATCTTTCTTTTCTGAGATTATTCACAGAAACAACAATAATGCTAGGACATTATTTGCTACAGTGGAGAGACTAACTACTCCTCCAGTGACCGTACCCCCTGAATTAAACTCCACCAGGGCCTGTAATGAATTTGCCAGCTTCTTTACTGAAAAGATCTTGAACATCAGGAGGTCAATCAGTACATCTGTTCCAACCCCAATACCAGCATTGAGCCCAATTAACATCCATGCAGAGAAAATGACTCTCTTCCAAATAATAAATCAAACAAGCTATGATTAAATTATTGACATACTAAACCCTGCCACCTGCTGCTTAGATATCTTACCAAGATATTTTCTAAAAAAGGTCCTCCCAGCCATCAGAGGAGATCTGATCAAAATAATTAACTCATATCAGATGTTTTCCCCAAAGCCTTAAAAACAGCAGTTATCAAACCAATACTAAAGAAGAAGAACCTAGACAGCATGTTTATGCAAAACTACAGACCAATCTCTAATCTCCCATTTATCAGTAAAATTATTGAAAAAGTTATGTTCCAACAATTAAATAGCTTTCTAGCAATGAACAATCGCTTTGATATTTATCAGTCTGGTTTTCGTAGGTACCACAGTACAGAGACAGCCCTCGTCAAAGTTTTCAATGATATCCATACAAATACTGACCGTGGTAAAACCCCAGTACTGGTACTATTAGACCTCAGTGCGGCATTTGACACCATTGATCATGATATATTACTAGAACGTCTAGAGAGCTGGGTCAGACTATCTGGTACAGTACTCGACTGGTTCAAATCCTACCTTAAGAACAGGAACTTCTTTGTGTCGATTAGCCAGTTCTCATCACAAAACACAGAAATCATATGTGGTGTCCCCCAGGGCTCCAGCCTAGGGCCCTTCCTATTTGGCATCTACATGCTCTAACTCAACCAGATTATAACCACCAACAATGTTAACTACCACAACTATGCTGATGACACTCAGCTTTATATCTCAAATTCACCAGGTGATGTTGAACCCATCCAAATCCTCAATAAATGCATTGAGCAGATTAACAGCTGGATGTCCAATAATTTCCTCCAACTGAACAAAAACAAAACTGAAGTACTTATCTTCGAACCCAAAAAGATCGCTTAAATATCAGTGCACAGCTTCAGTTGGTCCGACTACAAACTACCAACCAGTCCAGAAATATAGGTGTAATGATGGACTCAGACCTGAACCTCCAGGGTCACATAAAGGCAATAACAAGGTCAGCTTTCTATCACCTGATGAACATTTCTAGGATTAAAGGAATGATGACACAAGGAAATCTAGAAAAACTCATCCATGCGTTTATCTCTAGCCGTCTTGATTACTGTAACAGTATCTTCACAGGTCTACCTAAAAAATCAATCAGACAGCTGCAGCTGATCCAGAATGGTGCTGCTCGTTTTCTCACTAGAACCAGGAAAGTAGAAAACATCCCCCAGTTCTAAAGTCCTTACACTGGCTCCCGGTAGCTAAGAGAATAGACTTCAAAGTGCTTGTATTAGTTTATAAATTAGTCAATGGGTTAGCACCAGAGTACATTAAATATCTGCTATCATGGTACAAACCATCCAGATCACTCAGGTCCTCCAGCTCTAGTTTACTGTTTTTCCCTAGAACCAGAACCGAACATGGGGAAGCAGCTTTTAGTTTCTCTGTTCCTCATATCTGGAAAAAACTACCGGGAGAATACAAAGCTGCAGAGACACTAAACTCCTTTAAATCTAAAATGAAAACTTACTTAGTTAGACTTGCTTATGAGTAACTGTTTTTACTTTTTAGTTTTTAATTGTCACACTCATTTGTCCCTACATTGTTGTATTTTCTTGATTATTTTCTTATTGTAACTGCTCATTTGTATTCTAATCAGCACATTGAATTGCCCTGTGTTGACAGTGTGCTATACAAATAAAATGACCTTGCCTTGCCTTTATGCCTACTGCTCCAAGCGACCAGCTAGGAATGTGGCGCTTTTTGGTCGCCGTTAGACTTCAGCTCGAATGTTTCCACAGTGAAAGTAACGTTATGCGTACTTGCTGTGCAAAATACGTAGTCTACAGGTTGGCTGGTTCACATTTTGTAGCCGTGGCGGTTGAACTGGTAACGCCTATTGAAGGGAAACACTGAATTTTGAAAATCAGTCAAAGGCAGATGGGTTTTTATCCTTGATTTAAAAGAGCTTAACGATTCAGCAGCGTGGCAGTTGTCTCGAAGTTTGTTCCAGATTTGAGAAGCAAAGAAACTGAAAGCTGCTTCTCCGTGTTTGATTCTAATTGTGGGGATTATTAGTAGACATGTCAAACCATCCATCCATCCATCTGCCTCCCTATTCATTCATTCATACAGTTGTTTCTTAGGTTTTGATTCCAGCTTCTGCCTGTCACTTATTGTTGTGCCCCCGGGCAAGGCACTTAACCTGATGTTGCCTACCGATCTGCATATCGATGTGTAAATGTGTGTGCATTTGTGAGTGGGTGAATGTGGCTCCAGTGTAAAGTACTTTGAGATAATAGTATGAGTGGAAGTTTGTCCGTCCGTCCAGATATCTGTCAACCCATTTGTCAGTTTTGTTTAATCGTCATTTTACAATTACAAAGTTAATTTAGACAACTGAAACTGTAATCATCAAGTAATAATCATTGTTTTAAGATGCTTTTCTACCTTTACAATTTAATAGAAAGCGCTATTGACTTCTGTATCAGTTCAGTGTAAAGTACATTTGGCAAGAAAACCCCACCATTTATGATGAAGGAAAGCTCATAGACTTTGATGCAGCCATCTCTCATGACCTTTTACTCAGAAGTGAGAAATTAATAAACAACATAACAATGTAGATTATATTTGAAGATGAATCTGATTACAGAGAGGCCACTGCGGTAAACTGAGGCATTGAGTAGCAGTGAGAATGGCTGCAAAGGAGGGGGCCGTCTTGTGGTTTATCTAATGCTTCGGATCTCCACACAGGATGTTTGTGCTTACTTCCTTTGAATAACCCAGTGATTTTAAACATTCTGCTGTTCAAATGTGCTTATTTGGCTTTTTTGGAGACGAAAGGAATTAGTTATCGAGTTGCTCTTGCATATAAGGTGAAGGATAAGAAATGCTACTCAAATATTACTATTTGAACATATTCCAGAAGAACTATTTTACAGTCCACCCGTTTATTAAACTCAATAATAGGAGAAAAAGAGATATTATTTCTTTATATATTTTCTGGACTCAACCTGTGGTATATCTGACAGCCATGGGAACTTTCTATTGTCTACTATTTTTGTGGTGAACTGCGGTGTCCTCAACGTTTACACATTCAGTTCAAGGAGGGACATGATGTGAACAAAGGAAGTAGAGATCATAATCTGAAATTAAATGTTCAGAAGGGGCTTTTACAGACAGATTAACCAAACAGCAAAAACAAAACAAAAACTTTTCTTCTGTACTTTGCAAGGTTTCAGAAAGTGCTTTAGAAACTCCTCAGTCTCGTTTTACTTCTATATGTTCAGCGACTGTGAGATGTTTAGAAATGAAATCGGAGGAAGCACAGAGAAACTAAGAGCTATTTAAAGGTCTTTGGTACGAGAGAGTAAGAGAGAGAGTCAGACTTTTGGCAGGTAACATGAAGGTTGAACTAAGTACAGCAACGGTTCTCAGTCTCATCCTTCAAGCTTCGAACAGATCTGGAAATGTCAGCAGACCCCCGGAAATCTCAGAGTTTAAATAAGGGGCTATATTTTCAGTTTATTGCACATGAACACATGAATAAGAAGAATCACACTGTACTTGGCACTGTTTCTTGAACAGGTTGTACTGCAAACTTCAGAATCTTCTATCAAAGAAAGAAAGAAAGAAAGAAAGAAAGAAAGGCTGCGACTGTTGGAATTAGCATGTAGTCGATGCTAATGTTAGTTTGTTATGTTGGGTCATATTACCAGACATTTAATAACCACAACTTCTGAAAACTGTTGTTAGTGTATCGGTTTGTATTTATTATTTTCACATTTATTATACCAACTTCCTTATAACTTATTGTTTGATTTCAAATAATTAAGCCTTCGTACAAAGTCTACTGCTTCTCACAAACAACTTGACGTCTCCTCAGACCCTAATATAAAGGCTACAATGACATATTTTAAATGCTATCCTTACATCCATGTATATTATACTTCGTTAAAAAAACCAGAACCACTAGGAACTGATTTATCTGGGGGGGGGGGGGGATTTGCTGGGTTTTTAGTCCTTGTAAAAGTAATTTTCTCTCTCTTCAGCCCAGTTAAGAGACGTCTGATATTGTCTCTATGTCACAATCGGTTTACCACAAGCAATGCAACAGTTTTAGCTCGTGGCGGTTCAAGCTTTGAACCCAGCTGCAGTCAGCGCCTTGTAAATCTCTGCCAATTCTTGAATGAGCTTTGCTGCAACTGCAAGGCTTGTTGTACACCTTTTTTTTTTTGGACAGACTCTTTATTGTTACCCCCGTTGTCCATTTTCCTTCAAACTCTTCACCAGCTGTGCGCTTTCGACAAGGCTTTTTCGTTTTTCCTACCAGTGGGGGGCTCCTGCTTTTGGTAGGCCTACTGCACGTTTTTTTCTCTTTTTTTTTTTTTTTTTTTTTCTGCTACGTTATCGGCCATTTAGCTTGACAACAAGGGGGGCGCTTTGACTGGATTGTCAGTTTTCAATTAATTGCCCGGCCCTTCTTCTACCACACACAAAAAAATACAATGGCTTGGAAGACAAGTTTTATTTTCTTCTCTGTTTGTTACAAGCCAATGGTAAATGAAATAAAAAAGTAGAACATTAATAAAAAATTACCTCAAAACTACAATTTCAAGTGAAAAAGAAACATTTTCTGTGAAATGATTTCAGTTTCCACATTTTAAGTATCGGTTCATGGTTTCGCTGAACTTTAACCGATCACCAATATGTGTATATTAGAAGGGTATTGGCCCTAATACCCGATACCAGTATTGTTATTGGTGCATCGGTATAACATTCCAATTCTAAAAAATAAAATAGAGAAATAAATGCATTACTTTTGAATATCTATTAAATATTGTAATCTAAAATATTGCGATATATTGCCGCATCGATATTTTACTTACATCCCTAAATAACCGGTTGGCAACAGGCAGCTTATGGATGCTCTTCTGGACAACAGAGGTTTTTTCAGTGGTGATAATTTCTATTAAATTAAAACATATTTTTGTAACGAAAACAATGCTTTATTTTAGTGATGTTCAGATGCCCTTATTGTCTGTCCGATAATGATCTCGTTACCGTGGGTATAGGTGTCTGCCGATACCGAGTACTTATCCGACTGTGTCAGTTTGCTGCTTGTAGCCTTTAAGGAAACAAAGTCCTTGTACTCTTCCACATAATGCTAAGCTAAATGATTTATAAAGTGTGCTGGTGTTAAACTTTCCTCCATATAATGCAGTACGAGTTGCATTATAGCAGCAGGAAACGCCTAAAATTTTATCACTGCCTGTGTCAGTGTGAGGTAGGAAGTACTTGCCGATGCCAATACCTTATTTTTTAGCAGTATCGGCGAGTATTTCCAATGCTGTTATCGGTTTCGGCGCATGACTACTTTATTTTTTAAATTAAATTGCTGAAATAAATGATAATCGGTTGAACGTTATTCTTTAAATAGCTTGCCATGTCTTCTATGTTCATTTAGACTCAACTGTGATCGGGAATATATCCAACTTAGACTTGAGTGTTGAGGTTAGGCGTTTTTCCTGATTGGATTCCAGAGTTTCCAGCCAATCAGTCGCACTGATAATGCGACTGGACTTGGTCACGGTCCCGTCCAGTATTCACATTCAGCTCTGCTGCAGCTGTTCCCCTGCTGCTCCAGCTGGAGTATTTACCAGATTACCCCTGTCCTGACCTCTTCATGGGCTGAGGTCGTCCTTCTCCCACAACAGGCAGCTGTAAACCATATCCTCCTGCTGCAGCGGCTTCTCCCTCCCTTCATAAACGCACTCGGAAGTCGGCTATGAGTCGTCCTTCTTCTTCTTAGCGTAAACGGTGCCAGCAGCCATGCCTGTGCAAACAGCCAAGCCATCTGTCATTTTTGGGTGTGCGTGTGTAAACTGTGCGATGGCAGCACAGAAACCTGCATGGGTGTGACTGCGGTTGGACAGATACCGTTGGAGGCAGGGTCGTTTTTAGATCTTCCTCTAAAAAAGGCATTTTAACATTTTAAAAGCAGATTATTAAATGAAACCAACAAAGATGCTCTGGTAATATACTTTACACCACAAACTCTGTTTTAATTTTTATACACTGTAGTCACAAAAGACTACAAATTCTTTAAGTGGAAAGCATATCCAATACGATTCTTGAATACAGTAATAAGTGGCCCGGAAGAGAGAACAAAAACACTTGAGTGCAAAATATAGACAATAGTTGCTTCATGGTTGTCTCCTTTGGAAGAGATGACACAGAGGCTGTCTCATCTGTCTGCTTCATCTCGTCACATTTATAGTGTCTGGGTGTATTTGTGTTATCAGTTGTCGTTTCCTCAGAGACAGATTTAGAGATGAGATGAAGACTGTTCCCTCTGCAGGCCTGCTGCCACGTTTCTGTTGCACATTCTCTACTACTTTTTCTTTTGGTTCAATGTCACAAATAAAGTAATAGTTTCAAATATCACCATCTTTGTTTAAAAGAACCTCCCATCCTTTTTGAACAATCCAGGTTAGGCTCGATATCTACATATTCGGTAACGTGGTGCCTTGCGGCAGCTTCAGTGTAAATCATGAGCGCTCATGAAAAGACATTTGAATGAATCATCGTGTCCTTTTCTTTCCACAGCCATCAAGGTGAACTGTCAGGGCTCATGTGGGATCTCCAATAAAATGAACGACTCCTCGTGGAGTCTGGAGGAGCAGTACTTAAACAGCAAGTTATCAGTGGCTGATAAAGGTAATTACAGACAATAGTTAGATAAACATATATTTCTAATTTATTCCTGTTTTTCTTTAAAAAGCAAACTATTTTATGTATTATTGGTTAACAATCTTACTACGGTATTAGAAAACCATCAAAGGTTTTGTAAACTGGGTGTGTTTGGTTTCATTAATATTATCCCAAAACCTGAAACGTGGTCAAAACGGGTTCTGGTTTGTGACGCTCCATAGAGCACAGCATATTTGGCTACAGTATTTACACTTCTAAGTAGGGTTGGGCATCGTTTGCATTTTAATGATTACGATTCTGACCATCGATTCCTGTTCTACACGGTTCTCAATTACGATTCTTTGAGGTGCAGGAGACCAAAAAAAAACAAACTAAAAAATTCCTTTAAAAAATCCTTTACACAGGCCATTGTCAATAAAGTTAAACCTGAACTGTTACTGTAACATACGTCATGAAGTAGCTACTAGCTAAGTTATTTAGCTTAAAGTAGAACTGGAATGAAATTCCCCGCAACATTTGGGCCCGTTTTAGCCACGCTCTAAGTACCTTAATACTATATCAAAGGATCGCTTGCCGTAATTCAGCCTTGTTGTAGAATTGCAGGTGTGATGAGGTAGCCCTTTAGTGAGCATTAGCAAAGAACGACCGGGTTTTCGTGGACGGGGCCCAGGCTATGCGCTTCTGTGGTCAATGAGTCTCTAACGATATTTCGAATGTTCAACTTTAATATATAATCTTTTTTTCCCCCCAAATAAAAGCATACTAGCACCAATGCCACATAAACAAACGGGGGTATTAGCTGTGAAGCTAATTCTGAATGTTAGCTATGAAGCTAATTGTAAAGCGAACAACTCAAACAATGCCACAATGTGTACTAACAGCTGAAGGACATTATTGAGGAAATATGCTTACTTGTACAGGAATATTTGCTGGTTCACTGAGAGTTAGTATTTATCCTGGTAGAAGTTTAAGACGATCTGTGAATTCACTGCTGTATTGTCCCAAGTTGGAAAAACAGTCATCCTAGAAATTAGGGCTGAACGATTTTGGAAAATAATCTAATTGCGATTTTTTTTTTTCAATAGTGCGATTGCGATTTAATATGCAATTTCTTTAATGGGGCTTTTCTTATGCATTTTTTAATTAATGATTTTAAAATTATTGTGTATTAAAAACAGATTTCTTTATACATAATTTATTCTATTCCATAAGATTATTTACCTATTTTAAGACAAAGGCAAATATTAACAACTTTATCTACTTTTAATCATCACACTTGATGGTCATTGGTGTCGTTCTGCAATCAAGGTTTTCTTCCTTTTGATCCCAGCTAGTAATTCCCTCCGGCTGCAATGTTTTCCTCCGTGTGGTTATCCAGGAAGTAGGATGCTTGAAGAAACAAGCTCTGATTTTTAATTCTCCATCTATCTAATGCATTTTCAGACTCTGGTATGGCTCCGTAGAGCGGTTTGATCTCAGGTCAGTTGTTTCAAAATACTCCGCTGTTCTCGGTGCGGCTTTAACTTTCTGTCGGCATTTTTTATACAGTGCAGGTAAAATGTGGCTAAAATGTGTTCGTGAGATTGAATCCTAGATTATTCATCATGGTTAACAAAGCATACTTTTGGCTATAAAACCCGTTATAGCACGAATTATTTCAGTGTGCCGTTTTTTTATGTTCGTAAGGAGCGATTCTTTCAAACAGCTCGGTCAGCGATCCCTGTCGCATCGAAGTTTGTTTACTGGAAATTGAAACACTGGTGGCGGTCAGTTTAGCCGTGCAACTCTCATATATGGTGGTGTGATGTTTTTAGGTGTTGATAAAGATTCTTAGTGTATCTCGTGAGGCAGCAAGGCGGGTTCTGCATAATACCTGGCGTTGCGCAGCATCAACGTTTTCATAGCCGATATAATTTCTCACAACTGATGTACTGTTCCTCTTTGGTACCAACTATTGTGCAGCGTTGGATTCTGTTAAGCTCTAAAACATTTTACAGTTTAAAGTGCAGCGTTTCCTTCTCTCTCTGCATTGTTTGAGCTGTTTGCAAGTCACGTGACTCTACCAGATATGTTTACGTCAAGTCAAATCGCAGCCTTTGTGATTAGAAAATCGCATTTTACCAAATTGCGATTTATTGCAAATGCAATTAATCGTTCAGCCCTAACTAGAAATGTTTGCCACAAACTACCACACGCTTCGGCAGTCGGTCGGGCACATTCCCTGCATACATAAAATCTATCCACAAGCTTTTCAGTGGCTCAGAAGTGGGGAAGACAAAAAGATTTATGTTCTCTTTTGTACACCCAGGTACAGAGCAGTTTGGATGCGGTCTGGACTCCATGTTGTTGGTTTGTTGTTTGCCTGTTACCGTAGCTCTCTGCGCCCCGCGGAGGGAGGGACTCTCAGGGTGTAGTTCGGGGAAGGGGGTAATTGGCTGGAACTCAACACGTAATATGCCAAAACGTGTCGTCATATGCCGAACTGCCAAACAACCCGTTTCTGAGTGCTAATATCACGATGTGGGCAGACATACCCCGGGACAAAGGAAAGGCTAATCAGTAATTTTAACCCCTTAGGGGCCGTAGGGAGGCTGGGGGAACTAAAAGGTATGATAAAAAAAAAAAACTAAGAAAATGCTAATTTCATGCAAGGTCTACTTTAAAGTTAATCTTACTTACTTAACGTTATCTAAATATGGGCGACTCTACATCGCTAAGGGGTTGCAGCCTTTTTACCACATACGCCGTTACTTTTCTGGGACACGCGGCAATTTGCGCCGCTGACGGCTTTCCCCTTGCTGCCATGGTGAATGGGGTCTGTCTATTTGCTGGCCGGGGTCTCTGGCTGGTTAACATAGCTGGAGCAGCTACAGGAGAATAAGACAATCATAATTTTCATGTACCTGATTCAGTTTCCGAAGAGGAGTTGCTGGCTGACGGTTGACTGTCTGAAGTGGAGGAAGCGACGGGAGAAGGAGAGCGACTCGCAACACCTCAAACACATTACACTCGTTACCACACTGTAAACCATGCAGCTGCCGAAAGTGTTTTGTCATGTTTTCTGTACATCCTCCGTTGGCGCTAATAGGTTTATCACAGGTGCTGCAATGTGCGAATCCATCCTTTTCTAAATTAAAATTAAGCCAGAATTTGGAGAGCCGTGTATGGTCCATGTTTAGTTCAGACTATTACACAGTCTATGGTACAGACAAGTCACATTTCGCGGAATTATACCCAATAAAAACCCCAGAAACAAACTAGTGCAAGGGCCCGCACTAGTTTGTTTGCTCACGTTGCGGGCATTTAGGAACCAAAAAAAATAAATTTTAAAATTCAAACACGTTCTTAACGGTTCCAGAATCGGACGTTAGGAATTCCTATTTGGAACCAATTCTAGGTGCCCAACCCTACTTCTAAGCGCCACTTAACTGCAGAATCAAGGGTTTATAGGGCAGCTATTTATTGTTTTTTTTGTTTTGTTTGTGTATTTTGTCCATAATGAGAAGGAAAACATGTTCCATGACGCATGATATTTGGGGAAAAACAATCCTAAAGATAATCTTAAAGGCAAAATTACTGCAGCATTTAATCCACGCTGGTTAATACAACACATAATGGCTAAATGTGTCACTGGTAGAAAGTATACTCAGGTAATGCACTTCATCAGTACAGTTGAGATTTAAATATTGTACTTTTTACTATGGGTGTCTGTCTGTAAAGCACAAGCTACTGTTTTCATCTGCAGTTGGCGAACAGGGTTGTTCATCAACCTTCTCTTTTCTGGCAAATTGTGTGATGTACAGCGGATTTCTTGAAGGTGATTGAGGTTCTGCTGCAGCACAGCATGTAATTTGTCATTATTTATGACATGCTTGGGGTTAAAGGTCACTAATGTGACAGTGTTTCAAAAAACAGGCATTTTTCCCATCCAAACAAATAAGGGGAAAGAAAATTCGCATTGGAACCTGTGGAACAAAAAAGCGCTTTAGCATCATATAACATCACCTATAACACCTTTCTGAAGAATCCGTTAGTTTGACTCTTACCTTGAGTAGCCGTTAGCCCTATTCCTAGCTTGAGTAGCCGTTAGCCCTATTCCTAGCTTGAGTAGCCGTTAGCCCTATTCCTAGCTTGAGAAGCCGTTAGCCCTATTCCTAGCTTGAGTAGCCGTTAGCCCTATTCCTAGCTTGAGAAGCCGTTAGCCCTATTCCTAGCTTGAGTAGGTGCTAGCTTGATTCCTAGCTTAAGTAGCATTTAGCTTTATTCTTTATTGTAGTAGTTTCAGATTTACGAGTAGCTTTTCAATCAGTTAACTCTTAGCTTAAATAACTATTAGCTGATATAGCTTTTGACTATTACCTTGACTTTTAGATTAGCTTACCGATAAAAGGACAATTTCACCCTGAAAACTCCAAACTAATACAATCTCAATTATCTGTACTACCTGTAAGAAAATGCCTGCTCATTAACTGATCCACTTCAGCAAAGTCAAACTTTTTCCTTCATGTATGATGGTTTGCACACTCGTCTGTTAATGTTCCAGCATAAATAAAAGATTACTTTTGGCGTTTCAGTTTTTAATAAAGAAAAAAAACTGCAATGAAGACTCAGAAGACAACGCAGTGTATTACTGTCAAATAAAATCCCGTTTTTGATTCTCACAGCTTTGATTTGTAGCAATAGATTTTATTCAACTTGTCAAGACTCCTTTAGATTAGTGTAAAACACGGGTTATACTTCATAGGGAGGAACACATGCATAATTTAAAGCATATCCTCTTTCTGTGTTTCCCTTTATCTTTCGCGCTTGCTTTGTTTTCTATTATATTCCAAAAATGGGCAACTAATCGTCTGAGGGCTCAGAGAGTGAAACGGGAAGGGCGAATGAGGATCACGACACTCACAGTCTGACAAAAAGCAAGAGAAGCTTGCTTTGGATGACTGATAATGTGGTATGCCACAGATGCTTAATGGTTAGACGACTGAAGGCCAGTGACATCGGCGTCCGCTCTTCGTCCTGTCAGCCTTCTGTTAATGAAAAACCGGAATGGAAACCTTTTCTGTCCTCCCGTCAGTAGGAATACGCTTCTTCTGGAAATGGTGGCAGCTCTACCTTTAGACCAGCTGGATCAATTTTTAGTTTTTATGTTTATTCCTTTCATTTAAATGTTCTTTTTTTTTTTACTCAAAATAATTTTTACTTTAAAAAAGTTGATTTTGTATTTAAAAAATAAAGATTTCTAGTGTAAATATTTGCCCCAAAATGAACTAAAATTCATACTAGATTTGATTCATGCAACAGCAGTAATTATTGTGCTGGTTCACTTTTCCTACAGGATTTAAATTGTGAAAGGAAGAAACCTCAGTAAAGCATATTAAAATCGCTGTTCTTTAAATTCATTAGACATTGATGTAATATAAAACCATGCTACTTCTATGGAAAAATCTGGAATTTAATCTAAGTATTCATTAGTAACATTTAAACATGGTTTTGTACTGTTTTATTTTTACAGAATAACAATAATTACTTTTCTAGATGAATCAAGCTGATGTTAAATCGTTTCCTTGCTGATTTGAAAGTGTTCCCCACTTCCTGTTTTTTTTTTTTTTTTTACTTTTTTGCATGTTTGCCACCCTCAAGTGTTTCAGATCATCAAACACATTTAAATATTAGTCAGTGATGACACAAGTAAACACAAAATGTAGTTTTTAAATACATTTTTTATTGGGTTAGGCTTTCTCACACCAGATATCTGGAGTAGAGTAAACTTCTACTGTGATACTGTGATGTATTTACTCATACATCATACTTTATGCTCCTGCTTTTTACATTTTTAGCATGCAAAACGAGTAAATAAAATACCAAAATATTTTATCAGCTTAGAATTGCTCTTTTTGAAACAAAATGCAACTAAATATACTTGGGATTCTACAGAAATGGGAAAAAAAGAGCAGTTTTCTTGTGCTCTAGTTAGTAGGTTTTCCACTTCTTTCACCTTATTTGCTGCTTTTTTAAATATCAGCTAAAACAGTTGGAGTAGTATAAGCCACGGCTTCTTCCTTTAACAGTAAACCTGATGTAAGTGAGCGCAGAGAGACGCAGTTAGAGGACCCTTCCCTCCCTAGGAGGTTCAGACTGGTGGAAAAAAGCGAACTTCGTCTCTAATGAGGTGAGACGTGTTGCTGTCTGGAAGAATTTAATTGGGCCGTCAGTTCCTCCGGAGAATTAATAAGCTAGGTGCTGTGACTGAGACACAGTTATTTATTTGGTCCTAATACTTTTGGTATAAATTAGCTGGTAATAAACAACATGATTTAAACATCTAGAAGCCAAATTCGAAATGAGGTAATTTGTTATTAACCCTGTTATCCGCTTGAAAAGCAGCTCTACGGTAGGGTGTTTATTTTACCAGCACACTTGCTAATAAGTCTTTCAACTTTTCAGGGAAATTATTTAGGAAATTCCCCTTTCTTAGACCGTCATACACATTTTTTAATGCTTTTTTCTTTTGGTAGAGGAAAACCTAGAACGCTGGAAGTCTCGATTAGCACCCTAAAGAAGTCATTTGATGCTCACTTTTTGTTGTTTTCAATCTTTTTAAACTTTAAATCTAACAATTTTTAGTTCTGAGATTGTTCCTTTGTTGTCTGGAAAAGTATGGAATTTTATTTTAACTATTCTGAAGAGCTGGTCTTTGGAAACGGAGTACGAGTATGGAAAATACTGGTGTTCCCAGACTTTTTATCTTATCCAGCTGCTTAAAAGTTGTCTTTCTGACTTTGTTTATTGCTTTGTTTCTTTTTTGTTTTATTGTTTTTTTTCTCTCTTCTTTGTTTCTTTTCTATTTCCTTCTTTGGTTCTTTGTTTTTCTTTGTTTCTTAGTATCTTGTCTTTGTTTCTTTCTTTATATATTTTCTGTTTCTTTTTTCTTGTATCTGTTTCTCTATATCTTTTGTTTCTTCTTTGTTTTTATCTTTTTCTTTCTTTTTTGTATCTTTTCTTTTTTTCTTTCTTTCTTTCTTTGTATCTATGTTTGTTTGTTTGTTTGTTTCTTTGTATCTTCGTTTCTTTCTTTGTTTCTTTCTTTGTATCTTTATTTCTTTCTTTCTTTGTATCTGTGTTTCTTTCTTTGTATCTTTATTTCTTTGTCTATTTCTTTGTTTCTTTCTTTGTATCTGTGTTCCTTTCTTTGTTTCTTTCTTTGTATCTTTGTTTCTTTCTTTGTATCTTTGTTTCTTTCTTTGTATCTGTGTTCCTTTCTTTGTTTCTTTCTTTGTATCTTTGTTTCTTTCTTTGTATCTTTGTTTCTTTCTTTGTATCTTTGTTTCTTTCTTTGTATATGTGTTTCTTTCTTTGTATCTTTTCTTTCTTATTTTTTATTCTTTGTTTATTTCTTTGTTTCTTTCTTTGTATCTGTTTCTTTCTTTGTATCTGTGTTCCTTTCTTTGTTTCTTTCTTTGTATCTTTGTTTCTTTCTTTGTATCTTTGTTTCTTTCTTTGTATCTTTGTTTCTTTCTTTGTATCTTTGTTTCTTTCTTTGTATCTGTGTTTCTTTCTTTGTATCTTTATTTCTTTGTTTATTTCTTTGTTTCTTCCTTTGTATCTGTGTTTCTTTCTTTGTATCTGTGTTCCTTTCTTTGTATCTTTGTTTCTTTGTTTATTTCTTTGTTTCTTTCTTTGTATCTGTGTTTCTTTCTTTGTATCTGTGTTCCTTTCTTTGTTTCTTTCTTTGTATCTTTGTTTCTTTCTTTGTATCTTTGTTTCTTTCTTTGTATCTGTGTTTCTTTCTTTGTATCTGTGTTTCTTTCTTTGTATCTGTGTTTCTTTGTTTATTTCTTTGTTTCTTTCTTTGTATCTTTGTTTCTTTCTTTGTATCTTTGTTTCTTTCTTTGTATCTTTGTTTCTTTCTTTGTATCTTTGTTTCTTTCTTTGTATCTTTGTTTCTTTCTTTGTATTTTTGTTTCTTTTCTGTGTTACTGTGTTTCTTTCCTGGTTTCTTCCTTCCTTCCTTGTTTTTTCCTTTCTTTGTTGGTTTTTTTCTAACCCTTCCTTCCTTCTTCCCTTCATTCCTTCCTTTGTATTTCATATTATAAATGAACTTAAGTGTTTCCAACTTTGCTCACTTGGTCTGGTAGAGGCTGGCGTCTTAACATGAAAACGCATGTAAAACATTTGCGTTTTCATATTCGGTTTGTAACTCGAACCTTTGTCCGTTACAGGAATCCTGTCCCCGGGTGAACACAGTTTCCCTTTCCAGTTCGTCCTTCCAGGTGAGTCCTTCCCGTCAGGAGGCACGCCCTCTGACCTCAAAGACCCGTCTTATCAAACCAACAGCTGACATGAGTGAAATAAAAACAATGGCTCAGCTGATAACCTCCGTCAATCTACAAAGCGTTCAGCCCTGACACCTTTGTGTACGACGCGGATTAGTCACACATCAAAATGTGTGTGCAGGGCTAACATTTAGTTAATGTTTGAAAGATCTGGGCGGAGACGGATGGTTTCAGATCCTCTCAGCATGACTTTACATCCTAAGTCAACATGAAACTTTCTCTCAGAAACAACTTCTAATGCTGCTAGCAGTGAAGTGCTACACCACAGGGGTGCTGATGAAACAACCCTGTGTCTGTCTGGTATCTTAAGCTCTTTCATGCATGGGTGGGCTCAAACTCAAAAAGGTGGTGGTGCTGGGGGGTATTTTTAGCCCTTCATTCTCCTCTATAGCCACAGTTTAGTTGGTATTTATGCCTCCATGAGGTTTAGTTCACTGAGAATCGTACTGCCCCCTGCTGGCAACACAACCACTCTGCTTCTGCTTTACTGTATCTTTAAAATATGGGTTTAACATCTTAAATGTTAATTTGGTGCGTCAAAAACTATTTAAAATTAATAAATAAGTGACTCTTAGCCCGGTGGTCTGCCAGGCCAAGTGAAAAGCTACTGACCTAATCCTCTCGTAGCTGAACTGATCCCAAGTTCCTCCAAAGTGAAGTGAAAAACACTCATAGGGTGCAACCGAACGTGGCAGATCGTCACTAATGCCTCGTTTCCACTCAGCAGTATGGTCAGGCGTCAACAACACACGGGGCTCAGAAACACGTCACGCGTGTGACGCCACATTTATGTTTCGGTTGAACCCTGAAACGCCCACCTGAATGAGCCAGACCATAAAAATCCAGCACCGACCCGTGCCTTAACACTTTGTGGAAACAAGGCATTAGAAGTCTTTATTTTCCTAAAATTGAGTTTAAGTTTATGTTCTCATCTCAGAACATGTTCTCATCTTTTAGTTGCCATTCCCACGTCGTTCGAAGGACCGTTTGGGAAGATTGTTTATCGAGTGATTGCGACCATCGACACGCCCCGCTTCTCCAAGGACTACAAAGCGCAGAGGCCCTTCTACGTCCTCAACATGCTCAACCTCAACGAGGTTCCTGACATCGAAGTGAGTTTTAATAGTTTAATAGATGCTCTTCCAAGACACTCTTCAACAGAGGTCCCGGTAACCAAGGGACCCAGTACCGATCCGGGAGCCACACAATAAGAATAAATAGCTCACAGTATTTCTGTTTTATTTATTTTGTGAGTCCAAAAGGAAAGAGGGTTGCCTAAGTCAGATGATACGTCACCACTTTGCTTGGTACTATTTTTAGACGCATTGATAGATAGATAGAAACATTGACTCAGGACCCTCATCTAGGATCAATAGTATTATCCATGTGAAATAAGTACAAAATGTGTTAACAGCAGCACCAGCTTTGCCTGTGAATATACGATTGGGAGAACAAGTATTTGATACACTGCTGGTTTTTGAAGTTTTCCCCGCTTACAAAGCGTGTAGAGGTCTGTAATTTGTACCAAAGGCGCTCTTCAACTGTGAGGGACAGAATCTAAAACAAAAATGCAACAAAATAATTTCCATTTTATTGCATAAGTATTTGATACATCAGACAAACAGAACTAAAATATTTGGTACAGAAACGTTTGTTTGCAGTTAGAGAGATCAGACGTTTTCTGTAGTTCTTCACTAGGTTTTCAAACACTGCAGCAGGGATTTTGGCCCATTCCTCCATACAGATCTTCTCCAGAGCGTTCAGGTTTCAGGGCTGTTGCTGGGCAAAACAGAGTTTCAGCTCTTTACAAAGTTTTTCTATTGGATTCATGTCTGAAACTGGCTAGGCCAATCCAGGACTTTGAGATGCTTCCTACGGAGCCACTCCTTAGTTACCCTGGCTGTGTGTTTTGGGTCGTTGTCATGCTGGAAGACCCAGCCACGTTTCATCTTCAATGCTCTTACGGAGGGAAGGAGATTGTTGGCCAAGATCTCACCATACATGGCCCCATCCATCCTCCATCAATACGGTGCAGTCGTCCCGTCCCCTTTTGCAGAAAAGAATCCCCAAAGAATGATGCTTCCACGTCCATGCTTCACAGTTAGGATGGAGTTCTTGGAGTTGTTCTCATTCTTTCTCCAAACACGGCAACTGTATTTTAAACCAAAAAGCTCCACTTTTGTCTCATCAGACCACATGACCTTCTCCCATTCCTCCTCTGGATCATCCAGGTGAACTTGAAATGCGCTGGCTTGAGCAGGGGGACCTTTCGTGCACTGCAGGATTTTAATTTACTGATGGTTTTCCAGGAATGAGACATGATTAAACGCAGAAACTTTGAGCCAGGCGGCATATTTCTTCACTTGCCACTTCACTATCATAACTGTTAAAATATTAATAGTATTTAATTTACCTTAAGGGGAAGTTTGTGTTTATTTTTTTTCTAAGCTGGACTTTATTTTTTGCATTTATTACGTTCATTTGCTTGGAGTCCTTTGGGACGAGTTTATATTCGTTCACAATCAGCGAATATCCATATAATGGGAGTAAATGGAGGCAGGAGATTTTCTACCTGTAATAAGCCATCATCTGCCAAAAAACTCCACCACGTTTTGTTATGAACTGCTAGCGTATTCCCCTGTGAGTTTGGAATGTCTCGGAGGTGCTAAGGTATAAGCTCCTGTGGCTTTTGATGCAACTGATTCCAACTTACACTAACCCTGGGTTTTTAAAGACGTTGCAGCCGATCGCCATTGCAGCTGTAGGTTGCAGGAAAGGAGCCTGGGGAAGCTGAACTTGGTCCAGTTGGTCGTTCAGTTCAGTTCAGTGCAATTTGGTAACACGCAAACACGAACCATATTGATGTCTGCAGTAGCAAGTTCTGTCTAACCGAGAGCAAAAAGAAGCACTTCTAAGATCTTCGGTGCTCTGAGGGGAGTCGTGCTAATGTTTATTAACAAAACATGTTTAAATGAAGGAATTTTGAGGCAGATAATGCCTTATTAGAGGCGGCTAATCTCCTGCCCTGATTGACTCCCATTATATGGATATACGCTGATCAGACTGGATATAAACTTCTCCTGAAGGACTCCAAGTGGCTCCGAACTTGTCTGGGTGAGTAAATGAAAGTAATAGATGCTAAAACAACAAGGTTCAGGTTGAAAAAAGACAAAACTTTCCCTTTAAAAATCTAAATATTTGTACTGTAAACCTGTCCTCGCAGCAGCAGAATTGTGCAGTAACGACGAAGAAGTTTAACTACCTCCTGGTGAAGTCGGGGACCCTGATGCTGAAAACGCGCAGCGACCTGAGGGGCTACGTCCCTGGTCAGGTCATCAAATTATCCACGGAGATCCACAATAAGTCTGGGAAAGACACGGGATACGTGCTGGCCAGCCTCGTCCAGGCAAGTCTGGGAAAACCACCGGCAATAGATGCCTTCCAACAGAGGGTGGCGTCACATCATGCCTTTCTGTTTTAAAATCCAGAAAGTGACCTACAGGACCAAGCGGCCCGTTTCCGACCTGCGGACCATCGCCGAGGTGGAGGGAGCCGGAGTAAAGGCCGGAAAACACGCAGAGTGGAGGGAGCAGATCATCGTCCCTCCTCTTCCTCAGTCGGCGCTCGACGGCTGCCGCCTTATTGACATCGATTATTTCATCCAGGTAACACTGGGTCTGTGAGTGGATCTTTTTACCATTTGTTGTTTAAAACGAGTTCTTAGCAGCTCGTTTTCCACGTTTTTGAGACGATCAGCTGCTCACATCCTTCCATACAGTATTGATTCACTCTGGATAGAAACTACTGAATTGTTGATAGTGTAAACTTTTGAACCCACTCCAAACTGTTAATATTATAGAGTTGTGATGAGTAGTTATTGTACTCTTTGAACTTTTTTTGCCACATTTCTACTTGAATTAATTTTTCTTGGGATTGAACTAGCGACCTACGAAGTAGCGCATTATTATGAAGTGGGAGAAGAATGCTACCAGTTTCCCAAATGTTTCTACAAATAAACGATCAAAACATTTACTTTTTAGTCTGGACTTTGACTAGGCCATTAAAACACATGAATATCCACATGAAAACTAGTATTTCTCAAAATTTTTACAGTGGGTACCACCTGAGAAAATGTTGAGCTCTACAAGTACCACAATCATGACCAATCTAAACATGCAGTAGAGAAGGCTTACCCTTTTAACTATAGGCAATTAACAAAAGAGGCTTATTTACTCATTATAAGGATTATTTATCAGCTACAGCCACATGTGAGTTAATTATACATTTTTTAATTTATTTTATTTTAAAAAAAAATATTTAGAACTTTCCTCCAAGTACCACTAGGGAGAGCTTGAGTACCACTGGTGGAACACGTACCACAGTTTGAGAATCATGGATCTAAACTATATATTTGTAGCTCCGGCTGTAATTTAGGGAACTTCCACCTTGGTTTCAGGTCTTCATCAGCAGGACAGTGATCCCAGATCTACAACTGAAAAAGATCCTAATTGATTGATCCAAATGTTTTATAAAACGTAGATGTAAATATAGAAAGGATGTAACGTACCACCAGCGGGATGAAAAAACACTCAAAGATACAACGGTATAAAGGTCTGTGAGGTGGATAAAGTCAGAAAGAAGAGTCCTTAATTATTTCTGCTAACGCTACAGATTACTGAATTATGGAGTGAACTTAGTTTTTAGGCTAGATGTAGCCAGCTTTTAGGGATGTGGATTGGCAAGAAACTGGCGATGCGATATGAATCAAGATACAGAGAGTTGATACAATATATTGCCATATATCACAACACTATGAGTAATACAGTGCATTATGATTTTCAAAACTGAATTTAACTGTAGGAAACCTGTCAAAGCGTCCTAAACGCTCCAACGTGTTTGATCCAAAACCCATCCAGGTTTATCACCAGTTCTAGTCGATCCACTGGAACGAAGAAGGTGAAAACAGCCACCAATTTTAATGCCAGAGTTACTGTAATCTGCCAGAATTCTATTGAAATTCTTAAAAACAAAAGATCGATACTTTGCTTTCGAATACCGATACAATACTGTTTAACAAAATATTGCGATATATTGGCATATTGATATTTTCTTACATCCTTAGTAAACATTAAAACCAGCATCTGTTTCATACTTATTCTGTTTTACGGTGTTGAACCCTTTTATTAAAAAGAAAAAAGTGCTGATCAGCCAAATTTGGCTTTTTGTGTCGTAAAAATACAAAAAATTACAGATTTAGAGAAAGTAATAATTAAATAAAAATATAATGAACATAAAATAAAATATAGCATTAACGATTTCCCCTTTGTAAAGTGAGCGAGTGGTCGATTAACCGTTTCATCAGTATTACTGACCAAATGTGAAGCTACTAAATTCTGACTTGAAGGGGGGGGGATTTATGCAATTGCTTATTTTATGTTAAAAGAAAATAATGTAATTATTTTGTAGAAATTAGTTAAGGTTGTCTTTTGTTGATCTTGATTCTTTTTTTTTGTGGTCCAGGTGTCTCTAAAGTCTCCAGTAGCAGTCGTGCTTCTGCCCATCTACATCGGGAACATCCCCGTGAACCTGTCCCCCACCAGGCCTATTCCCACCTTCCCCAGTCCGGTCCCACCGCTGGTACCTGCTGCCACCGGAGTAATGCCTAGCGCCCCGCCGGCAGAGGACGAGTTGTGCGCCGGTGGCTTCGCCAGCGAGGAGATTCCCACCAAAAGCCACTCCCAGCAGGATCCCTCTGGACCTCCCGTCACCATGTCGCCCAGCGCCTTTAGCCACGCCCCCGGTGCCGCGCTGCCGCCCGGCAGACGGCCTGATGCGTCGGCGCCGCTTTTCTGCCTGTCCACCGGAGCCACCATACCGTTCTTCACAGAGGGAGACGTGCATCCGATCCCCACCTCCTGTTCTCTCATCCTGCCTCCAGAGTACAGCAGCTGTGACTACCCTCAAGGTGAGACAGCTGGGCGTCCAGCAGGGGGCGCCCATAACCGTTGAATAATCATCATTTAGATTCTCAGAAACAGGAATCCAACCATCCATCAATCTATTCAACCAGCTATCAAACCATCCATCAATCCATCAATCTATTCATCCATCCATCCATCTATTCGACCAGCTATTTAGCCATCCATTTATTCATCCAACCATCCATCCGTCCCTTCATCCATTTATTCATACACAGTACAGACCAGAAGTTTGGACACACCTTCTCATTCAGTGCGTTTTCTTTATTTTCATGACTATTTACATTGTAGCTTCTCACTGAAGGCATCAAAACTATGAATGAACACATATGGAATTATGTAGTAGTTTCCAAAAATTATGAAATAACCTGCCTCCAAAGTAACCGGACCTGAACCCAATGGCGATGGTTTGAGGTGAGCTGAATCGCAGATTGAAGGCAAAAGGGACAACAAGTACTAAGCATCTCTGGGAACTCCTTCAAAAATGTTGGAAAACCATTTCTGGTGACTAGAATGCAAAGCAGTAATCAGAGCAATGGGTGGCTACTTTGAGGAATCTGAAATATAACATGTATTCAGTTATTTCACCCATTTTGTTTAAGTACATACAGTAATTCCACACATTATGTGTTCATTCATCGTTTTGATGCCCTTAATTGAGAATCTACAATGTAGTCGTGAAAATAAAGGAAACACATTGAATGAGAAGGTGTGTCCAAACTTTTGGTCTGTACTGTATATATTCATGCATCCATTGATAGATCCTTCCATCCATTTATCCATCTATTCATCCGTCCAACCAACCGTCTGTCTGTGTGTCTGTCTGTCTGTCTGTCTGTCTGTCTGTCTGTCCAGTTATCGGTTAGTCTGTCTGTTCATTCATTCAGTGTTTTGTTTATCTTTTAGATAAACTGAGAAATCTAGAATTTTGAATCTGAAATTTTTGAATTTTGACTGGAAAATGTCGATGAAACCGTTCGCCCATTAATCCTCCTTTCCTTCCGTCCTTCCTTGTTTCAGAGCCCCCTCCTACGTACGAGGAAAGCTGCAGCAGTGGAAACTCTAGCTTTAACAGCGTACAATAGAGAAGAAGCGGGCCGTGAACCGTCATGGCCGCCACTTCATGGACAACATGTTCGCCCTGCAGGGTCGTCTCTGTTCGGGGGTGAAAAGGCATCCTTAGTTGTTGTTTTTTTTCCCCATCTCATTTTGCAGCCAGTGACGTCAGACCAAACAGGTGAACAAGGTGCCTAAAAGAAGTATTTTCAGATCAATATTAAGGATGTTCTGTGACTGGACCTGTTGTGTTCTTGGAGGGGGTGGAAAATCTCCGATGCCTTTAAAGTAATTGTAGCACCTGATTGTGATTGGCCCTTTTCTGGTGTACTTCAGAGCTGTGTGTTCGGCGCCCAGCTGTTTCCATCATGGGTGTTTAAAAGGTTAACATGTGCCAGTTCCTCTGCTGCATCCATCTGAAAGGGAAGGAGGACGACGCACAAACTACAGGTCCCTATAGAAACTTTCTCTGAAGGAGGTTTTAATGGGTTTATTAAAGACACAGATTTTTCTGTTTTTTATCCGACACATTGCAGTTTTAAAGAGAAAACAGAAATGCTCCAGTGCCTTTAGTAGATTTTTTTCCCCTCATGTTTTTTTTGCAATATGACAACAAGCTTTATTGTCATTGTCTGTTATAGACCAAAACAAAAAAAACGGTTGATTTCTTTTACAATCGTGGCTAAGTTGAAGTAGAAAGAATGCTGCGACTTGAACAGACCTTCACAGCAACGTGGCAAATTAAATCCACAACACAGTTTTCTTTTGGTTTTTCTTCTAAGCTGTCCAAAGGCCTGGTTCAGTTTCTCCTCTGGCTTTCTTTTTATTTGGCGTTCCGCTGCTATTTTATTTGTTTCCTGCTGTAGCGTTCAGCATAATGCGTGTTCTGCACTCTTAGAAAACGGCCGAAATATTCATTAGTCGGAATACAACCAGCTTATTCCTCTGGGAAAGTAAAAAAAAAAAATACAAAAAACTGCACTCTGTAAATATTAACCGAAAACCATCAACCAGAACTACTGATGAACATTTTTAAAAATTGTCTTTCGCTCCATATCCCCACCTTGTTTTGGTTCTTCCATGTTTTTCGTTCTAGTTTACTTGAATTTTAGCCGGAGTTTTTCTGCAGCGAGCCTGAAAGTCTCACTGCGCCCTCCTGTGGTCATTTCTGGTACAAGCTTTACCTCGGCCTTCCCTTTAAATTTGGAGTTTGACGTATCGGACCATCCCGGCTGAGTCACGGCGTCTGCTGAGGTCTGCTGCGTGTCGATAAAATGCTCCATCTTCTCTGGAGGAGCCGGAGGCTTCTTTTTGTCGCCTTAATGCTCATGTAGTGTGTAGATGACGATGTATATGTGCACAGTGCAGCACTTTCTGAATGTGTGATTAAAAGAAAAACTTAGATGCGATACGTATGATTTTTAACCTGCTTCTGTGTCATCTTCTGTTGTAAAATGTTTTTTTTTTTCATTGTCTTATGTGGTGGATCTTTTATTTTCAACAAAAAACCCGATCGTATCTTCTATCTGCAACAGTCTTTTTCTTTTGCACATTGAAAAACTTTTATTATGTGTGACTTCTGAAGAGGGAGAACGAAGTTAGTGCTGCAGTCTGATTGTTTTGTTCTACATTTCTGTCCAGCAGGGTTCCTTCACATTTTTTTTCCTTAAATGTATGGAAAATTAGAGAATTTCTGTCGGGATAAATAAAATAAGAGCACATTTCTACAACATTCTCAATATTCTATTTAAAAACATTTCAACTCTTAACTACTGCACTGCGAAAACTGTCCATCTAACCAATCAAAAAGTCTTGTTTCCAGCTAAAAAGTATTTTTAATCTTTTTTTGATATTTTTATACTAAGCAAGAGCAGAATCTGTTAGATTATTAATCTTATTTTGAGTATATATGTCTTATTTTTGGAATTATTTGAAGTCTGTCTTGTTTCATTGGCAGATTATTTCACTTAATTTAAGAAGCTTTTGACTAAAATCAAGTATTGTAAGGTTATATTTTAGTCTAAAGGTTCTTAAATTAATTGGAATAATCTGACAATGAAATAAGAAAATTGCACTTGTTAAGAATTCTCAAAATAAGATTAAAAATACTTTTTTGCTGGAAAGAAGATCTTTTGACTTGGTTATTAGATTAACAGGTTTTGCAGTGTTTTTTTCTTATTTTCAAAACCAATTTTCTTAATAATAATAATATTAATAGATTTATCGAAACTGAGACGAAATATACCTGTAATTAATCATGTCGTTATTTTGAGAAGACATTTTTGAGATTCAAGAGTGATTCAACAATAAATAGTTTTATTTTTGTCTTTTTGACACATGAGCATTATCAGTAACAATAAAACATCTATGTTGGATGTTTTTTTAGCTTGTATCAGCTGCCAGTTTTTGTTTCTTTAAGTTAATGTATCTGATTTTCTTTTTCTAAGAGCAAAACGACAAATAGCTGAAGGTCCTATCATTTCGAGACGACATTGTAAAACTGTTTAAGTACGCTTGAGGTTTTCTTATCTCCAAATAATCCTGTTATCAAAAACTTTATCTCAAGCCACTGCAATAATAAAGGTGCTTCACGAACTCCTCTGTGAAGATGACGAAACCATGATTTTGCAACAAAGAACTTAAAAATTATTTTCTATTTTAAGATAATGAGCTGATGGAACCGTCATCTCAAAATAGGCTTAAGATCGTTTTATTTCAAAAACTTTGAGACTGAAATTATTACAACTAAAGGACTCTAGGCTCCTATCTTAACTACCCAATAAAGCTATCAAGCTCAAGATCTCACTATTTCAAGATAAGTCATAGCAACAAATGTAGCTTGATGTCTTATCTCCAAATAGAAATTAAACAGAAGAAACTTGTAACGTGAAACTCGTTAGACTTATTTTAAGATAATCAAATTGTTCACCTTGAGGTCTTGCTATTTCAAAATAACGAATTTAAAAAGCTCTTAATAAATTTGAGGTTAGTTATCTCAAGATTAGACAATAAAAAGCTCAGGATTATATTTTTGGGACAATATAATAAAAACTGGCTTGGAAAAAAAGGAGATAATGACCTAATCAAACTGTTGTGAATTTAAAACAAAGAGGAGTTCTTATCGAGATAAAGCACAAGATTCTGTTTAGGCAATGAAACTGAAACATTATTCGCAAAAAAGAAGTCAATATATTATTATTTCAGTATAATATCCTAATCAAACTGTTGTCATGTCATGTGTGTCATCTCAAAAACAATTTCCCAACAAAATTATAAGGAGTTCTTCAGGTTTATCTCTAGGAACTTTTGGTCCAGGAATCTTGAAATAATGAAACAATAATGCTTGATGCTGATTGTGAGATCTTGTTATTTCAAGATAAGAGGCAGAACTCTATGGCTATGTTTTAGGACATATTTATGAGCATGATATTTGAGCTGCCAAGGTGTTCAATGAGAATTTGTTTTTCCCCATTTTTTGGAGCTTTTATTGCGTCAAACACTCTGACCCAAAGCAACAAATCACAATAAACATTCATGCTTTCTTAGAAATGTAAGCATTTAAAATGGGGGAACGTGAAGGATCCCTGTTAAAAGCATTTTCGTTTCCTCTTAAATGTGAGATTTTAAAGCACAACTACTGTACTGGATGATCGTGTTGTGGGGCATGATTTTTAACATTTTAAACTTATCGATGTCAGACTAAATCAGTGCTTTCTCCAGGTTCAGATTCAACTGTCCACTTGGAAACTGCTGTGTCAAATATAATTAAGTTAAATTCTCTGTAATAATTTGATGCATGCCTTAAACCATCTGGATTTCTTATCTAAGGATGTCAGAGAAAACGTCTACTGGACTGTGCTGAATGCACTCAATGTAGCTGAAAAACAGTGAGACACTGGACCGTAGATCTGTAAAGTTCTGTTTTTTATTTCTTATTTTTGAAAAAAAATATGTGACATCCTTCGTATTTCCAGATGTGCTGCAGTAGCACCTTTTTTCTTGCTGCCTTTCAGAACCGTTTCTGTTTATCTCAACAAGAGGTTCTACAGCTTTATGAAACCCCACTGTTGTTGATTTTTTTTTTTTCCTTTTACATGTCATTGAATGGCGTCTAGTTTTGTATTTTTCTACTTGTAAATGGTTTACAGGGGCAGTTTGAATATAATGAGAAAAGCACATGTAATTTATATGTAAAGTTTCCGGTGACAGTGCAGAATCAGGGTTGTACTGTACAATATAATAATAAAAATCACATGATGTGTTTCAGTAGTTTAGTTAGCTTTGTGGTGAAAAGGGGATTTACCCCTTTTACAGATCTTTTTTTATTTTTGTTTAACTTAAAATGCTTATATTTAATGTTTCTCTTTGAATCAGTTGTTTACCAAAGGACTTTGATCACTTTATTGGTTGTTAGGTTACTCGGTTTCTCTGTGAGATTAAGAAGGTATTTTTAAATTTAATTACCAAAACTAGGATTTGCTAGGTGCCTGAGTATAAAGATGTGTTTTAATATGTACACTCCCCTGAAGGATTATTAGGAACAGCACACTAATACGGTGTTTGACCCCCTTTCGCCTTCAAAACTGCCTTAATTCTACGTGGCATTGATTCAACAAGCTGCTGAAAGTGTTCTTTAGAAATGTTGGCCCATAATAGGATAGCATCTTGCGGTTGATGGAGATTCGTTGGATGCACATCCATGGCACGGAGCTCCCATTCCACCACATCCCAAAGATTCTCTATTGGGTTTAGATCTGGTGACTGTGGTGGCCATTGTAGTACAGTGAACTCATTGTCATGTCCAAGAAACTAATTTGAAATGATTGGAGCTTTATGACATGGTGCATTATCCTGCTGGAAGTAGCCATCAGATGATGGGTACATGGTGGTCATGAAGGGATGGACATGGTCAGAAACAATGTTCAGGTAGCCCGTGGCATTTAAATGATTGCCAATTGGCACTAAGGGGCCTAAAGTGTATCAAGAAAACATCCCCCACACCATGACACCACCACCACCAGCCTGCACGGTGGTAACAAGGCATGATGGATCCATGTTCTCATTCTGTTTACGCCAAATTCTGACTCTAACATTTGAATGTCCCAACAAAAAATGGAGACTCATCAGACCAGGAAACATTTTTCCAGTCTTCACGAATGGGGAAAACCAACCCCGTAGATTGTGATAAAAAGAAAGCCAACATGGGGCAAGTTTTTATAGTGGGTCATGTAATAACCTTTTATCACAATAACATGTAAAAAAAAAAATGAGTTAAATTCACACCAAAGATCCTAGGCCTTCGTTTAATCTATTATTGACTCTTGAATTATGTTTGGATGATTAAAGCAATGGCGATAACGTAACCTCCTTGCTGGAGGTTAATATCTCACCAATATTGAGGATTTCTTTTTTAATTTCATATGAATTTTGAATTAGATTTGCTAATCCAAACCCAATGTAGGTTGAGACTTTTTTTTACAGAAAGTCTTTATGGTAAAACTAGGAACCGGCCTGCAAGGTTTCATGGCAATATCTTGAAGTTATATTTTGTATCCCACTACCTGTGAGCCTGTGAATATTCTCATTCATCCAGGTCATGGTTATCTCAGGGAAATTTCAATCAAACGCAACTGGACTTGGTAATTTGTCTTGGAAGACGTTTCACCTCTTATCCAAGAGGCTTCATCAGTTCATGCTCGCCGCTGACCAGGCTGGGACTGGTCCAACTAACTGGTGTGGAGACTCAGCTATTTAACCTCTTGAACAAGAATCATTATGTCATTGGATCCTTTGTGCTCCATGTCTTAACGACGGTCGTTGGCGTGCCGCCTATTGGTGGAGGTTAGGTTTCGGCTTCATTAGTGCCCTATTGTGTTATAACGGTGACTTCATTGTTCACCTGTATTCCTACCATGGAGGCTTTGGTCACAGTAAGAGAACGACTTACACAGGACAACTCCCTCCAAAACAGAACAAAACTCAAACCAGAACACATTTGCCAACTCCTGGAATTGTGCCTGAATACCACATATTTCCAGTTCAATGGCAAGTTTTATAGACAGAAACACGGCTGTGCCATGGGCTCACCAGTTCTGATTCTGATTGTCATTTTGCTTACAATATTGTTGTGTAAATAGGTTAAAAAAATAGGTTAAACGTTGATTGTAAAACTCAGCTGATTCTTTTATCTTATCGTGTAGTCCTTTATGTCCTGTCTTTATCCTGTCCATGATAAAAACAAGTTTGTGATATCAAATCAAAGTTTATATATATATATATATAGCACTTTTAAACAACTTGATTGTTGTCTAGTTGCTGTATATTAGATATGATACTCTACTGTTCAGAAACACTTCTGATAATGAATGAATATTGGCATGCTATACATTTCTTCAATCCTTATGGCCCTGTGAGTATTCCAATTATTGTATTCTGTTTTTGATTGTTTAAAGAGCTACAGTGGCTTCGATATTGGTGAGACAGATTCACGTATTACCTTAAATGAAACTTTAAAATGCTCTCTTTAAAATTTTACTTCAGGCAATAGTGTCGAACATTTACAGATGTCCTTTACACGAGTCTAAACCAGGATGCACTAGAGTGTAAAATGTAGTTTTCTTAATGAGGGTGAGTAACTTCAAGACAAGATCTGAAAACTAAGATAAAGCTGCCACTCAGGAGGGGTTATCGTACAAAAATATAATGTACAAACATTGATCTTTTCAAAAATCATAGGCAAGTTTTGCCACCTTGAGTGGTATCAACTCAGTCAGTTTTCTAGGACGCCTTACTCTCACACACGTAGACAAAAATAATAGGGTAAAAAACAAGTGATTTTGTCAACTAGAGTAGTCTTCAGTAAATTTTGCAGGTGAACCCTCTTATTTTGATTTAAATAAGAGTTCCGTTTTTGTTCCAAATATCAACATTATAAGAACTCAGATAAAAACGTATCGTGTTAATAAATGATCAAAAATTATTTAGCTTTAGTGTTTCTTTTACTCAGGCAACCAAGTTTCCAACCTGTCAATGTTGTTCCACCTAAATGTGCCACTCACAATATGGCGGACGGGCTGACGTATCAAATCGAAGCTAAAGCCAAAGGCAAACGTTTTTTTTTCCCGCCCCCGCCAGCTGATCGCGAAAGATTTTAGGGGCGAAATGATTCGACTACGCTCGGTGGTTTTCGTTAGTCACGTGATCACAATATGAACCGTTATGGCGTCGTAAACAAAAACTTGCTTGCATAAGCAAAATCCTGCATTAAGGTCAAAAGCAGCACGCGGCGATGGGTAGCGGTTAAACGGTAAGATAGTCTCATGATTTTCAGTTTTTGACCTGATCCAACAGGAACTTTTGGCATAATCGTTGGAATTCTGCGGCTGAAAAAACTCCATTACCCATGAGCCTCTGCGGGTGTTTTAAGTCACGGGTTTCACCGCCTTCAGTCAGTGTGCTGTTGTGATTCTGCTCGTATTAGACAACTGCTCACTGCTGCTGGGCTGCATTTCGCCAGTGGACCTGCTCCAGTCGGTACTCAGGGTTCTGATGGGACCCGAACTCAACACCAGCTGAAACGGGGCTGCCAGCTTCACCTCAAACATGCAGGTAAGCTTTCTGTTTGGAGTTAACACAAAGCCGACATGATCGGAAGTTGTTTAGCCTCCTAAGTTAGGCTCCATTAAAACGTTTAGTTAATTAGTTTAGGTAAAATCCTTTCTGGCACTTTTTTAAGCATGCGACAGCGAGTTAGTTTAAATCCAACAAGCCCCAATTATTATCTTTAAGGTTCTTATCTTTAAACACAATCAAGTTGGGTTGGTTTTCACCTTCTTGTTATTCAACTTATTTGTGTATAACAATAAGAATCTTCAAGATTATAGAAATCTTCACAAAATTAACACAGCAAAGATAATTAAAGCCTCCATTATCTTAAACTAGAAGTAAAATATATGTATTTAAATAAAAGCGGTAAAACTTCTGTGTCAATGTTCTAATCCACTAGTTATTTAAATAAATACTCAGGCCATTATTTTGCTAAATGTAAGTCCAATCCAAAAGATTTGCAGATTTTTTCAGGAATTTTCCATAGTTAATATTTTGCTCAATAGTTTGCTGAAGTTTTTTTTCTTAGAAACTTTAGAAAACTGAAATTTGCTTTGTAGATAAATATGAAATAAAAAACAGGAGGTGAAGCTTTATAGTTAAATATTATATTGAGGAGCCCACAAAACTTGAGTTACTTTTTTGTAGCAACTTTTATATACGGCTTTTGAACTGAAAGTTTTGCTTTGAACTCTTCGCAACGTGCTTAACCTCTTCTTACATTAAACAGCAGGTGGGTTATAGGAAATTGTCGCTTGTCAAAATAACTGTTCTAACAGAACTAGTATGAATTTACTAGGGGTGTGATGGCACACAAATGTATATTTAGCAGTTGGCCCTGTTGGTTCGGTATTAGGGATGGGAAGTTTACATCTCACGATTCAATTTGATTCCGATTCTTGGGGTTCTTACGATTCTCGATTCAAATCAAAAAAAAAATTCTTAATCAACACTCTTTCATTCTTCATTTGTGTTTGTAATACACACAACTTGATCTGCAAAGTGTCTGTGATGAAGTGAGCCATGACTGTAATAGGGCATCAACACAAAATGGATTTTACTGGTTCAAAAGTAAAAAGACATGAAATTGCAACTGGACAACCAAGACCTTTTAAACAAAATTTTTAGTCTTGGGGGGAAAAAATGCTGACATATTTTAAGAAGAAAAAAAATTATAATAATATGTATTTTGTTTGTTCTTTGGTACATAGTAGAAAATACATAGAAAATATTTAGTATGCACCAAATGTTGCTTATCAAACATCATTAAACAGAAATGTATGGCTTATGTTATTATTTTCATTGTTTGTGTTAGAAGTCCTGACGTTATTGAACTCAGCATATATTTCGGACTTCCTTGAAAGCGCCACAGGTGTGCAGCGCTGCTGGATGTTTATGTGTAGCTTATAAAGAAAGATCGCTCTTATATACTTGCAGTTTTATAAAAAATAAAAACAAAAACTTTAGCCAAGGGTGTCATTAGCATGAAGAAGACCTTTTAGACGGCCCAAACATTTACCTTCAGCAAAGACGGGGCGGGCTGGATTTCTCTTTCGTCTTTCATGCTAAAGCTTTAGCCTAGCGCTAGCCTAGCTGCTAGCGCTAGCTAGCCAAGGGCTCATCAGACCTGTCAATGCGACGGTGGCCGTTGCATGACAAACACTACGCGAAGCGAAAATGTAAAAAGGTTCAGAAAACATATTTTTTCAGAATCGATTCTGATTCTTGTTAAATAGGAATCGAGATTCAGACGTGAATCGATTTTTTTTTTTTTTTTTTTTTTTCTCCTCACACCCCTATTTGGTATGCAGGTTTATCGAACAAATCCAGAAGTTTTCTTCCTGAATATATGCAGAGTGTTTATGTGCAGCACTCAGAGCCCAGGGAAACTTTAAAAAGTACTGTCCAATCAGACCGAACTACAGATTTTGGGGAAAACGAGAAGGGGTTTTCCCAACCGCTGCCCATGCTGCATTAAAGTACAGCAGGGAAACCAGGCTGTCGAAATGTCGTGACCAGAATAGAATAATCCTTTAATTGTCCCACAAATTAGTTTGTAACAGCAGCAGCAAGAAAACCCGGAATAGGACACAGAACAGAAATGCGTATAATTATTAGAGAATAAAAATGTTTACCCGAATGTTCTAAAACAGAGCAGGATACTGGAAGATGTTTAAATAATTATATCAGATGTCATAGCTATGCAACTCCAAAGTAATTTAAGCACGTTTTATTCTTAAATATGGGCAAAGTATTGTTTAAACCTTTACAAACATTAATTTAATTCACTTTTATGTATATAGCGCCAATTCAAAACAGATGTCATTTAAAGGCACTGTACAACAAAAGTCATTTCAATACAATTATACAAATATCCCAATCAGTTAAAAGTTTTCTACGTAAGGATTACCAGCACATTGCATTGAGTCATCAACGTGAGGTTCTTTACATTATTACCAGAGGCCAAATTATTGCCATCCATATGAAGTGATTGATTTAGCATTTAACAGACATGGTCATATTGTTTTCTACTCTGGCTATGTATGCCTGTACTATTTCGTTACATACACTACCATTCAAAAGTTTGGGGTCACCCAAACAATTTTGTGTTTTCCATGAAAAGTCACACTTATTCACCACCATACGTTGTGAAATGAATAAAAAATAGAGTCAAGACATTGACAAGGTTAGAAATAATGATTTTTATTTGAAATAAGATTGTTTTTACATCAAACTTTGCTTTCATCAAAGAATCCTCCATTTGCAGCAATTACAGCATTGCAGACCTTTGGCATTCTAGCTGTTAATTTGTTGAGGTAATCTGGAGAAATTGCACCCCACGCTTCTAGAAGCAGCTCCCACAATTTGGATTGGTTGGATGGGCACTTCTTGCGTACCATACGGTCAAGCTGCTCCCACAACAGCTCAACGGGGTTCAAATCTGGTGACTGCGCTGGCCACTCCATTACCGATAGAATACCAGCTGCCTGCTTCTTCTCTAAATAGTTCTTGCACAATTTCGAGGTGTGTTTTGGGTCATTGTCCTGTTGTAGGATGAAATTGGCTCCAATCAAGCGCTGTCCACTGGGTATGGCATGGCGTTGCAAAATGGAGTGATAGCCTTCCTTATTCAGAATCCCTTTTACCCTGTACAAATCTCCCACCTTACCAGCACCAAAGCAACCCCAGACCATCACATTACCTCCACCATGCTTAACAGATGGCGTCAGGCATTCTTCCAGCATCTTTTCAGTTGTTCTGCGTCTCACAAACGTTCTTCTTTGTGATCCAAACACCTCAAACTTGGATTCATCCGTCCACAGCACTTTTTTCCAGTCTTCCTCTGTCCAATGTCTGTGTTCTTTTGCCCATCTTAATCTTTTTCTTTTATTGGCCAGTCTCAGATATGGCTTTTTCTTTGCCACTCTGCCCTGAAGCCCAGAATCCCGCAGCCGCCTCTTCACTGTAGATGTTGACACTGGTGTTTGGTGTTTTGCGGGTACTATTTAATGAAGATGCCATGGGACCTGTGAGGCGTCTGTTTTCTTGCTCAGCAGTTTGTGCAACGCGGCCTCCCACTTCTTTTTCTACTCTGGTTAGAGCCTGTTTGTGCTGTCCTCTGAAGGGAGTAGTACACACCGTTGTAGGAAATCTTCAATTTCTTAGCAATTTCTCGCATGGAATAGCCTTCATTTCTAAGAACAAGAATAGACTGTCGAGTTTCAGATGAAAGTTCTCTTTTTCTGGCCATTTTGAGCGTTTAATTGACCCCACAAATGTGATGCTCCAGAAACTCAATCTGCTCAAAGGAATGTCAGTTTTGTAGCTTCTGTACCGAGCTAAACTGTTTTCAGATGTGTGAACATGATTGCACAAGGGTTTTCTAATCATCAATTAGCCTTCTGAGCCAATGAGCAAACACATTGTACCATTAGAACACTGGAGTGATAGTTGCTGGAAATGGGCCTCTATACACCTATGTAGATATTGCACCAAAAACCAGACATTTGCAGCTAGTATAGTCATTTACCACATTAGCAATGTATAGCGTGTGTTTCTTTAAAGTTAAGACTAGTTTAAAGTTATCTTCATTGAAAAGTACAGTGCTTTTCCTTCAAAAATAAGGACATTTCAATGTGACCCCAAACTTATGAACGGTAGTGTATATATATTTTTAGTCCATTTAAATGTACAGGCATTTCTCTACTTAATTTTTTTTTAAGCTACAAAACAAAATCTAATTCATTTCTGGAATAGAAAGGAAGAAATTCTGAAGAACAAAACCGAAGTTGGACCTTCGGGAGGAATGGAGAACTGTTGTGTGAAGGCGACTTTGGAGGGCAGGAAAAAGTCTGGACGGACGCAGAACCGTTAGCTGTTAGCCATCCACATCTGTTGGTTGTGAAATCTCCAGTGTGCATGCCAGAGCCACAAACCTAGATGGGATCTATTGAACACGTCTCAGTTTGTCTCGTTGCTCACCTGGGGAAAAACAAAACGGAAACTCTGTTTTCTTAATCATCTTGAAGCATAAGCTCCTAATAATCAGCCTCGCCTGTTGAATCATGTCTGTTTGGCTTTACCTGCGACTTGCTGGAACACGTCTGCTGCCTTCCCAGACGGAGGATTATTAACAGTTTGAGCTTCTTCTTTCTTTTTAATCCCACCCGTCTTAAGCTTTTATTAAACTAACAGAAAAGTACAGTTAGGTTATAGAGGAAGCTAAAACGAAGTTGGGGATTCTGTATTTCTTCCTCTTTCACACTGCCTTGGTTTTCTGCTGATTGAAAGTCATGTATTGTATCTTTAAATCGTCACGTTTGCAGCAGAAACCAGAAGTTTGCACACAGAATGACCACCATCTCCTGAACCAATGAGGGAAAGCCCAGATGATGTCATGCCCGTGGAAACGTCTGATAGGTCCACTGAGACGCTATATCAGAGTGTGGTTCATGTTTTTTTTTTTTTTTTTTCAGATGCTTTGAGGTTAATCCGTTGAATTAAAAAGAAAGGGCTGTATGAACATGAAGGGAACATCCTACTATCAAACCCCCCCAGGAAGGAGAGTAGTTCTGTTCCGACGCGTATAAACCCACCCCAGACCAAACGCGATTGTCATGACTTGTAGGGATGTAACGATACCAATTTCATCAAAACGATACGATTACTGATACTTGGTGAATCAGGTAAAAAAAATAAAATATTAATAAAAATCACAATAAAACTAAAATTTCACGTGAAATATAAAAATTTTCTGTGAAATCCTTGCAGAGTTTCTACATTTTAAGTATCAGTTCATGGCATCTGTTAGCTTACTGGTGCCAGTATCTGTGTCCGTAAATCCCTAAAGATTAGGGCTGGATGATACATCGATGTATATCGATTATACGCATGTTGTTTATGAAGATTCAATCTTAGAAACTCGCCTTCTGGCATTTACACACAACAATAACAGGAGCAAAGGATATTTCAGCTCATTTCAGCTGGACAAACAAACTCGTTCTCGTTTTTTTTATTCTGTCCTCTCTCTTCAATGTCCAGCAGTGGGAAAATATGCATAATGTTCTTTAAAATATGACGGCTTCTTGCTATCGATAATTAAGGGCTTGATTCCCACTCCTTTCTGTATTTCTTAGTCCATTTTTAAACTCAGAAGGGATCACACAGACCAGATGAGGAAGTGATGACAGGGGCTGAGTGAAATCGGTGATTTTAGTTTGCAGTCATTTATTTTAGACAGAAAATATTTTACATCGGAGCACAGGTGGGAACAGGCAGCGGCTTCAAGCAGCAACTCGGCGGGCGCCTGAGCCGGACCTGGGCGGGCGGAGCAGTTGGGCTACAAACGCTCTGGTTCAGCTGCAGTAACAAACATACGCACTCTAGAGTCTAAGTATCCAATAATGTCATTAAAAAGTCGCTTTATTTGTCGCTAGCCTAGACTGTAAAAAAGAATAGACAGCGCCTCGTCACTCCTCCCCGTTTACCAGAATGACTTTCATGGGGGAATTCATGGCGGATTCACAGACTCCTCCTCCCCAGCTCTGACGAAGCATGTTCCTAAAAAAGGGCATAGGGGCGTCTATGGGCGTGTAGTTCGGTCGTAATCACGCCCATTCTGCTCCCGCGTCTTTAGCTCTGATGCTAAACTTGGCTAACTAAGCTAAAGGATAATAGCCCCATGCGTGACTGCTGCCGTGTCTGCGCTCCTCCAACGGTTCTCCTATTTCTCAAACCTCAAAAGGTAAGAACTAGTAACTTGAAATAATTATTAAAATGTAGTGTTACTATAATTAAAGTCCAACGAAACAGCCTGTCAATCAAAGTCCGGCCCCCTCATTAATTATGCAAGATTTCAAAAAATTATCTTACGAAAACCAGCCTGGTGCCTATTTTTTTTACAAGCCCAGCGTTATCTCAGGAAGAATATGTAGCCATACAAAGTTTTTAAAAAATGGGGCACCAGGCATTAAAGTTGTTTTTAACGTGTCTAAAGTCCAATGCTTTTAAATATAAATAGTTAATAGTTAATAAATATTAAAATTAAATGGACCTTCAATTCTCTGTAAGATTTTGATTTAATTGGATTTACAACAATGGTAAGGGTTGGGTTAATGAATAATCTGTTTGTTAATTAAATGTGTCTTATTAAAAGTTGATTTACTTGCTAAAAATTTATTTACATTTTTATCAAATGCATTACTAAAGGCAAAAATATCGAATCGGGACTCAAAATTTGATCAGGTTTATGGTTAAAATATCACATCGGACACCTAAAATGCTATCCTAGTTTGCACCCTCACTTTTTAATTAAAAAAAATTAATAAAATATTAAAAGTAATGACAAATATTTTTGACACTTTTGTTTCAATCCCTATTTGGAGTTCATCTAAAGTCAAAGTCTAAATAATGACACACTAAGATGGAAGCCCTTTTGTGGGCTGACGTCACTTTGAACCATGGAAACCCAAAAGATGCATTGCTTAATTTTTTTTTTCTTCTTCTCTGTATTGCAAAAAATCAATCAGAAACATGTGATAACGCCTCAGGAGGAAGCAAATTCTCCAAAAGTAGCATAAAAATCCAGATTTCAGTTTGAGAAAGCTCATTAATTTCTTGGGACCTGTGATGTCCTGTGATCTGGGGAAACTGAAGTGGAACCGTTTGGCCGTCATGACTAGTTGCTTTTGGAGGAAACACGGAGCTTATAGTCTTTGTTGGAGGTCACACAGAGGAGCTGGATGTTTGCTTGAAGACCAGCGAGCTGTGAAGCCTCTGAGTTTGGAGGGCGTCGTCAGGCTCTGAGTGCCGGCACCGCTGTGGAGAGGGAACCGGGCCGCAGACGGAACACAAAGAACTCCTCAGTCCCACATCGGCAGCAGCCGGAGGGAACAAAGCATCACTCTGACCGAGAAGTGGAGGGCAGAGATCGGTCCGGAGCAGCGTGATTTCTATTGTTTCAGCGGTTTATCTTTGCAACGTGAAGAATCAGTAGTAGGATAGAGAATTCCTGGGATTCCCATCCTAAAACTTTCCAGTTTTGCTTGATTTTTCGAAAGAAATGAAAGTTAGATCGAGGATCAGTACTCTGAGCGGCGCCAAGGAGGCTGAGAATGCTTTCATCAGATAAATGCTGAGTCGTTAATCCAGTAATTATAAGATATATCCTGCTGTTTGGTTGTTTTTTAATGCCGCTGGTTTAAAGATTTCCTGGTTTCTCCTCCAGATGACCTTTGAGGCGTCCAGCAGCGTGACCCTGCTGTTTGACTTCTGGGACGTCCACGGCCCTGCAGGTGAGCCTCGCTCAGATTTACACCAGAGATCTATAAAGCTTAATTCTTAATAGGGGCAATAATGTTTTAAAGAAATCAGTTATAAAGGATTATTCTATTCTAATCTATCCTGATAAACAACCAGAATAGTTGGATCTATTATTCTTTTGTTCTGCTTCAGTCAAGGGGAAAGAGAGAGCAGTTTAATTAAATATCATCCAATAAATAAATGTCCTTATGACATAAAAACATAATAAATATTAAGAGTGTTTTAACGGGAAGCTAATTTTATTCTCATTTTTTTGTTTCGTTTTCGTTTTTTAAAGCTACTTACTAAATGCATTTCAGGAACTTTTATTTCATAACTCGCATTTCAGGCTGTTATGTTCTTATATTTAAATTAGGGGGCGGGGCTTGTCAGAGTTCTGCAATTGGTGGTGTGAACGTAGAACTGGATACATAAAACAAAGTCGTTCAACGAAGCATTTCTTCATATTTTGCGGATAGTTTCTGCTTATTCCGACCTTGCTGTCACTTTTGCAGACTCGCTTGGCCTTAAGTTTGCTGCTATTTGATTAGCTCCACCTCACAGAGAAAGTCCCGCCCCCTTTGGATGTGAGAAGAAAAAAATAAAAACGGCTCAAAAAAACTGTTTCTGTAATACAGAAGGTAACGTAAGTAAATAAAACATTACTAAAGAATCACATAAATGATTAAAGGAATCATTTAAATATATTATGAAAGGAATAATAAACAACTAAGAAATTAAACAATAAAAAAATAAAATGAATCCATTATGAAATAAAATAATAAATGATATACATGATGAAAGCAATGATTGAAGTAATGAGAAAATAAATCTATCATGAAAGTAGAAATGAAAAAAATAACAAATGTGAAAATCTATAATGAAAGTAGTAATGGAAAAAAAGAAGTGAAACAATTGATTAAAAACACAAAAAATTAAACGAATCCATATGGAATAAATAAGGGAAAGTTTGGAATAACTGAAATGAAGAAGTAAATATTATGAAAGGAATAATAAAACGTATAAAAAAAAGCAAAATAATGAATTAAATAAAAGGAAAATGTTCCAATTATGAAAGAAATAATGAAGTAAACTGACAAAATAAGCTAAACATTTGTTTTTTTCATGTGGACATTCATTCATTTTATTTATTTATCTTTATTCTGAGTAATAATAATAATTTTTCAGCAAAGCTTTAAAAAGATTTATCTCTCACGATACGTTTTGGATCACAGAAGAAGTCAGAAGCTGGTTGGTTGTCCTTAGATCGCAGGAGTCCTTCCTAATAACATCCGATCTGATCATTTGCATAACAGTGCTTTACATATTAACGACGTAATTAACACATTCATCCATTTAACTGAAATTACTCTGCTGAAACAGACTAGGAGGGTTTCAGAAATGTTAAACTTTAACTCATTTAATCATTTGTTAATAAAACCAAGGCCTTAGAAAGTCTGTTTTTATGTCCCAGTGTGTAATCTTGCTGTCAAACACACAGCTGTACGTAGAGAGGCCCGTCTTTTAGGAGCTTGAATCGGTCTGTCGCTGCCTGTTCCAGTCATAAATTACACCCTGACGCTGCTGCTGTCGGACAGGTTTAGACGCTTCGTCTTCCAGGTGGTTTTTAAACGTGTGAGAAACGACCAGCTGCAGTTCTGCTCAACAAACAATAAGATTAATGTTCAACTGCAACGGCAGCCAGAGGAAAACTTTAAAAATAATCTTTAACAGGATTATTTTGGTGAATTCCTTTAAATGCATAACTTTTGTCCATTTGTGTTGTTCTTTAAGACAGGAAGAATGTATTATAAACTAGTTTTCTATCTAAATTTGTCAAAAGTTTAGTCGAATGAGACAAAAGCAGGTTTTTAAAAAGATTTTCTCGCCACATTCTGAATTTGAGGAAATAAGTTAACTTTTGTTTATTTCGAAAATGTATTTTCTTGGTTGACTGAACTTTTGCAACAAATAAACGTAACACATTTGTTAACAAATCCACCTGTTGCCTTTTTGTTGGAGTGTTTTTGTTTTGGAAAGTCTGGCTGCTGTGAACGCGACGTGGCGGCGGGTCATCGTTCGTACTACAGAGCAGATGGGATAACAAACCGTGAGGTAACATGAAGGCTGCGTTCACACCGCAGGCAGAAGCGCTTCAAATCCGACTTTTTGTTTTCCCCCCCACGCGACTCATATCCGATCACTTTCATATGTGGTACTAAATGCGATCCTTATGTGATGTTTTTGAAAGTGACTTTAGTCTGTACGGTCACGTCGGATTAAATCCCTCCTGTATGTCACTGATTTAGACAGACCTTCGTCCTGCAGCAGTAATACGCACCAGTTACGATGATTTTGAACACTTTATCCATGTTTATCGCTTAATTAAATCCAGAAACAACCTGACACGTTGATTAAAAACCCGCTGACAGAATACAGTAATTACATCTTTCAAAATGTTTTACTTTCAGCTGACGGATGGGGTCAAAAAATTCGTGTTGCCATCTACTTTTACCTGTCAAATTTAAAAATACAATCGACACGTTAAATAACATCTAATTTTAATTCATTGTAATGGATAATAAATTCGCTAAACAAAAATAAAATCCCCTTTCTTGCTGTCACTCATCTAGGAGATATATGTGTGAATTAAATAAAGATTTCACCTTATGTTTTCTGATTGTTTTTTTCGTACAACTTTCTCCTGGTCCTGGACAAGAACGGCACACCTGCTAATGAACTACTGCTCCCCTTCAGACTGCTCCCTCTCTGTCCAGCACCGTTACGCGCTCCAATCCTCCATAACTTCTCAAATATGCTGTCATCTGAGCTCTCGAATAGAAAAGATGAACAGGGTGCAGAGTCCATCACTGAGATGATGCTCAGATGCTATCATAAATGTGTCTTTTAATCATTCAGTTCCCCGAAGTTAAACTCACCCTTACTACCAGAGTATAAACCATAGAGTGTTTATATAAATAGAAAAACCCTTGTTGACGTCACCCATAGGTTTCTGATGAGCAAAAATGAGGCCAAATTGGGCGGTTCCCACCGTGCCATCTTGTCCGCATCACTCGCCTCGTCACTCTCAGAAACTCCAAAAATGGGCAAAGAGGTGGAGCTGAGAGTGGCGCTGTGAGGCTGGGGGTGGAGGGTTAACGCTCCGAGCTGACATAGCTATAAGCTAGTGAGAAGCTAGTCAGGAGCTAACTGAAGCTAACGTAGGCTGCAGCCTGTTTCAGCCAGAAGACCGCGGTTGGGAGACTTTTACCCCGTTTTTCAACCACGATCACTTTAGACCCAGAAACATCTCGAGTAGAGAAAACATATTGATATAATCAGACCCAAATGGGTCGGATCAATACGGCCTAAAATGGTGTTATTTCCATTACCATCGGTGGAGGGTGAGGACTTAGTCAGCTTATCTTAACAACACTTCCAGCAAAAAGCAGTCACAAAGTCATCGTGAAAACTCAGATCCTCTAAAAAAAAAATAAAAGGCATTTGACTCACCTCACATCTCATCCATTAGTTCATGCCTCCAGCTGTGTTCCTCACACCAGTACTGATCTAACAAGCGATAATCCAGTCTGTCTACAGTCCAACTCTGTAGTCTTCCAGCCTGATCTAGCCGAATACCGCTCACTGAAGCCGCGGTTTATCGGTCCTGCCGACTTTGCTGCTCTGCTGTTACCCGACCGGTCGCCTGCTCCAACTCGCGTGTAGAAAGACATAAAAGCTCCGACCAGAACAGCATTCCTCTCGGCCACCTGACAGAACCCCCCCCCCACACCTGGTGAAGCTTCAGCCAGTATAAAGCCTCCCCCCAAAACGGAAACTTCTTGGACGGTCTGTTAATGTAATCAACACAGCAAGCCGTCTTTGTCCAATAATTGCTGATTAACATCCAAAACCGAATAAAAAGTGCAGAGGCAACTCATAGTGGAGTTCAGAAACACCAAATGACTGAAGTCCTTATGTTTTTCCCAGGCTGTGAAGAGCTTCCCCGCAAGCAGAGGGGGACAGCAGACTACGGAGCAGCTATTAGCTACAGTTAGCCACCATTAGCTACAGTTATCCACCTTTAGCTACAGTTAGCCACCATTAGCCACCAGCGTTAGCCTAGACGGACATGTGAATCAAACGGCCACGCCCCTAATTATTCAAGATTCCTTTCCAGATTAATTACAAATAAACAGAGAAGTTAGAAAAAAATTCACCCCCTCAGTGTTGTCAAGATGGTAAACCTGAACTATCTAAGTCAGTGAAGTCAACAAGGGTTTGTCTATTTATATATACAGTCTTTGGTTTATACTCTGATAGTTGGGGTGAGTTACTCTTTAAATATGTAAAGATTAAATCCAATACTAATATTAATTGAGAGATATGTAGTTCCTGCACAGCAATGTCCCCTTCAAATAAATTCAGCTGTTCAATATTCCAGAGAAATTAAAGGAAAATGATTAATCAAAATATAGTTTGCATTCACGCAGAAGTGGTTACCATCCTCGACGTTTAAAAAAAACCATGTACTAGATTATTATAGATATGTAATTTATGTATATTTCCACACATAAAACAGCTGTCATGTGGGTCACTCATGAGTAATGAAAACAGTTTGTTTTTTCCAAACCGTGCAGTAATTGCAAAACTGCTCAAAAACAGGCAGCCAGGATTGTTTCCCCTCCGTAAACGGAGCACCTTATGTGTGACCTCTTGTCTTCTTCTGCACATCGGGCCGCTTTGGGGCTGGAGTGTGTTTGATTTCGCATTTTAGTTACTGTGTAAACAACCACACACGAAAAAAAAAAAAATCAGAATTGAGCATGAAGACGTGCAGTGTGAACGTAGCCTAAGAGGAAGTGCGGTTAAAATCAATGGTGGTGGTGAAGTTTTACGTCTGTTTCCTCCTCCAGGGATGGTGCTGTCGGTCTTCGTCGTCCTGCTGCTGACCGTCTTCTTTGAAATCCTCAAAGTGTGGCGGGTGTGGCTGAGTAGCAGCTCCAAGCTGGCCTGGCCTCCGTCGGCGTACGGCGCTCCGTCGGGCCGCGCGGAGAGCTGCTCCGTCCTGGAAGCCAGTCCCTCGGAGTCCTCGCTGACCCCAACGGAGACCCAGCCTCAGAGCGCCAGGAACAGGTGGGAACCTGTCGTGGGTGCAGGGCAACTTTAACTCCACCCTGATTGCTTTAGCTTAGCGTAAACCAATGTAAGTGAATGGGAACTGCTAGCATTAGGGTATACTAGTAGTTCTCAGTCACTTACATTGGTTTATGCTAAGCTAACAGGGCTTGAGTATCCCTTTTTAAAAAGTGACACCATAACTACCAGAGGAATCGGCTTTACTGGCTGATTTTGGTTTTAAAATGCGCAGCATTGTGTGCCAATATTTAACTTGGCAGCGGGTGATATAAATTTAGTCGGCTGTGGAGGTTTTGACTATATCTACCTAATGCGATCGAGCTGTACCAGTTATGCAGGGAGGATAAATACTGATGTTTGTTGTTTCCAGCGGAATAGAACCCTGTTGATCTGGGAGCATTTAAATCAAAAATTTGCAGATTTATTTCTGCGCAATATTAACTTTATAAATGTCTAATCATGTCCAATCAATGTCAATCAATGTTTTCATTACATTTAACTTTTATTTAAAATATCTTCGTTTATTTATCCTGTCAAAAAAAAAAAGCATCTTTAACCGCAAATGTTCCTAAGCTTCAAAGTCGTTTTAACGTAACGTATCTGGTAGGGGTGTGTATTGGCAATAAACTGGCGATACGATATGCATCACGATAGCGAGGGAGCGATACGATATATTGCGATATATAACGATACGATAAATAATACTATATATTGTGATTTTCAAAACTGAATTTAACTGTAGAGAACCTGTTTCATCCATAACACATCCAGTGTTATTGCTAGTTTTAGTTGATCGACTGGAACGAAGGGGGGGGAAAAAAAGCTAACAACTACCAGTCCTAGTTTCAATTTTACTGGCAAAAATCGATTATTTGCTCTCAAATATCGATAAAATATTCTGACATAATATATATATATATATATATGAAATAAAATGGGATGACGATATTTTCTTAAATCCCTAGTATCTGGAAATGAGATTATTCCCAAACTGTGATTTTGACATATACAAGAGAAAGAGAAGAATATATCATAACTATCAATACCACGCATGCTTTAGATTATATCGCAATATTGATTCAGGACCATATCGCCCTGCCCTAATTTAATCCTTAGGGGAAATGAAATGAGAATATTTTGTTCCGCAGCAGAGTAGCTCTGATCCTGGATGGAGGGAAGATCAGCCCTGATGATCCTCTCTGCAGACCCGATTCAAACGCCAAGGGCTGCCACAAACGATTACTTTGATCATCGATTAGTCGACTAATCTGATCACGTGCAAATTGTATCTTATTGCACCACACAGTTGCTCCAATAAAACCATCTTTGGCTTCTAGCCTTAAGGGTTATCTCTGTTATGTGCTATCAAAACAGGATAATTAAAACAAAATATGACTTGTATGTGCCAGATGTCACACTGTACATTTGTTTTGTCCAATTTTAAATATAAGTATTTCAATACTGTAATTTTCGGACCATAAACTGTTACTTTTTTCAGTTTCCCGGCATCCAACACAATGATGCAGCTTATATATAGATTTTTTTTTCATTTTACTGGCTAACGGCCTTCGGGGGGCACTCTAGTAGCAAAAGCGAGCCAGACAAATGGGGGGGAAGTTAAAGCGTGGAAGAATACACTACCACTAGTCCTAATGCACAAACATTAATCGTAGAAAACGCAGGAATAAAACCCAGATGATGCAGCTTTAAAGTAGAAGACTGTCAAGCTGCTTTTCAAAGAAGGAAATGGAGCTACTGCGGGTTAGCTTGGCATCAGCGAATCGATGGTTGGAGGCAGCGGGACGAACTGAATCAGTCAGTATGTTTACATGCAGATATAAATCTAGCTTTTTGTCGAAATCGGACTAAGGCATGACATTTCTGGTGGGCCGTTTTATTTTCTCACCAGGCAGTTTGACAGAAAAAAAAAGCATGTGATAAATTATAACGAACAAAAATCCGTGTAAATATATCTCGATACAACATTAGAACCTGCAGCGTCAATAAAGGTGATCTGATCAAATGGGGTCTCCTAACAGCTGTACTTTTATGGTGCGTTCGGGTACATCTGCTACGCTGGATTGTTTAAAACAAATTTTAAATCATCAATCATCACTTTAATCATTCTCAGTGGTTTTATTGTTAAATAATCTCCTTCTAGGAAGCCAAAGAGTGATTTCATTTATTTAATTTTTGTAGCGTTACACCCAAGTTTAGTAATCTGACTGAATAAAGTTGTGTGTGTCCAACTAATGGCTCGGACTGTTGGTCTCCAGCTGGCTGCTGCACATCATCCAGGCCTGCCTCCACGTTCTGCAGGTGACTCTGGGCTACATGCTGATGCTCTGCGTCATGTCCTACAACGTCTGGATCTTTCTGGGTGTCGTCCTGGGCTCCGCCCTCGGTTATTTCATCTCCTTCCCCCTGCTGGGACAGATGTCTTTGTACGGCCGGGTCAGACACTGAGGTGATGAAGAGGTGAAAGGATCAACTAGTCTGGACGCTCCACTGTGTGTGTGTGTGTTTGTGTGTACAGAGAACTGCGTAACAATGACTTGCTTAAAACTCACCTGGACCTGGAAACCAAAACCGCAGGAGGCAGTTTATCAGGCCGTGACCACAAATCATGTGGTTCGTCTGGCTGCAAGGGTGAAAGCCTCTAGGAAAAAAACTTTCTGCTGCTGTGTTTAGTCAACAAAAACTGAGAAATCCACAGCAGGCGGCAGTAACCTATCAACACCACAGTTTGGTCAGAAATCCTTCCAACAAATACTGCACTAAAAAAATACAACCAAAAAAAATCACCTGATTTGTTTCCTCAATTAAAAGATCTATTTTAGTCTGGAAACTCCTCAGGCTGATAGCCAGAATGACTCGTTTATCCTTCTGTCACATGCTCCATTTTCTTTTTTCTTTCTCAGACAGAAAACAGATGTTGACGTTTTTTCCTCGTCGGAAACTGGAAATGCAACTTTGTGCAACCCATGTGTTTTAAAACCTTGTAATCAGTCTTTATGATGAACTGTTTATAGGTTTGTTTGGATTAATAATAAAGATTAAAGCTGCTGAGTATTTGTATCTCTTCATTTGAAAATCCAGAACGCTCCCAGGTTGGATGATGACTAAAAACCTTTTAATATTATATATAAGAAACTAGATCTAATGCCTGAAGGTACAATGGATAAAAACAGCTTGGATATCAATAAAAGTGACTACTAAACAAAAATTTCAAGTCAAAATAAACATTTTCTGTGAATGATTGCAGTTTTTACATTTGAAGTATCTGTTAACTTTTACGAGTATATTAGAAGGGTATTGGTACATGTCTACTTTTAACGTTTAGGGGTTACAATTACTAAAATTGTCCAAAGTGCCATAGAGAACTATTTCCAAAGTCTGTGAAAGTATAAGAAGGCTACATATATTTGCATATTTCATAGAATTACCTTTTAAAATCTATATAAACTTTTGTTGGATACAAAAGTGTGCTTCTGTGTGCGCATGCAGCACACAAGATGAGCAATTTCAACTCGTCATGGGAAGGGGCGAGAGCGTTGTCATGGTCTCACATGTACCAATCCCAGCCATTCAGAACATTCAAATGCAGTACCACACAATGACCATGAAAATCAGCACCAACATGTTTTTAGACCAAAAAATGTGGTTTTAAAAAGTTTACACGAAAATGTCAAAAATATGCCCTTAAACTGAAGGATTGCATTGGTAAAAACCCATTTATACAGTGGGGTTTAGTTGCACTTTAAATAATAGTTCTTTTATATATTTTTGTTATTTGATTCAAAGTTTGGACCATAAAAATACATGCTGAGTACATCTTTAATTGAGAATACAGCAAATATATTTAATGTTGGACTATGTCTTTGCCTCTAATACTAAGGATGCAATTAGAAGTGCTTTGGTACCATCTAGTGGATGAGGTGTTAACTACACGTTCTTAAAGAAACATGTATGCAGCATGTAATTTGATGGACAACCGTGGCCTAGGAGTTGGGTTGTGATTGGAAGATTGCCGGTTCGAGCCCTGGCGCCGACAGTCTCAGTCGTTGTCCTTGGGCAAGACACTTCGCCCGTTGCCTAATGGTGGCGCCTGTGTCCAGCAGGCTCAACTCTGTCAGCGCCCCAGGGCAGCTGTGGCTACAACGTAGCTTGCCATCACCAGTGTGTGTGTGTGTGGATGGATGGATGACTGAATCTAGTGTAAAGCGCTTTGTGGTCCTCTAACTGAAAAAGTGCGACGCAAATGCAGGCCAATTACCAATGGAAGCAGAATTTTGTTACAAAGAACACGTGACTGTGGCTCAATAGGTAGATTTATTGTCTTGCAATCAGAATATCATAGGTTCAGTTCCAGGTTCCTCTTTTCACGTCAAGGTTGGCACTTAACGGCAAGTTTTACAGTTGTGGCCAAAAGTTTTGAGAATGACAAAAAATATTAGTTTTCACAAAGTTTGCTGCTAAACTGCTTTTATATCTTCGTTTCAGTTGTTTCTGTGATATACTGAAATATAATTATAAGAATTTCATACGTTTCAATCGACAATTACATGACATTTATGCAAAGAGTCAGTATTCGCAGTGTTGGTCCTTCTTCTTCAGGAACTCTGCAATGCAACTGGGCATGCTCTCAATCAACTTCTGGGCCAAATCCTGACTGATAGCAACCCATTCTTTCATAATCACTTCTTGGAGTTTGTCAGAATTAGTGGGTTTTTGTTTGTCCACCCGCCTCTTGAGGATTGACCACAAGTTCTCAATGGGATTAAGATCTGGGGAGTTTCCAGGCCATGGACCCAAAATTTCAACGTTTTGGTCCCCGAGCCACTTAGTTATCGCTTTTGCCTTATGGCACGGCGCTCCATCGTGCTGGAAAATGCTTTGTTCTTCACCAAACTGTTGTTGGATTGTTGGAAGAAGTTGCTGTTGGACAGTGTTTTGGTACCATTCTTTATTCATGACTGTTTTTGGGCAAAATTGTAAGTGAGCCCACGCCCTTGGATGAGAAGCAACCCCACACATGAACGGTCTCAGGATGCTTTACTGTTGGTATGACACAGGACTGATGGTAGCGCTCACCTTTTCTTCTCCGGACAAGCCTTTTTCCAGATGCCCCAAACAATTACAAAAGATGCATCATGGGAGAATCCGACTTTGCCCCAGTCCTCAGCAGTCCATTCACCATGCAGAACATCAATCTGTCCCTGATGGTTTTTTGGAGAGAAGTGGCTTCTTTGCTGCCCTTCTTGACACCAGGCCATCTTCCAAAACTCTTTGCCTCACTGTGCGTGCAGATGCGCTCACACCTGCCTGCTGCCATTCCTGAGCAAGCTCTGCACTGGTGGCACTCCGATCCCGCAGCTGAATCCTCTTTAGGAGACGATCCTGGCGCTTGCTGGACTTTCTTGGACACCCTGAAGCCTTCTTAACAAGAACTGAATCTCTTTCCTTGAAGTTCTTGATAATCCTATAAACTGTTGATTTAGGTTCAATCTTAGTAGCCACAACATCGTTGCCTGTGAAGCCATTTTTATGCAACGCAGTGATGGCTGCATGCGTTTCTTTGCAGGTCACCATGGTTAACAATGGAAGAACAATGATTTCAAGCATCACCCTCCTTTTAACATGTTAAGTCTGCCATTCTAACCCAATCAGCCTGACAGAATGATCTACAGTCTTGTGCTCGTCAACATTCTCACCTGAGTTAACAAGACGATTACTGAAATGATATCAGCAGGTCCTTTAATGACAGCAATGAAATACAGTGGAATTTTCATGGCAAAGAAGGATTACGCAATTCATCCGATCACTGTTTATAACATTCTGGAGTTTATGCAAATTGCTATTATAAAAACTTAAGCAGCAACTTTTCCAATTTCCAATATTTATGTAATTATCAAAACTGTTGGCCACAACTGTATACAGAGCTCTGTATCAGTGTGTGAATGTTGCTCTAGTGTAAAGCACTTTCAGTGTTCAGCATGACTGGAAAAGTCAAATTAATGGGTAAACCTCACAGAATCTTGCAAATAATTCAGTATATAAGCTTAAAAATTAGCTGAGTGTAGGTTGGCTTATTATGAATTAATGTGTTAATCAAAATTAACACTTGCAGCCCAAAGTTCTTTAAGTTATTTTTAATTTAGGGTACAAAGATTTTTAGCGACACTAGACAACTAAGGAATAAAATGTTTGTAATACAAGAACTTTTCTTGTACTCTGATTATGCAACTGCGAATCAAATGGTTATTTCAGTTTACTAAGAGTAAATACTTTTGAAATGAATTATTTACTTAAGTACATGTCCTAATAGATTTTTTATTTGTTTATCATGAGATAGGAGACAAAAGCTTCTAGGACAGTATAGTAATGTATCTTTTAGTATTTAGCTGTGTTTGTAACAATGCCTGATGAAAAGCAAGGATTGTCCAATTTGTAAAACAGATTTGATATAACAGAAAAAGGAGCAAGGACGTCACAGGACTGTTTTTGCCGACTTTAAAAACACTAATGATGGATAAAGTTATGGCTGACACAAACATGTATTTTGACCCTTTCTGAAACTCTTGTTTGACCATGAAATAAACATCCCAGGACTGAAAAGTCAGTGTCCTTCCTTAAAAGTCCGGTGAATCTAATTAGCATTTTGCATAAATCTACACCAAGGATTTGTGCGATGTTCAAATTTAGCCAAGTCATAAACATAAAATTAATCATGTTTGGATTTAGGATATTTACTCTGTACCTTCTGTATAAAATGTTGTTGGATAACATTTGGTTAGTCAACAGTGGTTACTATACTCCTTGTATTTATTTCAATTTTTTTTTCATTACTAAACTGTAACAAAGAATATTAAGTGGGTTTTTTTGCCCATAAACAAATGTCACTCCTAATTATACATAAATAAAGAAAAATGAAGATAATCCTGGCTGGTCTAAATTGTACTCTGTAAGTATCTTGGATTTAGGTGTCGCTTATACAGTCACCATGTAAAACTAATAAAAAAAACCCACAAAACTACTTTAACATCATGACAAACAAATCCTAGGAGATAATTAAACAACCTTAAATAAAACATTCATATTTACCTCAATGTATTTACTATAAACATGGTCATATTTAAATAGATGTTTTGGTTACTTTTAACGTTCTACAAATTTTGAAACATGAAGGTAAACAAGTAGATGCTGTTTTTGTAAAACTGAAGAGCTGTTAACTGTAGCTATAGCCCCCCCTGCTGACCAGATACATGTATTGAAACTCTTAAAAGCCAAGCTGATTTAAACAAGTTGTAAATATCAATATATGGTTGAATTAAACGATTGATTCTTTTAAATGTCTGACAAACACAATAAATATATATATTTTTTCCATTCCGTTTTTTGTTTCTTTTGTTTTTACAGTTTAGAGCGAGTTCTCGTTTTGTTTTTACACTAGCAGCAGTTCCACGCCCGCCGAGTCGGTCGGACCGTCAGCGATCGGCTCGGCCTCGCCCTCGTTGGTGGGGGACTGGAAGCCGCTGTCGTTGCGTGAGCTGCAGTCTGTGGCCGTCAAAGCCTCTGCCATCTGGTCGCCATCCTCTTCCTGCACCGCCATCTCCATTTCCTCGATGGCTTTCTGGATGGCCGCCTCCTCCTGGAGCTCCTTTTGCAGCTCCTTCTGCTTCCTGCACGCAACCAGCTCCTTCATGATCGACTGCGGCGACGACTTGTTCCGCGGGGATCCGTCCTCCACGACGGTGGTGATGTGCGTCACCTCCTCCTGCAGACCGTCCTCGCCCGTGATGGTGCCGTTGGTGGTTTCCGTCCCACTGCTTGCGTCCTCCGGTTGCTCCTCTGCGATCGGCAGCACGACCTCCACCACTGGGTTGATCAGGTCCCTGATTTCATTCACACTATCGGGAGACTTTGGATTCTCCGACGGACCCAGGTTGGCCTCTCCGTCGTCAGACAGCTCCCCCTCTTCCTCGGGAATGAGATCCACTCCTGGGACCTCGAGACAGGACTCGTACGGGATGGGCAGCCCCTCCAGCTGGATCATGGAGACCACCTGCTTACGTCTCCCTCTGAAACCACTTCCTTCGGCCCCGCCGTCCACCGAGCCGTCGGGATCACCAGGTCCGAACTTGGAGCCCCAGTCCACCGGCGGGGTTTCCTCCAGGAGGTGAAGGTTGGGGTCGCTGTTGGTCAGGATGATGCTGTCCCTGTAGAGGTTGTGTCTCCTCTGCACCGCTGCTTCCTTCACCGCTGTACAGACACACACACAAAAAAAAAAGGCCTCAAGTCATTGTTCATCACACGTTTTACACTTCAGATGTTCAGAAATCGATTCAAATTTATGAGGATAAAAATGATTCTGAAGATATAGAATTGACACACAGTCAGCAGCAGCGATGGGCAAGTTTTCAGGGGCGCAGACGTCTTAATGTTAATGACAGGACATGTAGTTTCAAGTACTTTTTGCATCCGCTTAGTTATGTGATTCAAAACCGTTTCGACCGACGTCAAGTTTAGTTTCCTTTTATTGCGGCTGGGTACCTTCGCCAGCCAGCGGACCACGGCTCTGTTTTCTGCTCTTTACTCGAGAACGCAGCTGATCAGGCTTTTGGAAACTAAAGTAAGAGCATCAAACTCAACAGATTCAAAACTGTGCTGTGACCAAAGTGAGAAAAAAGTAAATTCTCAGTTTCTCTCCTTACAGACTGCTGAGTTTTTAGAACGATTGAGCTACTATTCCTGAGCAGGGGCGTATCCAGGAGGTTAATGACGAGGGGGCTAAAAGGGCCCAGGGTGGCTCTGGCACTGTAGCAACAAAATAAAAGCAGACTTTTTTTCTTTGGGTGGTGACCCAATCTGAGCTGTTAAAATTACATTTGAAGTCACTTTGTTTAGCTAAAATTTATGTAAAAATGTAGAATCTTCACCCTGCTACTAATGACACAAATGAATATATATATATATATATATATATATATATATATATATATATATATATATATATATATATATATATATATATATAAAAAGGGGTGTCATGATTCTCCAAATCTTCAATTTGTTTTTTGATTTTAGGGTCACAATTCAATTCGATTCTGTTTTTTTTTTTTTTTTTTAAATGTTCTACAGTATAGAACCCTGTCATTTTTACACTGGTTTTATTAATTAATTTTGTACAGTAAATCTTGGTTTAAACGACAAAATTTATGCAATTTTTATTATTCTTGTGTAATGCATCACATTAGGCATTAATGCTCAAATAATTTATTTACAATAAGTGACTGTGTTGTTTACTGCTAAAGGAGGCTTGCTGCCATCTAGTGACTCGTTATAGTTACTGCAGAACTACAACTGGGATATGCTCCAGATAGGACCGAGCAACATGCAGCTAACAGCGGTCCTCCTGTTTATAATGCGAATGTGGACTTAACTCGCCGGGAACTCAAAATTACCTCACCAGCTGATTTGAGAGTAGAAAGAGCGGCTTTAGCTCCTCTCCCACTGTTTCATCTATCCTAGTCGAGCTTTAGCTACGAGTTAGAGTCAGCTAATGTGTGTGCTCTGATCCCGGGGGACGTGACACAGGCAGTTAAATTATTCCCAGAAGTTGTTGTGAGTTCTGTGAGAACTGGTGAGTTATTTGTTAGGGAAAATGCAATGTGTGGTTCCTCGTGATGGGATGGATGTCTGCTAAATGTTGCTACGGCTTCCCGAGTGGGACGCACAGTATGTAAACATGGCAGGAGGGGATCACAATCCTCTTTTGGATTTCGATGTGCAAGGTCATAACGTAATTTCGATCGATTTCGATACAAAATCGAGATTGAGACACCCAAAATATGTATACATATCAAAGCAGCTAGATTTCCAGGAACCCACGGTAATACCGACAACAAAAACAGAATTAGACTTGTGGCATCTTTCACTGTGGAGGATATTAGGGGGATATACGCGTTACAAAGCGTAGGGTAACGTGATTTTTGACTTTCACGTGACCGTGCATGTCAGGTAAGATGTTTTAGAACAATGCGAAAGTAGTGTAACTAGTAATGTAAGGCATTACTTTTTGTGAATTAATGAGTTATATGTAATGGATTACTTTTTTGAATAACTTTGAGTAACCGCAAGAACGAGACTCGAACTTGGGACTATAGGCTTATGAACACGGCACGCCCGCACTAACCACTACACACGCGACTCCCCCTGCTGGTAGTTCTGTTTATCTTCACCTGTTACAGAAAGCTCAGACATGAACTCTTGGTGATGTGGCAGCATGTGGCTCCTAAAATCAATCATATTTCCGCAATATTTCATCTCCATTTGGCAGGCCTTGCAAATCGCTTTGCTTATATGAAACTCGTATTTCTGTTTGTTCGTTCTGAACCTGAAACGATGGCAGACATTTTCAAAGCTAACGCTAGGTTAACAGTACCGCTAATGTCAGATGCTACGTTAACCTTGCACATCTAGCCCACATGCCTGAATTAAATGATATGACACTGGGGAAAAGTTCACCAGGGTCAACTGTATTAACCTATTAACAGCTGAGCCTTGAAATAACAGTCCGGACTTAATGTTTCCTTCTTTGGCTGAAAAACAGAAGAAAAAATAAAAAGGTAAACCGATCTCTGAACGTGCTAATCGATTTTCAGTTAGTGATTAATTTAATAGTTGAGTTATTAAGTGAATACAGTGAAAATGTTATAATTCAAAGGCAGTTTGTAAAGTATGCAAAGATCAAAAATATGAAGTAGAGTGGGGAGAACATGTATTTGATATACTGCTGATTTTTGAAGTTTGCCCATTTAAGCCTGGTCTATACTCTGACGGCGAATTTGCACGCAGACGTATTGACGGAGACATTTCTTCGTTTCTTTCTCTCCATTCTCCATAGATTTTTTTTTTCAGTGTTGCAAAGCAATTCTTGATCAGGACAGCAGGGGTCCTTACTTTTCATGGCGGCTGTGCCTACCATCGCAGTGTCATTTCAGTTATTTTCTTCAGACTGTGAACACATTCCCCCCTCAAGGAGTAACGGATGACAGAAAGTAAGTTTTGACTAAGCTGTAAAGATTTTTACTTGAAGTGCAGCTCGTAGAATACTCTAAAAACACATGGAAACAAACACAGCAGCCTTTTTGTTGTTTCTCTACACCTCCTCATGTTCAAAATCCCCAAAAGAACAGATTAGATGAATTAACCTTTCAATATAAAGCATGTAGTGGACAAACGCTGCATCAACGGTGACTATAGAGCCCCATTCTGTTGAAACAATCTCTGGCTGTTGTTGAACTGACCAATCACATGCAAACGCTCTGTTGATGGAGACGGATATTTAGAAAATGGACCTCGACTTCTTGCGTATGTGACAAAGAGCCTTCGGGTCGATGGATAAAGGCGCTGCATCAATCCGTCTTCGTCAAAAAGGGGAAGTATAAACTAGGCAATAAAATGTAAATTAATTATTTAAAAATAATCCACTGTGATTTAAAACATTTTTTGGGGGTTTAGATTCTGTCCCTTACAAATTACAGACCTCTACATCCTTCTAAGTGGGAGTACTTCAACAACCAGCAATGTATCAAATACTTGTTCTTCCCACTGTAGGCTCTACAACTATATACGTTTTCTTACTGTTAATTATCCAAAGTTGTTGTCATCATGGGAATAAGTAAGATAAATAAATGTTTATGGTGATTAGTGATTCTTTTTACATGCAATTCTACAGTCTTTTTGTTTAGAAAAGCGAACTTTAATGGCATTCGTAGAGCTCAGACCTCTACCCCCCTTCACCCCAGATGGTGATCCGGATCATCTCAAAATCCAATCCCTTGTTCCTGGTCTGACTGCAGACATTTCCTGAGTTATGTTGCTAACACACAAACAAACCCTGGGAAATTCAGAACCTCCTTGGCGGAGGTAAAAATGTGAGGAGCCAGCGTTTAGTACATCACTATTGAGCGCACTGTGCTGCTTCATCTCCGTTCAGTACGTAGCTGTGTTGCTCTTTTGATATTTCACATTATACCTCCTTTAACGTTTTATACGCATTGGTTCGTAGCATAAGCCAAGTGACCGATTTGTGGAACCAAAACAATATTCGGACGGAGCTACAATCGACTCAATAGCCGTTTTTTTTTTTAGACTGAGGAGACTGGAGTTCTCAGAACGAAACGGCTAGAGGGTTGCAGCGCTCTAGCAGACCGCACAGCCTGATACCTCCAGAACTGTTGAACCTTAAGACAGAATTGTTGCAGAATTGTGGCTTCTCGTCCTCACCCTGCATTATGTCTTTGGAGACGGATTGCAGCACCACCTCCTCGTACATGTTCTCCACCAGCAGGAAACGGGACAAGTCCGCAAAGATCAGCTCCTGGAAGCGAGGCAGCTCCTGTGGAGATCGGCACGACATCAGAACACTGAGAAGACGTGGCAGGCGGCGGTTATTTGCGATGGGGCGTGACTCACAGGCATGCAGGTTGGAGCGAGCTGCTGCAGCATGTAGGGGACGATGATCTGCAGCAAGGCCTCTCTGAAGAACTTCTTGCGCACCGTGCTGCTGTCGTAGTCGTATTTCTGACGGTGGGGACAGAAAAGGAGAGGACGAACGTTTTTATTCTGGGTTCGTTAGAAATGAATAAAACCAAGCTAACCTGCTGATGGCTTACCTTCAGGACTCTGTCCTGGCATTTCTGGATGTTTTTGCAGAGGTCCTCGTCCCCCTGACCCTCTAAGGACTGGTGCAGCAGCTGCTCGAACGTGTAGACCGCGTTGTCCATTTGCTGTCAGAACGAGGAGAGAGTAGATGAGTTCCTACAAGTCCAGGAAGTACTACATGTGGAAGTAGTAAAAGCTAGCAAACAAACCAAATTTGATCTCTTCCCAGATCAGAACATTTCCTGGGTCCAGAACAGTTGCAGCTTCTTCCTGAGACAGTGGGTTTTCCTGGAGCCTGTTCACGATGAGTTTGGGCCCAGGAGATGATCTGATTTGACCATCTTTACTTAGGAACCATCCAGGCGCTCCTAAATTTACCAAATCTTAGAGAACAGTTTTCGACTCCTTTCCAGTTGCATTATTTGCTGTCATTCCGACTGTTTGTTTTCTCTTCCTAAAAGCTACATCTGGTCTGGTGTTCTGTTTAGCCGCGGTACCCCTGCCCTCAACTTTTTTTTCTTTTACGTATAAAGTACTCCTGGATATGTATACTTTCTGTGTCTCTGCTCTGTCTCTTTTAACACTCAGGTGGTCCTTTGCACTGAGCCAGGTTCTGCTGGAGGTTTCTGCCTGCTAAAGAGGAGTTTTTCGTTTCCACTGTCACTACATGCTTGCTCTGTATGAGGGATCACTGAGAAGTCAACAACAGATGCAGACGACTGTCTACTGTTGCCTGAGTTGGGTAGTAACTAGTAGTAACTGCATTTAATTCAGTAACATTGAAGAAAATATACTTTCAGAGTAGTCTTATTAGAATGTACTTTTACTTTGAATAATATTTTATTAGGAGTATTGCTCCTCTGACCTGAGCTCTCCTCTGCCCACAGCGAGTAACTTTACAGAATGAAACTGAATGCTTGTTTTAACCAAAAAAATGCATGAAACTCATGCATGAAACTCACACACAAAGTTTTAATAGAAGTAAAACCTCATGTTTATACAGGCGCTTCATAATTTCAACATTAATTTCTGAGGCTGTTGTGCCATTTGGAGCTCAATGTGGCATGTACCTAATATAAGTATTGGTTCAATTAGTGTTACTTAAAAAAAAACCAATAAAAATAATGTTGTTCTAGTCAACTTAGTAACTTTATAATTGTCGTGTACATTCACTGGTCATGTTATCATAGGCATACATGTCCCAACTGCTCATTAACACAAATTTCACAAAAATCACATGGCGGCAACTCCATGCAATTGAGTATTTCAGAAACGGCTGATCTACTGGGATTTTGAAGCACAACAATCTCTAGGGTCTACAGAGAATAGTCAGAATAAGGGAAAATATTCAGTGAGCTGAAGTTCTGTGGGCGAAATGCCTTGTTAATGTCAGAGGAGAATGGCCAGACTGGTTCGAGCTGATAGAAAGGCAACAGTAACTCAAAGAACCACTCATAGTATGTAGAAAAGCATCTCTGAACGCTCAACACGTCCAACCTTGAAGAAGATGGGCTACAGCAGCAGAAGACCAGACCGGGTGCCACTCCTGTTAGCTAAGAACAGGAAACTGAGGCAATATTCGCACAGGCTCACCAAGATTGGACCATAAAATTGGAAAAATGTTGACTGTTTTGATGAGTTTCGATTTCTGCTTTGACATTCGGGTGGTAGGGTTAGAATTCTGCGTCAATAATGTGAAAGCATGGATCCATCCTGCCTTGTATCAACGGCAACGGTTCAGGCTGGTGGTGGTGTAATGATTAGGGTGATCATCGTTGCAATGCCACTGCCTACCTGAGTATTGTTGCTAACTATGTCCATCCCTTTATAACCACAGTGTACCTATCTTCTGATGACTACTTCCAGCAGGATAATGCGCCATGTCACAAAGCACCAATCATCTCAGAATGGTTTCTTGAACATGACGAGTTCATTGTACTCAAATGTCCTCCACAGTCACCAGATCTCAATCCAATAGAGCACCTTTGGGATGTTGTGGAACTGGTGAATCGCATCATGGATTTGCAGACGACAAATCTGCAGCAACTGCATGATGCTATCATGTCAAAATGGACCAAAATCTCTGAGGAATGTTTTCAGTCCCTTGTTGAATCTATGTCACAAAGGATTAAGGCAGTTTTGAGGCCAAAAGTGGATCAAACCCGGTACTAGTAAGGTGTGTCTAATAAAGTGGCCAGTAAGTGCATTTCTATTTAAATCTTTAGACTTTGCACATTAAGTTACTTTTTTATTACATGATTGTTAAATATTAAATTCATGATCTATGAACAAATAGTCAAGTATTCAATATTTGAGTTGCCTTTACACCAAATATTTTTTTTTAACTCTTGAGTAATGTTTTCGTATTACTACTTTGTGCTTTTAGGTGTGTAACATATTAAGGTACTCTACCCACCTCTGTCCCTACACATTAGACCAAAATTTAACAGCGAGATGCAATCTGCTGAGTTTCCCCAGTAGGAAACTTTTAGTTTCTCTTATTTTATCAGACTTCACAGGAACTGCTATTAAATAAATAAAAAAAGGGGGGAAATAAATGTCCCTTTCCTCCAGCAGGGGGCAGCAGAGTTCTGGGTTCACGGTCTCACCTCCCTCATGAGGATCTGAGCTCTGCTGACGAACACGGAGGGACTGGAGACGTCGAACCTCTGCTGCAGCCCCTCCAGGTTCAGCTGCTCCATCTTCTCGTAGCTGCTCTGCATCTTCACCGGGTGGAACGCCAGCATGGAAAGCCTGTCCAGCTGCTGCGGGAGGAGAAGGAACAACTCAACACCAGAAGCACACGAAAGGGACGATCACATGGTCCAGCGTTGGCCAGAGCTCTTACTGACACGCCCTGATTTCTAATTTAAGGCCTCCATAAGCTCGATGTGATTCGGCCCAGGGAGGGAAGCTCACCTCTCCCAGCTTCTCTTTGCCCCCTCCGTTCAGGGAGTTCTTGCTGATCTCCACCACCTCCTTGAAGAAGGCGTCCCTGACCTCGGAGAAGCCCCGGCTGGTGGGCTCCATCAGGGCCTCCAGGATGGAGCCGACGTAGGGCTGGATGCTGGTGCGGAGGAGCTGCTCGGCCTTCGGCGTCACCAGGGCTGCGTTTCAGTAACAGAAACAGCAGAAGAAGAGTCAGTCTACAGAAAGAACATCTTCAGGCTCAATCAGACCTGAATGTTTCTCTCGGGCGACGCTAAAACATGCTTCTGAACACGTGATGCGTCCTTTAGGAGCATTTTTACAGACTGAATGTTTGACACGTGGCTGGAATGCAGATCTTCCACTTCGCCTTCATACGTAGAAAGAAAAATCAGCAGCACATTTGAGACACGGGGAGAAAACGATAAACACAGGGTTCCCTTTCTCTTCATCTTTAAAAAGGGTCAAAGTTCACAGTGACGGTGAGGAAGAAAATACAATACAGGGAGGAAAAAGGAAGAGACGTAAAGTAAAGAGTATAGAAGGTGTAAATGAAAATAAGATGAAGAAAACTAGAAAGTTAAAGGACAGGATTGAAGGAAAAGTTAGAGAAAGTAAAGAAAGAAGGATCGAAAAAGGAAAGTTTGAATGGAAAAGTTTAAATATTATCCCTAACGAAGAGTGTTAAAGCCATAAAACAAAAAAAGTAAAAATTTGAGAAATGTTCTGATTCTTTTCAAACATTTTAAAGAACAAATTTTTGATTTTTCTCTTAGCCAGCGGTGTCAAACTCATTTCCATTACGGGCCACATCAAGCTGACGAGTATCCTTAAAGGGCCGGTTGTGGCAGAAAGTATTGATAAAGCTAGAACAAACCGTTAAAATCCAACTCTGTCTCCCAAAAGTACGTCTAAAATTGTATTAATACTGAACAGCATTACATAATGATGTGATTTAGGACTGTTCAAATAAACACTGATTTTATTTTACTGAAAAACTGTATTGGGGTACACAAAAATAGATCTTAACTTTTCTATCTATAGGGTCCTCTGGAGTTTAGAGGGTCACATAAAGGGCCTTGGAGGGCAGGATTTGGACCCCGGGCCTTAAGTTTGACACGGTGCTCTACTCCAATGTAGTTTGAATTTGGTCGGGGAAAGTCCTTAAACATCCAGGGTTGCGACTTAGAACCGCATACTGGTTCAAAGTGTACATGTAAATGTGTGGAGAAAAAAAATCGCTGAAGTCTTCTAAGATTGACGAGGTAAATTTGGCTCCCATTTGGTGGATCGGAACATCTACCAGGTCCAGACGGGAGTTGTTCTGATCCAGGAGAAGAAGCTGGATCTAGCACTTACACTTCAGTTTCAGTTGAGTAAATTCATGCTTTTAAAATCGTGCAAATTTTTCATTTCGGTTATTGCAAATTAATGAGAACATCCCATTTTTCTTCCTTAAAATATGTGAAATTTAAGTTTTCTTTTCCACACTTTTATAAAATGGAGCCAAACGGTAAGAAGAGGAGTTCAGGTCAAGCAGATTTAATCACAGACGAAAAACGAGGAGAATTCGGCTCAGAAATACGCTTTAAATGAATAAAAGAGCCACCATTTTAAAAAGCTGCATCACCTCAACGCTACAAGCTAATGGAAGATACTTCTTCCCATAAAATGAACAGTTTATTCCAACTTCCCTCTAATTTGCATAAGACATCATTAAATTTGTTGTTTTTTTTTTAGATTTTAAACCACAAAACCAAAGAAAAGAGGAAACTTCCTCCCAATGAGTCATATTCGACCAATCAGAGAGTAAATCCTAAAATAGGAGATGATTCATTAAATGTCCATCGCCTTAAGGCCAGATTGGAGTTTCAGGCTGAAGATAATCGTTCTGTCTTCATCCTACATCCATTACAAACCAGTAGAGTAAAAACAACTAATCATCTTCGTACCCATACCTCCCAGTTTAAGCTTTGAAAACTATTAGAGTGATTAATGAATCTTGTTTTAATGAAATACTAACTGACATCTATTATGTATTTATCTCCCATCTTCATTTAATTTATTTATTACTTTGCCTAATGAAAAGGTTAAAACTGATTTAACTCTTTAATCTCTTCCAACCACCTTTTATTTTGCCGATGACGTGTTCTTTGGACGTGATGAGCATGTCCATGTCGCCTCTCAGTCTGACGTCCAGTGAAGGCTTCTGGGCCTCGCAGGCGTCCACCAGGGCTATGTACTGACCACCGGTCTGGGTCAGCACCTGCCTGTAGACGGCGTCAGAGATCTGAAGAACAGAAGACCATCAGGGAGAGCATGTAAGAAAACGTGTTACGTCTTCATCCAAACCTGTTGTTACTATACCGACCCCACCAGACCACTCGGGTCCTCCAACTCTAGTTTTTACTTATCATCCTTAGAATTAGAACCAAACTTTCAGATTCTACACTCCCCTTATCTGGAACAAGCTTTCATTCCACTGCAAAGCTGCTGAAACACTGGATTCCATTAAATCAAAGCTAAAAACTCCTCCGTTTAGAGCTGCCTTTGATTGATAGGTTAGTAAAACCTAAAAAGTCTCAACAATAGTTTGTTTTAATGTTCTTTATGTCTTTCATGTTGATCACCAAAAGGATCTTGAGTTGTTGTAAATGTGCTTTACAAATAAATTTGCCTCACATATGATAGAAACTCACCAACATCCAGCTCCTCTGTCTCTGCTGCATCTTCCCCTTCAGGCGAGGGCCAATCAAATTTCTGAGCTCAGGCTGGAGAGTCTCCATCACAAGATTAGCCAGAATCTACAAAATAAAGACCAGAAAACATGTATTTAGATGTGTTCTTAAAATTAAATAGATGGATAAATAGACAAAATGATGGAGAGACAAAGATTGATGAATGGACCACAGCATTTAGGTAGTTATCAGCTACTACTTAGCATTTAGCTTGCGGTAGCATTTAGCTAAGTAGTAGCGGCTAACTCTACTTAGCTACAGAAATCAGCTTTCAGAAATTAATGGAGGTTACAGTAAATATAAAAAACGAAACATAAAAAACCCCACTATAAACTGTGATCATAAAAAGAAATGAGCAATCTGAATTTATTTTAGTAAACCTTGATTTTTGGCAATGTCAGCTTTACTCGCAGCTGGGTTAATATCGACCAATCACGGGAAAAACAAAGACATCCTTTTGAAAACAATTCTCCCTCCTTCCTGTCTGACTACATGGATCCAATAGGGAGGCTGGGTTTACTGGCAAACAGGAACACCTCAGCACCGAACATGAAGCTTTATTACTATTTGCTGAAACCTTGTTGAGGCTAAAGAGTGGAGTCTATAGCGGACAAACGCCACTATCATAGCTTGTTTATTTAAAAGCCTGTTAGTCAGGAAGTGTCGTGTCTCCAGATGGCCTCGGACCGACTGATGGATTTTTAAACCGTACGTTACACATAGAGTGACGGATGGCACAGACCTTCCTTAAGCTAAACAAGGACCAAACAGAGTTTGTAGTTAATGAGAAATTCCGAGAGAGGAATGAATCCTTCAGATCGGGTCAGAATCCTCAGTATCATGTTTGATTCAAACCACATTAAAAATGTGAAAAAAAAACACTGTTTTTCATCCTGAAAAGTTAAATGGAGTGGACCTCACTGTGGGGAATAAATGTAAAAATCCCAGAGGTGACCATAGAGGAAGGCTGATTTCGTGTGTAGTGAACAATTTTGAGTTAGAGACCCAATGATGAATAGTTCCTAGCAAATAATAATATATAGCTTTGTAATTGATCTCAATTGCTTTTTAAAACTACAAAAATTTTCGCCCATGAAAACACAATTATTTAAATATGAAAGGATTTTGGAGGATGACAATTAAACGTCACAGGCGTTAATACTGTTATCTTAAGGTCTTTTAGTGTTTGAAAAATGCACTTAAATGCAATTCAGAAGAGTAGTAATAGAAAATATATATCCTATCCTTGGCCAAAACTGAACAGACCTGAAACCAAAGTGATATCTTAAGCATATTTTCAGAATGTTCACTTTGAAAAATAATAGCAAAAAATGATTCTCTTTTTAGGGTGACCATATTTTGATGTTTAATGGACAGTTTATTATTTCAATGGACACTTTACTGGGCATAGACTTTTGATTTGATCATTTTAAAGCGTAAATTATCTGTGGTTAGAATGAATAGTAAAATAACAAACTTCCAAAAGGCTTTCATGAGTAAAAAAAATACTTTAAAATAATAATAGAAATAAATAAATCTTAATGCCATAAATCTTATGTAATTAATTAATCGTAATTAACGCGGAATCGATTCTTGAAATTTGAATCGATACCCAGCCCTTAGATTGCACTGACCCTTAGATATGGCTCAGTGCAATTAAAAACGTTTTTTGAGCTGTTATCTTCAGACACTGAAATACATGCAGGGATATAATTAAGATATAATTAAGATAATTCTGTACTTCTTTCTTATAATATATTGGGTGGTGCAGCAGCAGGCTTATATCTGCATGGTTGTGCTTCATCGTACGTGTGTGGTTGTAAACCTTTAAGGTTTGTTCTGTGTGAAAGTCGGCCTTAATATCCATAGTTTTCTAGTAGTTGTGCTGATAGGTCATCTCGTTTGGTCCGACGCAGGTTAAATTTTCTCAAAAAAATCCAAAATCCAAAAATCATTTATGCATGAGTAGCTGCTCTTTAAATATCATTACACAAAAAAACTACATTTTTTTTCACATTGTTCCTGTACTGTACAAAAAAATGAACCAAAGTGTTAGGCAACTTACAAAAAAAATAATATATTTTATATTACTAGTGACAGCTGCAAGCACGTAATATGTTTGCATTACATATTGCTCTCTCGAAAATGTAACCGATTTACACTTTTAATATCTTAAATATGTAACAATATTTTAACATAAAGTGACTTAATAATTTACATTTTACACAAGTGTAACACCACACATATTGTAAATACCCCAACAAGTGGGCTTCACATGGACAAGATTAATTAAAAAATAGAACAAATCCAAGTATAACATAGAATAAAAGAGAGAAATGAAAGAAATTAAGATCAATTAGGAGCCAAGAAGTAAAAATGGGTTTTTAAACGAGACTTAACGGTCGTGAGAGATGGAGATATTTTGATTTCAAATGTTAGTTGGTTCCAAAGTGTACTAAACTTTAAGTTAACGTTTTAGTAAACGTAAAGCCAGTAGAGCATTTGCAGGATTTTCATCTTACGGATGTGTTTGTTAAATCGCATATAAAGAAGGCGCTGAAAGTAGGCCTGGGCGGTATACCGGTTAATACCAAAAACCAGTGTTTATTTTTGTTATGATATGAATTTTTAACATACCCCTACTGTATACTGGTGAGTAGCTCGGACAACTTCTGGAACGTTTAATGACGGGAAGTGTTTCAGCCAGGACCGATTTCACTGCTACACGCTCTTCACCACAGTGTAGAAAATAACGTTTTTAACTAAGTGCAGCTGCTGGCAGGAGGGAAGCACACAATTCTGATGAAGTAATTCCAAAAAAGAGGAGCCTCGTCTATAGTTTAAAAAGTTTATCGGCTTTAAAATGTCAAACGAGAACCGAACGGCATACTTTTTACAAAAGCTTTGGGGAGTTTCTAGGTGAACGCGGTCAACGGCGGCAAAACAAGCAGGAAAATAATCAAAAATAGCGTTAAATATGTTTTACATACCTTCTACAATACTTCCGCCGTCTTTTTGTCTGTTCTTATCTGAATATTAACCAGCTAATAATCTCCTACGGTCGCCATGTCTATACTCTGCCCCCTAGCGGGGTTCTTCAGTACTACATGCAAAGCATTTAGAAGATGCAATTTGTTGCTTGTGCCAACGTGAGGTTTAAAAAAAATTATACTTTGAGCCTTAGAACATCAAGAATGTCTACTAGAATCATAATCATTTTTATTATTTTCATATTATTCACCTGTGTCTGGAAAAAACTAAATGATGCAGTCCATATGGCAGTAAAATGGGCTATTTAAAGACATTTTTATATTCTTATAAGATAATGTGGATATGAACGGTCTTGTATGGAAAAAAATACAGTTAAAAACCATAATACCGATATATGTTTTTAAAATACCGTGATATGAAAATGTTGCCATACCGCCCACCCCTATTTGAAAGCATTCAGGAGGATGAATGCGTTTAGGTGTTATAATGAGGCTCCTCAGACTGAACAGTCTTTCAACATGTGGTTTTAGGGGTTAGGGAAAAATGTGAATTATGCCACCGTGTAAATGTACATTCAATGCCGGGATTCAAATGCTGGACTTCTTGCTGCAAGGCAACAGCGCTACTAACTTCACCACTTTACAGTCCACGCGTACACATGTATGTGTGTGTAAATATATCTGTTCGTACGCATTAACATATTTACATACTTCACACAGCTGCCACTTTGAAGTTTTCCACGTAAACTTGCAGGAACGCCTCGTAGGTGCGAGTACGTAGAAAAATATGTTGCTGCATGCCTCCAGATACCTCCAGTATTGCCCTGAAGGAAGTCGTCGCTCAGAGAGTCTCAGTCGGGTACAATGCAGAAGATTACTCTCTTTACACCGAGTATGTAGCAGCCAGCGTGGGTTGAACCAGTTTACTTTGTGTGTTTGTCTTTATACCGGCTATTATTGCCGGTGTTTGTCTTCACCTATAGAAGGTAATGAGGACAAAATGTAAAGAAAGAGCTGATTTTCTAAACCCCCCAGGCTGAAACAAACGTTACCCAAGCCAAATCAGAAGTCCTTCCCAGCTAAAAATAAACATATTTATGTGTGGATTGTTTTTTTGCTTGGTTAAATAAGGCTGTGTTCAGGAAACAGGAGATTAACTGGGAACAACTGAAGTATGTGGAGGAAATTTAAAAGTAAAAAGCCTTGGCAGAAACTGAAAGGAAGTTATTTAGAGGAGAGATCCTAATCAGAGGTGTTTTAGTGAGGGACTCATGGCTGATCAGTCTGAGGAGCTACAGAAACCAGAAGGAAACCTCTCCCTTGAAGGCAGCGCTCCAAACCATTCCTGAGAAATACTTTCAATCTATTCAACCTGAAGAAAACGCGTCACAGTCCTCCCTTTAATTAAGGCGTGGCTCACTGAAACACTCAGAGGCTCCCAGCCGGTTTATGTTGCAGAGATGTTTGTGAAAAAGCCGCAGACCGTAGGGAACCGTGGCGGATCATGAATAATTTGAGGTCCTGACCTGTTGTGGCGCCCCGCACATCATCTCCCAGGTGCCGTAGTGCCCTTTGGCTTGTCTGTAGCGTCGTACAGAGTCGGTGAAGGCAGGAGTCTGAACAGTGTTCTCCTCCGACAGACCTGAAAACAGATGAAGGCAAATTCTATGAATAAGAGAAGCTTGAAATAAACAAAAAGTTAAACGAATAAGTTAAAAACGTAAAAATAATTTGAAAAACAATCACTTAAAAAATAGTTTAAAAATAACAACAACAAAAAATACAAATATTAAGTAGAAATAATAAAAACAAGCTGTTAGAAATAATATAAAAGAAATATTAAAAAATTATAACCATAGTAACAAAATCTTTGTAAAAAAAATAAAATATATATATAGTAATAGAGGTGCTCGGATCCCGATACAGTCTAATGTACTCGTAATGATATCGGTTAAAGTTAACAGACACTTAAATGTGGAAACTGAAATAATTTCACAGAAAATGTTCATTTTTAACTTGAATTTCTTTTAATTATTATTATTATTTTTTTTTTATCTAGTTCACCCTATTTTGTTGTAGCAACCTGAGAAGAAAATAAAACCTGTCTTCCAATTTTTTTCTTTTTTTGGGGGATGTAGACGTATCGGCATTGGCAGGTGCTCAGATCCAAGTATCGGTACCGGTTTTGAAAAAAAGTGGTAGCGTTGCATCCTTATATACTAATGATTCAAACAAAATAAACAAAATGATTTAAAATGATTATGCGTTTTGGAAAAACTAAAGACCAAACGGATAAAATCAGAGAAAAAAATAATTCAGAGATGTTTCTTGTTTATCTTCTCTCATCCCTGCAGCGAGTAAAGCAACACTTTGCATGTTTTTGCTTCTTTTTACAGACGAGCCTCATAAACACCAGTTTCCATCACATGTGAGTCACGTCTGCGGCTCCCTGGATCAGAGACGGATCATGTCCAACGCTCGCAGCCCCACTGGCCGATGCGCACCCATCACACACTTCTGCGTCATCCCTCAGAACAGAAATATGCCGACTCGTTTGGGGGGGATGCGTTTCGTATTGTTCCTATGGTAACGTAAACAGCTTTGAACGCACCGCGTCGCTTTGAGGAACTACTTTAAAATAGATCTAAGCTTCTGCTTCTGATTCGTTCTTTCCAGTATCTACTTTTATACTCCAGGCAGTCCCTGAAGAGTTATAGTAAATTATATTTACCGTTAGTTTAATCACATGAACTCCATGTTTGAGGGAGGTTATATATAAAGGTCCCCTAAAGCAACGCACAAGAAACCAGAACTGCAGCAGTTTCCTGTGCTGTAGGTGGATGGACGCTGAGCTACAGACAGGAAGTCAAAGTGGTGATTTGTTTGTTGAAAGTTGTAGGACACACACACACACTGAATGTCCGTCAAGCTGTTTCTCTCCGCGGCTGAAAGTGTGTGACTAAGAGGCGGCTCACAAAGACAGGAAGTTACCAAGAACTCTGGAAGAGGAGGGGAACCAGAGCCAGAGAGGAAGCCATCTCTGCTGCCAGCGCTCCAGTTCTGCTGAAACGCCAACGTTTGGGCTCATTTAGTCTCCCCCTCGTGTGTTTAGGATAAATGGCTGGGTAAAGCTGGGAGCAGAAAAGCAGCCATCATCAGAGGCGAAATCCAGTCAAATGCACAAATTTGGGGGTTTACTTTCCAGATCTCAGGCTTTTCAACATCCAGAATAAAGAAAACAAACAAAAAAAACAATAAGAGAAGTTCACCCAAATGGTCCTGGAAGTACAGAAACATGCAAACATCTGCTGATGTTTCCTCGTTCAGCTTAAAACAACACATGCGTCGAGAGAAAAAGCTGGAAAAAAAAATATGCACAGCTTGCTTGATCAACCAGATGACATTCCTGTGACTTCATGCCCAGGTAAGATGCTACGACTGGCAGCATTCAGCAGATTGTTGCAGTGAAGCATGAATGTAAATAAATCTGGCACCTGTGGTCATCCTAGAATCCATGATCCTTATTTGGAACCTCTGAAGGGCATGACGACCTCTTATCTTTGGATCCGTGAAAGAAGAGAAGGACCTTTTTAACCTCAGACTCACAAATTAGACCCTAATTTATCAAAACCTGAAATACAACCAAAAGCATACCTTATAACATTCAACAGATATTGCAAATGTTTTTGCAGTTGCAGCAGAGTGCTTTGATTCAATACTTGCTAGGCTGATATATTCCAAGTGACATGCCTTCATGCTCTCAATGTCAGCAGTAACATATCTGCTCATCTGGAGATATGTCAACTGATTATTATGGCCGAGATGCTGACGCTTCAGGACGAGCGCTAATGACAGTGGTGAAAGAAAAATACAGAAAAGTGATATAACTACACTACCAGTTTTCATAGTCTAATCTTTTTATAAAACCTCAGTTGGCAGATTTTAAACAGTTTTGGGGATATCATAAGTATAGGATGCCATCTGTAACATTCAAAAGTTATCAGCTAATTTAGGTTACTTAAAATCTTGGAGGACAGTCCACTTCCACTTATCAGCTATTTAATTAGCATATTAGCAAAATGTTTAGTGTTTAGCTCTGAGCTAAATGGGTAATTCAAAGCTAAATATTTAGCTAGCAAGTTTATTTTGCTAGCTAAATAATTATCTAGCCAGTTTATCTTGCTAGCAAAATATTTAACCAACCAGTTTAACTTGCAAGCTAAATATTTAGCTAGCCAGTTTATCTTGCTAGCTAAATAATTATCTAGCCAGTTTATCTTGCTATCTAAATTATTAGCTAGCCAGTTTATCTTGCTAGCCAAATATTTAGCTAACCAGTTTATCTTGCTAGCTAAATATTTAACTAACCAGTTTATCCTGCTAACTAAATAATTAGCTAGGCAGTTTGTCCTGCTAGCTAAATATTTAGATAGCCAGTTTATCTTGTAAGCAAAATATTTAGTAAACCAGTTGATCTTGCTAGCTAAATATTTAGCTAGCCAGTTATTCTTGCCAGCAAAATATTTAGCTAACCAGTTTATCTTACTAGCTAAATATTTAGCTGTCTAACAAAATATTTATTTGATACTGTGACATTTATAAATTAATAAACAACACTGATGCAAATGTGACTTTAAAAAATTAACTCTTTTTTTCCCCTCTCTTTGAACAGTTTAAATTATTGCTTTTAATTTTTGACTTTACAAACAGCTTCCTTTACAAAAGCATCGCCACGTTTTGTCCTGTCAGGCCTGTAAAAATCTACGTATTTTCCTGCAACAAGCCAGATCAGATTACAGCTCTTTTGCTCTCTCTGTGCTGAATGTATTAATAGAACATGTGGCAGCACTTTACCACAGTGGTTTTATTTAAGGCATTTCCCTTTTTACCTGCCTCGCAAACACTCTGGGGATTGCAGCAGCAAAAGACTTCAGGGACGGATTTCCAGGCTTTTTTATTAACCCCACAATGTTCCGAAGATTCCTCTCACCTTTAAAATAAGGTTTCACTGAAGCTCTTCATTTTTTTGAACAACGTTACTGCTGCTGCCTACCGCTAACATATGTGAGTGGGATTTCCCTCATATGGTTGAGGCCTTTGGAAGCAGCCAAACCCACAGGATGATAAACAGCCGCGAAAACGCACCATCAGCCGCAGACATCACAACCAGCGTGTAACTTTAGATCCCTGCCTGGGAATGAATGGGAGCAGCAGACCCTGTAGTGGTTTATTTAGGATGCTTATTCTCTGTGTTGTAGGCTACATCTCCTCAAGCTGTCATTTAAGTTTTTAAACTTTCTTTCAACTTTTCTAATTTTGTTATAACGTAGCCACAAACTGCAATGCATTTTCCTGGGACTTTGACACAAAGTAGGAAAATAATGCATTGTTTTCTACTTTGTTTTTCAAATAATTAGAAAAATTGTGGCACTCTAAATAAAATCGACTGCCTTCAGAGGGTACCTACTTGGACATCTAACTGAAATGAAATGCGGGGCAAGGAGAGAGTTAATCGGAGAAGCAGCCAAGAGGACCAGGCTAACTTTAGACATCCACACCTCAGGTTTTCTCAACAAATCTTTTCATTGTGGAAAAAAATCAGAGCCACAGTGAGACATGGCAGATTCATGCTATTGGGAAGCGTTTCTCAAAATAATTGGGAAGATGGCAATAAAAAACATAAACCCTGGGAGAAAACTCCCGGCAGGAAAAACACTGATTATCAGGCATTCAGGCTTACATTGGAAAAGTGTGTTAGGATTGGCCTAATCGAAGTTTAGTTGACAAAATAATTGGGTTTTGCGGCAAGACTTGAAAAAATTTACATTTACAGGTATTCTATTTCCATTCAGCCTGATTTAACTTAATACATTTAGCAAAAAAAGGGCAACACAAGTACAAACAGACTCCAAATACAGAACTTCCTGCTGTAACTGCAGCGAAAAGGCGACTCCATAAAGTACTGACGACGAAATACGATAAACTCCAGATAAAATATTGTAAAGTTTATGTTTGAAATCGTGTAGTGAGACCTGCCAGCTGAGGTGATGATCAACCGAACACTTTGCAAATCATCTTGTTAAGGTGATGCAAAGCAGCAGCCAGGCGCTTTATTGGGCGCTTATCGAGGATGAAACAAAGAACGCTTTAACCGATTCAAATGAGCCACTCGGTTTGTCAGAGCGAACATTTAACTTCTCCCCATCAAGGTGAGCTGGAAACTGGCCAGCTACAGAAAACGCTTTGCATGCAGCAATTTATGCGTGAAGGACAGAAATAAAGTAACTTAGCAGAATTCCGCGTTCATTTTTTCCGCACTTCTGACACAGGATGACTGTTAAACATTGACCAATGAGATTCAAGGGATCACGACGGACATAACGAAGCATTTCTCGTAACGTTCAATCCACAAATACGTTCAAAAATAGCTTGGTTGCTAACATCAAGGAAACTAGTGGTGGTCCCCCACCCATCTAAACGTGGAACCAATAAGCCTTTGCTAATGTCTGGGGTCGATCATCTCAGTCATTTGGAAGGGTTTTGCTGTAGAAATATGTCAGAAATGACCATGAGGGCGAGATGGAGCTAAAAAAAATGCCAATAGAGCATTCTTAAAAAAGTTGTTTAAAATAAGATCATGTATTTTAAAAAAGTAATAAAAAACTTTTCATAAAAAAGGGATTTTTATTTTCTTGAAAATCATTATTTGCATTGTGATAAGACCTGATGATTCTCATGTTGTAAAAGGAGAATAAATTGTCAAATATTATGATTGCTACACATATCCACTTCTATCTCCAATGACTTATTATGGTCTGGCAGGGAAGGATATGATTTACATACCCGAGTGTAACTTTGTTCCCATCTACTGAATTATAAAGAGTTTTAAAACATAAAAATTGAAAGACCAAAGTGTAAAAGAACGTTTAAAATGATCACAGAAAACCAAACCTTAAAAAGAAAATGGCTAAAAAAAGATTTAAAATATGGGTGTCCGTGTTATGTATGGCCCTGTGGCTACCAGTAGCATCCAATCAACCCAACCTTTTTATATTGGAGATAATAAAAAAAACTACTTGGTGGAATCGCCATGATTCAAGTACAGCTGGGAGAATAGGGTGTCGAAATAAAAACAAATCCAAACTGATTTAAGCATGTTCTATTCTTAAATATGGACAAAGTATTTAAACACTGTTTTCAAGTGGTTATATTGTTTTCTACTCTGGCTATGTCTGCTTGTACTGTTTAACTTATTAATAAAAAATAAAAAAATCAAATCTACACTCAGTTTTATACTTTTAGCTTAAAGTTATAGAATATAATAAAGACCCACTAATTTCAGGAGTCAAAAGTGTGCTCTGAGGTTAAAAAAAAAGCATATGTCCTGATCTGAGACTGTTCTAAGATGCCAGAATTTGAGGTTGAAGTTGTAGAATAAAAAAACTTTAGTTAAAATAAAAGCTAAATTAGAAATTGGTCTAAAATCTGATAAAACCCAGGGATTGAGGGGGGATTTTAAGGGGCTGGTAGTAAAAAAGAAAAAATCAATTTAGCTGGAAAAAAGAAATCAAACAAAAAGACTGATTGAAATGGTTCATATACAAAACAGAACTACAGTAGCAGATACGCCCTCACATAACCTGATTCATCACAAGTTTATCTTCAGGCAGGAAGGGTTTTATTTTGTAAACACGCTGCAACAACGTGGATATTACGAATCCCGCACGCTTGGTCTCAGATCTTCGCCGACTACACTTGCTTTTCCACACGACGGGAATCAAAAAAATTCTGTTCAGGCGGCCGGCGGTAGCAGATTTCTCATCAATGAAACTGTGAAAGTTCATATTTTTATCTGATCCACCCTCGCTTCCTGCTCGTCAACCATTCCTAAAAGTCGAGCGCGCCGAAATCCAGAAACGTGAGCCTCGCAGTCAAGAAGGGAGGCGACAAGAGCTCCGCCAACTGAAGATTACCGAGGCGAGGCGTGACAACACAACAAACAGAAACCGTTCGAACATCCTGCTGGTTGTCTCTGCTTTCTGTGTCTCCAAACAATGAGACGTGAGTCATGTCACTGCAAGAAGAGGCAGATCGAGAAGAGCTCCCCTCCCTGATTAAAGGGCATCAAGAAGAAAACCCTACTGTTTCCTCCTCTGTACAATCATTTCTAAACACAAATGTAGTAATCCAAACCTTTAAGGTGTAAAACAAAAGCAACAAACCAGTCCAGCAATGTTCAGCAGAAATACTTTAAGGCTTGTATTTATTAGTAGCAGCAGTCGAAGACAGAGGAAAATGTTTCTAAAAGGTTTCTAAAAAAGTCCCACTTCTCTAAACAGGCTTTGAAGAAGGACACGCCTTATTCTAGTAGAGCATAATAAGCTTCAATTCAGACACGGCCACATTTTGACCACCACAGAAGGCACAGCGGACCTCCTGTATGTGAGGCAGTAGGAGGCAAAAATCGCTTTAAATAGCTCAAATCAACGAATAACTGATAGCTCCTCCAAAAACGCTTAGAACAGCCGGTTTTAAAAGTTAAAAACGCCAAAATTACTTAATAGCATAGTGAGAACCAGCTTACAGTAGCTCTACCACAGAAGCCTACGTCCGTGGCAGAGAAGAGCCGTATAAAAATTATGAAAAAAACCCAACCTAATTCAAATTTTGTGGGTGGAAGGTTCCTGAATGCAGGTGAGAAATACTATATGGAATTTATTTCTCTTGACTCCCAAAGAGGATCTTGATCGTACATCGCGTTGGTGGAGAGAGTAAGCGAGAATATTGCATAGGGGTGGGCAGTATGGCAAAATTTTCATATCACGGTATTTAAAAAAAGTATAACAGTATTACGGTATTTAACTGTATTTTTTTTCCCATCCAAGACCGTTCCTATCCACATTATCTTATAAGAAAGAAGAATATAAAAATGTGCTTTAAATAGCCTATTTTACTGCCATATGGACTGCATCATATTGTTTTTTACAGACACAGATGAATGATACAAAATAATTAAAATGATTATGATTTTAGTAGTCATTCTTGACGTTCTAAGGCTGAAAGTAGAATTTTTTTAAACCTCACGTTGGCGCAAGCAACAAATTGCATCTTCTAATTGCTTTGCATGTAGTACTGAAGAACCCTGCTAGGGGGCAGAGTAAAGACTCAGATCGGATTTTGCCAAAGTTGTAGTGAAGTAAAATAAACATGGCGACTGTAGGAGATTATTAGCTGGTTAATATTCAGATAAGAACAGACAAAAAGACGGCAGAAGTATCGTAGACGGTATGTAAGACATATTTACTGCTATTTTTGATTTATTTCCTACTGCTTTTGCCGCCGTTGACCGCGTTCAACACTTCCCCCTACTGATTACTCTCAATAGCGTTTGTAAAAGATATGCCGTTCGCTTCTCGTCTGACATTTTAAAGCCGATTAACTTTATAAAATATAGACGAGGCTCCTCTTTTTTTGGAATTACTTAATCAGAATTGTGTGCTTCCCTCCTGCCAGCAGCTGTACTTAGTTAAAAACTTTATTTTCTACACTGTTTTAAAGCGTGTGTAGCAGTGAAATCGGTCGTGGCTGAAACACTTCCCCTCATTAAATGTTCCCGAAGTTGTCCGAGCTTTTCACCGGTATAGGCGTATATTAAAAATTCATTTAACGAAAATAAACACCAGTTTTCGGTATGAACCGGTATACGGCCCAGGCCTAATATTGCAGTGATAGCGGGATGTTCTCGTAATACCAGCACCCAGTGCTTCCAGAGAGAGAAAGAGACTTTTCTGTCGCTGGATTTACGATTCAGGAACAGAGAACACAACGTAAGGCAGAGACCGTGGACGAAATACTGTTTCTCTGCATCAAATAAACGTCCTCCGTGCAACATTACAAAGAACTAAAAGGGAAATGATTTATCATATCATCTAAATTCAATCAGGTTTTGCGTTATGATTTGTCTCTATTTTTCTGGGTTTTTTTAAGACAACTTGATGCAGAGGCGCAGAAATGTTCCGCTTTACGCATGGATTTCAAGTAACTAAAATCAATATGGATGTAAGAAAATATTAGCCGTGTTTACACGGAGACAAGTAATCAAATTAAAAGCCTGATTGGAAAAAAAGTGCTTAACATAAACCCGCTATTCAGATAACTCTGACCCGATCACTCTCACTCGGATCAACATTTCATTCCGATTGAGATAGGTGGGTTATGACAATAGTTAATCCTGTCGTGGTGCATGTAAACCCTTATTCCAAAAGTGGGTCATTACTGCGTACGTATGTATTTTTATGGATGGGTTAGGGATAATCTGAGCTAGGATCAGATTGAAGACATTTTGCACATGTAAACGGAGCTATTGATACGCCTATATCGCAATATTGTATCGATATTCAAAGGCATTGTATCAAAAAAAATTTTTTTGAATAGAGCCTTTAACGATGACGATGTCATTTTTGAAGTAAAATTAAAAGTATGACCGCTAGTTTACTGTTTTCACCTCCTTCGTTCCAGTGGATCAACTAGATCTAGTAACAAAACTGGATGTTTTCTGTAAGAAACAGGTTAAAGTGTTTAGAAAATAGACTGGCTGCTTTGCAAAGGCCAGTAAATAGCGCGTTAAGTAGCAGTGTCATATTGCTGACATATTGCATCTTTCCACTCTGCATTTTCTTTCAAATTCTATAAATATATGTACTATGGAGGAAAAGAGAAACATGAATTGGCAAATATTTGGAGACCCACTGTAGAAAAAGCAAGCGGAAAAATTAAACGTTTTTGGAAGGGAATTCATGGAAAAAGAGCTGGTTAGTGCTATGTGGAAAAAATAAAAAGATTCTCATTAAAATATCTAAAAATCAAATCGCAAGCCCAAAAATCTATTACATTGTTTGGCATACTTTGCCCTTTTTACAGTTAAAATATAAAGGAAATGTTAAGACGGCCAGTTTGAGGCTTAGATCTGAAAAGGTTAAAATCGTTTCCCCTGATGAACAGCTGCTCACTCAGTGTTGCATCATTGAATTACCTTAATTATATGAAAAAAATCCTTTTTATTAGCACTCACCCATATCAATACTGAATTGGAACAGATCGGATCGGGACAACCGATTCCAACTCTTGAGAATCGGATTCTTGAAAATGAATCGATCTACATGGACGCGTCACGTCTGTCCATGCGTCTGCGGTTGCGTCATTACCGTTGTTGCTGTGTCTGACGCAGTCCTGCAGCACGGCGTGCCACTTCTTCTGCTCCTTCTCCGTCACCACGCAGAAGTAGTAGTGGCGAGCGTACGGGTGCCACAGGATCAGGGGGAACTGGGTCGCACACTTGATGAAGGGAGCGTTGCCCACTTTGGCTTTGATGCCTGAAACAGGTTGGAGAAAGGGGGGGGGGGGGGGGGGGGGCCCCCCCCCCACTCATAGTACTGTAAGCACAAAATACTCATTTATTCACATATCTACACATATTATGGGTAAATACCTCAGCGTTTCATTCATCTGACTATAACATTGTCTTCAGTACTATTGGTGGGCAATGTATACATAAGTAACCAGAAAAGATTACTATTTAAACTTGATTTTAGAATATTTAACTTATATTTTATTTAAAATATCGTTATTTTTATGTTGTGAGAATTTTTGTTTTACATTATTTTGTAAAAAAAAAAAAAAAGTCTTGAATATTCTTTAAATGCATTTTACACAATAAATCTTCAAATAATATTCTAAACCTTTATGAAGTGGTTCTGCTGCCATGATAATGTTCATTAATGTTCATTGTGACGTATATATAAAGACAAAAAAGAACATATAGTCATACATATCCTCATCGCACACGCTTTAGATCACTTCACAATATAGATTTGAGGCCATATCACCCAGCCCTAGTCTTCAGGTACAAATTTAATTTGACCTTTGACCCTCAAGGTATACTGCGTTATCCATTTTAAAACCAGGTTTGCCATTGTTCCACCTGTTACAACACCCGATTTTGTCCAATTTTCAGTCATCTAGCTGGTCTGTATTCTATCCACAGTAATTCTACTGACATCAAAATAGTCCCACAGCATGATGCCGCCACCGCCGTGGTACATTGCTCATAGTTTGGGATCGTTCTACCGTAACGTCCTGCTGCCCGAACCGTTTTTCCTTCCTGTTTGTGAAACAGAAACAACTCCACGGCATGGTGCTGCCACCACCGTGCTTGATAGTTGGAACACTGTTCACCTAGACTCTTCCTAACATCATTGGTCATTTCGACCTTAAAGACAAAAATTTGTGATTGATTCGGTCTGCTGGTTTTTGGGAGAGGCCTTACGTCTTCGTCGGCATCCTCTGGATCCTTTAAAGAGCTGATAGTTTTGATTGTATTGGGGCGAAATAAAGGATTGATAATTATAAAATAAAATTCATTAGTTCTCATGTTCAGGAGTTCCCACCTGGCAGGCTGGCGTTGATCAGCTTCATGTACTCCTCCATGGAGGTCAGGGCCTTGTACCCGGCGCAGTTGATGGAAACCTTCGGATGCAGCCCTCGGTCGTGGGCCTGCAAACCAAACCGGTTTCACACAAAAACGCCCAGACATTCAGAGCAGGCATCAGTTTACTCTGGCAGCTCACTTACCGTCTTGCTCTCGTGGAGTTCGATGGCGTAGCTGTTTGGTACGGACACAAAGCGGTTCCTCCACTTCCGGTTCTCCTCCAGGTACTGGAACAAACTCCCGGAGAAGACGGTGCGACCCGCCAGAGGGTCCTGGAAGAACAGAATCCAGAAATCTCGCATTAAATCAGGGTCTGTAGTTCCGGGTGATGTTGCTGACACAAGTTAGACTGATAGGGGAGTTTATTTGGTTATATTTGCGAGTCATTTAGGCTTTATTCAAGTCCCAAGACTCTTAAAGCTTGAGCAGAAATTTGGGAGGAGATTTTTACCTTGAGGTTTTTACACTAGGATGTACGCCACTTTGTTTAGAGATACTTCCCACTCAGACTAAACTTATAAAACAGATTTGTTGCATAATTTAACTTTTAATTATACTCAAATGTAGTTACGTTTTTGCGCCGTCATGTTTTGCGAGCTTAAATGTATTTCCAGCAGCAGTAAGAGTCAGGAAATACAGACCCGCAGTATCAGGCAGGAGTTGATGTCACTGTTAATCATGAAATTAAACTAATAGTGGAAAGCAGTAGAAAGATGGAGATTTTCCATGCATACGAGCAGCTGCCCACATCTCTGTTCATGTGTGAAATGTGCTCCACTTTCCCTGCATCGACGGCTGGACAAGCTTGTTACACCCCTAATGGTACATGTATTCGACTTCATTAACATGTAGTTAATTCATTTCAGCTTGTTTCTTATTTACGCAGAGAGGAGCTTCCCATTTTCTATAAAAAAATTGTTTTGCAGAATTAAAAATACGGTTTAAAATACAGCTGAAAACAACCGCTGCCCTCTAGGATTGGGTTTCGGTAAAGGATTTCAGTGATCTTAGAGAAAACTTTATAAAAGATGTGTAAATGTTACAGTTCTCTTTACATTGGAGTGAATTTACCAGAGCAACATGTTGTAAAATATATACAATGTGAGTGGATCCGGTTTGTTATTCTCGTATTTGTAGTTGTTTTTTTCCCCCATCTGTTCAACAAACTTGTAAAATAAAAAAATACGGTTGAAATCAACCCGTAATTTTAACCCAGTCTTTTGTTTCACCAACTATTGGTTTGAGTAAATTATCAAACTATTGGGTTATCTACCCAACAATAGATCCTATAACTTGGTGACATTGCCCAACAGTTTCAATCCAACGTTTGGGTTGTTCTTTAGAAAGTGTGAAGTTTGTTAAAATCAACAGAACCAAGTAAAAATAACAATTCTTAAAAAGAAAGATTTTCAAGAACTTTTAGAGATTTAAGTTTTGCTTTACAACAATCGTTCGACACACTGGAACTCATCCCTCATCGCTGAGATTTTTGATGTGTCTCCGTCCGAACATTGGTGTTTATCATATAAACAGCTGGAAGTTTAATTAAAACGTAACACATGCTGCTGGGCTCCTGTTAGTTTGATTAGATTTATGTACGCAGCAGCAACAGGAGAATCATTACGGACGAGTGACCCGCTCAGCGTCAGAGGAGTTAATTTACCTAAACAGCCCGGCGGTTGGTTAGGCTCCTAGGGATGAAGGTTGAGGTTAACAGAGTGGAAACAGGCAGGTAAAACTCGGCCAAAACGAACCAAGTAATGATTTCACAAGATTTCTCCCTTTTGTCCGGGTCTTTCTTTCCGATTTTCAAGTCGAACTTTCTCTCTTCAACCATTTTTTTACCCGATCGTAGCATCCATGCACACAGTGCTGCAGGGCAAAAAGAGCTTCTGCACCCGCAACCCAGAGCCGTGCAAGAACAATGGTGTCGATAAAATAAGGGATGTAGATATCACTGAGGTAGATTGTCCCTGTGCGGATGGTCAAAAAAAAGATACATCACAAATCAAAGTAAATTTACCACAAAGCGTTTATCTAAAAGAGGTTTCATGGTCATAAAAGTGTATCAATTCCATATTTTAATGATTAAAGCAGTTTGACATGCATTTGTTGTATGAAAAGTGCTTAGAAAAGTTTAATTTGATGTATTTCTTAGTGTTCCCATGCTAACTGTGCTAGCAGTAAATGTGGCGTTGCACGCTGGCAGGTTGTTATAACAAATTCAAATGTTCTTATAAAAGGATTTAGGCTATAAGTAAACTTCAGCATACATCACATGAAGTGAAAAGAGCAGATCCTACCATGAGACTTTGGATCCCGTCTCTTCGTGGTTATTAACCATTGCCTTTAGTGTATTTCATTGGCTGAGAACCTATTGAATTTCACATTACTGTGCTCCTTTTGTCCAATTGTGCAGCCTACTGTGCTGAATGTGTTTATTTCAAAGCTATGTAGCGTCAGTAACTGTGTTTTATTGCACCTCGAGCTGCTACTCCCGTGACACTGAAGTGCTCATCAAGCCTAGTTTATATGTCTCCGTTGAAATGGATTGACGCAACGCAGTTATCTGTCGACAACAGCCAGAGATCGTTTCACCAGAACAGTGCTCTATAGTTGCGGTAATCAGTTGTCAATGCAGCGTTTGGACACTTTATGCTTTATATTGAAAGGAAAGATATCATAAGTTACATGATAAGTTAACAAAATGTGACACAAAGCAGCTATAAACTGCTTTGCAAAAGATTTTTTTACTCCATGACATTTTGTACATGTTGTTGCGTTAAAACCATAAATGTTACTTTGCTTTATTAGGGTTTTATGTCACAGACCATCAAAAAGTAGGGCTCAACTGTGAAGTAAATTGAAACAGAACACATGCCTTTTTAAGTTTTACATGTATCCATCTTCAGCTCCACTCAGTCAATACTTTAGTAGACCCTTGGAGGTTTTCTCCAACACTTGTTTTCATCTAAAGACTAAAAGTTCGCTACATTCTTCTGACTGAGATCACTCGTGATTCTTGTCTCAAATTCCCACCTGGCTTTAGAGCTCAACCTTAACTGGATCATTGTAAGCCATGAATGTCCTCCAGTGTTTTTCCAACCCCTCAGCTGATGGCTGGTTAACAGGCTTTTGCTGAACTGCAATCAAACAAATCAGGTGTGCTGTAGCAGGGAAACAACATTATTCGCTCTTGAATGAAGCCCACTAGTGCTCCATCTATCCTCCCATCATCTGCGATGAGCTTCCCTGTCTTCTTCTGGCTCTCTCTTGCAAGAATTGCTTCCCTAAAGGTCAGCTTTTATGAAAGTAAGTTGAAATTCTACTTTAATTATCTGCTCCATGTTGCATTCAGCGGTAAAAACCTGCCTTTCTGTGCAGCAGCTGCGACTGCGTCCCGCCTCCTCCTTCGATCTCAAAGCGGACGACGTTGAAGAGGGCGACGGCGTACTGCTTCTCGTACAGATCGGCAAACTGTCTCATCACGTCTCTGGTCCGAGCTGCAGGAGGGAGACAAAAAAAAAATCATCATTTACCGATTTTATTTTCTGTCAAAATTTGTCGGAAACAAATATAAAATGAGAGGGAGTGAATGTTGACTTGTTTATTGTAAATGCAAAACCACAAGTTGGAAAATCTATACAGTTATTTATCAGTGAAGATATAATTGGCAGCAATTTTATTTGGATTTCTTCATCAAATATTAACTGGAAAGAGTTAACCTGCAGGCTTTGTGTGTTTTAGAGGATAATTTAAATATAGTTTACTGAGTTGCATGAATAACGAGCAATAAAACGCTAATTCGTGAAGTGGCCAGGATGGAAATCAGCTCTTTAGGGTTTGGGATCGTGATCGGAGGTGGAGAAGTGTAGAGTGTGTTCTCTGAGTCGGGGACGAGGTCCAGGCCCCACATGGAGGAGTTCAAGGATCGGGCCCACTAACTGCTCGATCTATAGTCAACAACGCTGGATAGTGAAATTACTTAATCCAGTTAGTCAAAAAAAAAGTGTTTTCCATCCATATGAGAAGCAACTAATTTAGATTTCAGATTATTTTTTAGCAGCCGTAACTAAAGGAACCTTTTACATGTGGATTTATCCTAAAATAAAAGTATTTTGAGGCGTCCCATGAACAGAGGCATCAGTCTTCGTCTTCCTCCCCCTCGTACAATCTCAAATAAAGGCCGATATAGCCACAAAACCTTTAAGTAAACAGAGCAACAAAAAATAATCCAGTTTCTGACAGCTTGGATAGTGTTCTACAGCATCCCAACAAAACATTCCTGGGAACCTCCTGCAGAAGATAAGCCTAGCTTTTTACTGCCATTAAACAAGTGAGATCTGGACCCTTGTCTGTTTATGGAAGCATCGGGACAGGAAAGAGGGACCAGAGCTGCGGTGGGAGAGCAGGAAGGAAAACGCTGACAGGACAGGATAGACAGGGAGGGAATGTGTAGGAGACTGGGCACAGGCTTATTAAAAAACAGCAGGTCACACACGGATGAGATAAGAAGACTGGTCAAAAGACTGGGGCAGCAGAAACAGGTGAAGAAAAACAGCGAATGTTGCAAGACACAAAGAGGTTTAGCTATCAGCTTCCAGTTATTGTTTCATGATAACCGGCATCCCTGTAAATAATTATTTTGGGCCCCTCTGCTTTGTAGAATTGTTTTAGTTTAGTCACATTTGACAGTTATTGATCAATAATATATATTTTTTGACAGTCATGCCACTGAATCTCGACTTTGGCCACTTAAAAAATCTCAGTTTTGTTTTCTTTTAGCGTTTCTAAGGTTTACCTGTCGGTGTGTTTTAGATCATCGACCGGCTCCTTAGAACAAGTTTGCTTGGAGTTAAGGTCACCAAAACTAACTAATGGACTGAGATGCTCTCTTACATTTTTCTGCTGGAAAGCAGAATCCATGGTTCCAACAATGTAATGAAGCAGCGAAGCAGACCAGACCATAACACAACCACCACCGTGTTTTATGTTGGCGTCAGTGGTCGCATTAACTGAATATTTTCAGTATTTAACCTTTTTTATTAGAATAGCGAAGGAAAAACCGTCATTTTGACAGATTACCATTCACAACTGTGACCGCTTTTTGCCAATATGTCGATATTTTCAACTTTACGAGCCACGGTACAGATAACTAAATCTATTTAAGATTCCCTGGAGCGCATAATCTCGGACACAGAAACTATGGTCAATGCATCTTGCTAACCGGAATCTTACTGCATGTTGAAAGGTTACTGAGGCTTTTGGAGTGACACTGTGGCCCGGTGCGGCTGGTTAGACGCGCTCCAAAGATCCCGATGTGTTCCAAACGCGGACGCCTGCTGCTGGCTTTCCTCCAAATGAAGCGATAGCTTACAGATCAGGAAACGCTTCGTTCAGAGAGTCGGCTTCTGATCGCTTCAATTGGAGGAATGTTTGCCCATTTTAAAACTTGGTGAAGTGACGCTTAATTCCAGTCTCCAGAGTTGCAGCGGAGCGTGGATTTAGCCTCCAGATGAACATCTAAACCTCCCATGAGAAGTCATCAGTCTGAGGCAAAAATTCAGAACCTCATGACAACAACCTCTGCAGTAATCCCACTATTTGATTACACACAAATAAGTGCGCATTTCATTTCCACGCAAAGCATAGAGGTTGTGAAACCACATGCGACAGCAGGTTTTCTCATTTGAAGCGCAATTGTTTAATTTCATTTTTTATATGTAGCCAAAAGCGTAATTTTAACGGGGGACATGTCCCCAGCAATACTTATGGTTGACGGGTTAGTCCCCACCAAACCTGATGCAGAAATTTTGACTGACCTAACAGCCACTTCTGCTCCCAGCAAAGTTTCCGCATATGTATCTAAACAGAATATTACTTAATTCACTCTATTCCGTTTTTTTATGCTGATCATCTAATTAGCGCGATAATTTATAATAAAGCTCTGCAGTGGGCCACTAAAATTATTCCTAATCTACGTGTCAAGATGTTGCTGGCACACAGCATGCGTCATGATGTGAAAGTCAGACTGTGCAATGTGAGTAAAGTTTAAATTTGTGTCTGGGAAAAGTGTAAAAAAAAAGTATGCGGCGAAGAATTTTACAGCCTTAAAACATGATTGTAAAAAATAAAGATGACTACTTTGCAGATTTCACTTGTTGCGGATTACTTTTAAAATAGAACCCCGCAATAAATAAGGGACCATTGCAAATTAAATTTAATGGGTCTGGTTTCTTTACTGCAGGTGGGTAGCAAGAAAAAAAAATTCATGTAATATTTGTGCTTGTTCAAGACTCCCAAAGATAATATGTTGACATACTGCGTTTGTGTAGAGAATAATACTTTGCGCTGAAGGCGAAAAATTCTCGCTATCTCTGCATCAAGCTGCCAGAGACAGAGAACATTCTGTGACGCAGGAACGGAAAACCATGGAGTGGACAACATTTCCAACAAAATTGGGAAAAAAAATCAAAAAGAAAAATAACTTGATCCAATAGTGAAAGTAAATAATAGTGCAGTGAATTATTAGTCTTTCATTATTTGGATGCTACAGCTGAAATTTATATTGTGCAGAAGGCAAACACTGTCCACTGGAATCGCTGGATGGATAGCGAAAGGCAACTTCGGGAAAAATTCCCTCCTGCTCCCTCCACCAAAACAACATATGAACATTTTCTTCTTTGGGACTCTTACACAAAACATTACAAGTTATGTCCACTCGCTTAAAAAAAAAAAAAAAAAAAACTTCCTCCGTGAGCCGTGAAGTTCAATTTGGGTTTTTCCCACCTGAAACAACTTTATCGACAGGATAAAACGCTAAACAAGACCATTTACTATTTTTGGCTTTGTGCTGCTTCTGAGCCTGTATGACTTGTCATAATGGACCAATCAATCTGCTTTCTGGCAGAAAATCCTGAAGGGGAACGTCCATCCAACAGTTCGTGACCTCAATGTCAACTGTACTTAGTTATGCAGGAAAAAACACACCAGGAAAGTCTAACTTTTCACAAAGAAGGCCTGGTTGGTGCTCATCTAACTCTTTCTCCTCTTGGGTTTCTTTCTTAAAGAATCGTTTTCTGATCTTAAATTAAATTCTCAGCCTGTCTCGTCGAAAGCAAAATGAAAAGTGATGACTCAACAGTTTGGCACACTGGAATCTCGTTTCAGCACCTCCCACCTGCGCTCTGATCTCCAAATATACAAGCACTTTCAACTGACTGGATATCAGCCTCCATACCGACTGCATTTTTCACCAGATAAATATTAAAGTTCCTACACCAGTCGTCCTGGTTTAATGGTTTAAATGGTTTGCTGAGGAACACAGATCAGAAAGTGTCAAAAGAAAACAAAAAACGTCTGTGTGAAACCACCTGTCAGGTGTGATAATGATATTTCAGACTGTGGCTGGACCCTGATATTCCTTCATGTCCACAGCTAGTTAAATACAGACACCAGACCTCTGCTTTGATGCTGAGAAAAAATAAAAGAGACTAAAGAGCTTTACTGTTGGGAGTTGTGAAGGACTGCTGACCAAGACGGATTGCAAATTGGGTTTTCGATTTTTTCTCCTTTCCAGGAAATAGTGATTTTTATTCCCTGAGGTCAGACTGTGGTGAAGGAGATGAGGAAACAGGTGGTCTATCTTATGTAACCCTGTTGTTTTCTACATCACAGGGAGCCTCATTCAGACCGACCGAAGAAAAGAAATAAAAGGCTTACAGACGGCAGGATTCTGGAAATATTCCCGTTTATTGCTGCATTTTCTGCAGACTGAGACCGTTCAAGGGGTTTCCTTTTACAGTTCAGGTGTTCCTGGTGATCCAGTAACAACAGCAGGTAACCCATTGTGAAGTTTTGCATAAATAAGATATCTGTTTCCTGTCGCTATCTGTGAGCATTTGCATGCAACAGGACAATACGGTGCAAAAGTTTTGAATCATCCCATGCCCTGCAAACATATTCTATCCCTTTTACTTTTCACATTTTGCCATAATTGCAACACTTTTTGAAACACTTTTTGGTGCAACTGAAGCTGCAAGTGGTTCAAAAAGGCTCATTCTGTCTGCTTAATAACTAATTTGGAGGATTTTCTTCTCAAAGACGAAAGTGTTTTTAAGGTGGAATCATCTTTATCGCCTTTGAACATCAGAGGACTGATATTTTTCCTAATTCTCATTTGATAAACAGCTCCAGCTAACTTCAACTAGATGAAGCTGTCTGAACAGAAACATAAACTGGATTCAGGTCTGGATTCTGACCAGGCGGTGCTGCCATATGAATATGCTTTTATCTATCCCAGCAGTCTGCAACTCCGGTCCTCAAGGGCCATCGCGAAGCAACAGTCGGATGCATCCCTGCTCCAACACAACTGGAAATAAATGAGTAAATGACCAGGCCTTTGCTAAACCTGCTGACATGCCAAGGATGTAATTCAACCTTTTGATTCAGGGGAGCAAAGGATGGTGGCACTGAAGGACAGGAGTTGCAGATGCCTGATCTAAACAACTCCAATGCAGTTCTGCCTGGAGACGCACCTTAACGTTCAGATCAGAGATGAATAAAAATTCAGATCTTTTCCCAGAAGTTGTGGATGAATGAAAACGACTCGAGGTCAGACATTTTTAGAATCAAAGGGAGGAAGCACTAATTTAAAAGGAAACTGTAATGCACAACCTAGCAAGAGAGAGCAAGACTTTGAGCAGATAACAGTAAGGATAAATGGTGTGTAGGAAAGTAGTTACATTTAATCCTTTTCAGCTTTCAAATATTGGAATATTCTGGACGTTGAAAATTGAGCAGTTTGTTGGAAATCTTGTAGTTGAGGTAAATATCTACATACGTCTAAAAAAATACACACAATGTGGTTGTAGTGATGCTAGCTGTTTGTGGGCAATATAAAAGTTATAAGGTAGAAATTATATAAATCTAGCCAAAGGTAAAGATTTTGACTATACCGCCATGCCACAGTTATGCATTTTGATGATGTCATGAAGATGTGCTTACATAGTCTGTTATCAGGTAAACAAGGAAGAAAATGCTCATTATCAGTGTTTCCCTTCATATTTGGTATTAAAAGTTTAAAGTTTGTTGTATTTCATTTATTGGAGAATAAACCTGTTGAACTCGCAGAATTTTTAATACAAATATGAGCAGTTTTCTTTTTGTGCAATATTAAACGTATAATTAAGTTACCAGAAAAAGACAAGTTTGAACTTTATTTTCATAATATTTAGGGTTTTTTTTATTTAAAAAATATCTTAATCTTTATGTTATGAGAATGTTTCTATTGCATTATTTTGGAAAACGAACTGAATATTTTTTAAATGTATTTCTTGCACAATAACTCTTCTTCGAATGGCATTCTAAACCTTTTTGAAGCTGCTGCAATATATCTGCAAAGTGACAATCTTCATAAGCAGTCATTTTGAAAGAAATCTAAAGAAAAGAAGATAATATATAACAATACGTATCGTTACCACACATGCTTTAGATTATATAGCAATATAAATTTGAGGGCATATCGCCCAGCCCTACTAGCCGTTGAAACTGCGCTAATTGCTAAAGCTAGGCTGCTAAAGCTAGGTTTAAAAGTGTGGTCATCATTTTGTCTTAAAACAGTTTTTTACATCGACTGCCCTTTTTCTTTTTTTAAAAAGCTCTTTAGTTAGGCTCGAATTTTTCACTTTTATCAATAAAAAGAATGAAACAGGGAACATAAACACCAACAGAACTAGCATAGGAGGCACCAGTTGGATACTATAGTGAATAAGAGTTGCTAATGGCTAGAATCTCTTATCCAAGCGGTATGATGTCGGTTTTTGCCCAAATATAAATCGACCGATCAGAGCAGAAAGACTGAGAGCAAATATTTTTAATGTTGATTTTATGTAATCTAGATTTTTTGAAAATAGAGCAGTCAAAGTAGGATCATTTTAAAACTAAAGAAATAAGAATACAGGGCTCACACTTTTAAGCCTAGCTTTAGCATCCTATATTAGCATAGTTAGCATAGCTTACACAGAAATTGGAATCAGCTAAAAACGGCAAAGCTCAAAAAAAATTCTCTTTTACCCTTTGCCTCTTTACTTTTCCCACATTTTTAGGCTTCATATTAGGGATATGCTGGCGTCCTGTTCAGAGTGTACCCTGCCTAACGCCTGATAATTGCTGGGATAGGCTCCAGCTGCCCCGTGACCCTGAATTGGATAAGCGGTTAAGAAGATGGATGGATGGATGGATGGATTAGGGATATGAATCTAACAACTCACGATTACATTCCGATTATTGGAGTGGCGAATCGATTCAGAACCGATTCTCAATTCAGAACCGATTCACAATCAATACTATTAGGTTTTTTTTAAATGACCCAATTTCTAGGGCTGAGACGATATGCTTTTCACCAGATTAAATTATTCAATTATTGTTTTTCTGTAAGTGCCGATTAAATTTCAATTGAGATTCTTCAATATTTCAGATTTTTAATTCACAATAGTGTTGAAAAGATATAATTTTCTGAATGTTCTACTTGCCACATCTTAAACCTTTACAACAGAATGAATGAAAAGTAAAGACTTTCTAATGTAAACTGCAATATACTTAAATATACTTCATAATAAAGTGAAATTAAACCTTTTTTCCAAGCCTGGGCTGCGTGTAAAAAAAAAAAAACCTTTTTTTTTAAAAATCAATATTTTTTTTTTTATTTATTTAAAAAATTTATTCAAAATCGTCAAGCAAAGAATCTAGATTGTTATGTGAATCAAATTTCCCCCCACTCCTACTTCATTTGTCATCAGTATCAGTAACAACAAATGAAATTCCCCAAAGACAGACATGCCTTCAGGAAATCTGAGTGATTCTAAATTAAGATTATAAAAAAAACACATTAATGTTTGGCTGCTTTGAAATAAAGAATACAGAACAATGACCCATTACTTTTGCACAGCTGCATGCAAACAAACCCAAACTGCAAACAACGAAGTCAGACCAGGACGTGTAATAACATACATGAACCCTAATGCTCACATGCGGCTTTTAAAGGACGAGTCAAACGAGGGAGACGAGCAGGTAGAGACGGCACCGAATGAGGGAGACTAAAACTCTGACATGTCTTTACCTGCTGCTCCTCATTATCCTCCCCCTGCGACTGCTCCCTTCGTCTGCTGCACTCGGCCCTGTTCGAGGCAGTCCAACAGAAAGCAGGCTGCAAAGCAAAGCGAGAAGTAACGGGATTCCTGTAACGCGTCAGGAGGAAGACGAGGCAGAAATCTGAACAGAAGACCACGACGTCTGGTCTTCAGCTTTAATCTGAACGTTTTTTTTGTGGGGGGTTTTTCTGTCGTATTTAGCACAAATCATCATTTAGGTCGTTAAACAACATGCTTTAGTCGTGTTTAGGTTGCAAGCGTGGGTGCTGCATCTTCATCTCACACCGTTTCTGCTAATCCAGTATGGATGACCAAGCGTGTTTAGGATCTTTATTTTGCAGAGGGACACAGGGATGTTTCTGTTCTCATTTTTCTATTAAAATGCAGTTTAAGTAAAAAATAAAATAAAATAAAAAAAAAATCGAACAAACATTGAGCCTAAATCACTAGAACCAGGAAAGTAGAGCACATCACCCTAGTTCTAAAGTCCTTACTCTGGCTCCCTGTAGACTTTAAAATACTCCTACTAGTTTATAAATCCCTAATTGGATTAGCACTAAAATATGTGGACGACCCGTTGTCACTATACCAACCCAGCAGACTAATCAGGTCCTCCAACGTTTAATAAACATTCATAGAATCAGAACCAAACATGGAGAATCAGCTTTCACTTTTTATGCCCCACAAATCTGAAAAAAAAAAATTCCTGATGACTGAAAAGCTGCTGAATCATTCGATTCTTTCAAATCAAAGATTAAAACTATCCTGTTTAGAGATGCTTTTGAGTAATATTCTAATATAGATTTTTGACAAATTTTCTTTTTATGCTTTTTTTTTCTTCTCCAAATGACGTGTGATTTTATTTTATGCTCCAATGACTATTGTTATCCTTTCATTACTGTTATTTCTAAATGTTTTAATCGATGCTTGTGTTTCATCACTTTCATGATTTTACATACATTTTTTTTCTTATGCTTTTCCTAAATTGTTGTTTTAATCAAATGATAAATGTTTTCTTTTATTGTTTTGTTGTTTCTCTGTTTTTAATTTTTTCACTCTTTTATAATTTATTTGGGTTCTTTGCCACCAAATCATGTAAAGCCCCTTGTATTAGCTTGTGTTTAATGTTTGCTATACAAATAAAATTCACTTGCCTCTTAAGCCCGAGGCTGTTTTTACCATATTTGGCATACCTACACTCTGGAAGGCTTTTTACTGCTTGTAAAAGGTTTAAATGTTCAAACTGCTCTCATTTAAAAGGAAGGTACAAAAAATATAAACGTAACACCTTTTTTTCTGCTCCCATTTTTCATGAGATGGACTTAAAGATCTAAAATTCATTCCAGATACACAATATTAACATTTCTCTCAATCAGTCTAAATGTGTGATAGTGAGCACTTCTGCTTTGCTGAGATAATCCATCCCAGCTCACAGGTGTGCCACATCAACATGCTGATCTGACATCATGATTAGTGCACAGGTGTACCTTATACTGCCCACAATAAAAGGCCATCCTGGAATGTGCAGTTTTTTATGCTTTATTGGGGGTCTGGGGACTCAGAACCGGACAGTTTCTGGTGTGACCACCATTTGCCTCATGCAGTGCAACACATCTTCTTCGCATAGAGTTTATCAGATTGTCAATTGTGGCCTGTGGAATGTTGGTCCACTCCTCTTCAATGGCTGGGCGAAGTTGTTGGATATTAGTGGGAACTGGTACACGCTGTCGTATACGCCGGTCAAGCACATCCCAAACATGCTCAATGGGTGACATGTCCGGTGAGTATGCTGGCCATGCAAGAACTGGGACATTTTCAGCTTCCAAGAATTGTGTACAGATCCTTGCAACATGGGGCCTTGCATTATTTTGCTGAAACATGAGGTGATGTTCATGGATGTATGGCACAACAATGGGCCTCAGGATCTCATCACGGTATCTCTGTGAATTCAAAATGCCATCAATAAAATGCACCTGAGTTCTTCGTCCATAACAGATGCCTGCCCATACCATAACCCCACCACCACCGTGGGCCACTCGATCCACAACATTGACCTCAGCAAAGCGCTCACCCACACGACGCCACACACGCTGTCTGCCATCTGCCCTGAACAATGTAAACTGAGATTCATCCGTGAAGAGAACACCTCTCCAACGTGCCGGACGCCATCGAATGTGAGCATTTGCCCACTCACGTCTGTTACGGCGACCAGTTGGAGTCAGGTCAATACCCCGATGAGGACGACGAGCATGCAGTTGAGCTTCCCAGAGACGGTTTCTGACAGTTTGTGCAGAAATTGTTTGATTATGCAAACCAATTGTTTCAGCAGCTGTCTGAGTGGCTGGTCTCAGACGATCTTGGAGGTGAACCTCCTGGATGTGGAGGTCCTGGGCTGGTGTGGTTACACGTGGTCTGCGGTTGTGAGGCCGGTTGGATGTGCTGCCATATTCTCTGAAACGCCTTTGGAGACGGCTTATGGTGGAGAAATGAACATTCAATGCACGAGCAACAGATCTGGTTGACATTCCTGCTGTCAGCATGCCAATTGCACGCTCCCTCAATGCTTGTGGCATCTGTGGCATTTTGCTGTGAGACATAACTGCACATTCCAGGGTGGCCTTTTATTGTGGGCAGTATAAGGTACACCTGTGCACTAATCATGATGTCAGATCAGCATCTTGATGTGGCACACCTGTGAGCTGGGATGGATTATCTCAGCAAAGCAGAAGTGCTCACTGTCATACATTTAGACTGATTTGTGAACAATGTTTGAGAGAAATGGTAATATTGTGTATCTGGATTGAATTTTAGATCTTTAAGTCCATCTCATGAAAAATGGGAGCAGAAACAAAGGTGTTACGTTTATATTTTTGTTGAGTGTATGTGGGGATACTGTGAAAGTGAATATTCTTAACAAAATCATAGTGGGCATGAGTAATTGAGGTTGAAAGACAGAAAATATGACATATGAACATGAATTCCTCCAGAAAAAAAATACACATTAGCAGCTTGTTTTCATTGTAAAGAAGCAAATAAACATAATAAATAGCAACTTCTCACTGATTGACTTTAGACCAACTGCTGGTGTCTGTAATAAAAAATAATGGAAAATTAAATGTTACTCTAGAAGGCTCAAGGACGATGTGGGGGGAAAAAAATGGCATTCCCACACCATGATGCTGCCACTGCCTTGTCTCCTTTATGGGATGTTGTCAGATTGCTTTTACAGCGTTTGAATCAAGGCAAAAAAAAAAAAGCATTTATTGCTCTAATCTGATCAATGTAAATAATCTATGTCGTTATCAGCCGATAAGGCTGAATTTGAACGTTTTTTTTTTTTTAACCCTAGTTTTCCCCGGGGTTCTTTTCTAGAATGGATGGGGTTCATCTAGATGTTCCTTATAACAACGTCAAAGCTGAATCTGGCCTCACATTACCAGTTAAAGAGAAACATTTCACCTGCTGAAACATGAGCCCAAAGCATGTCTGGCCCACTACTGTGCTATTGGACCTTTGCATCAAAAAGAAAAAAAAAACCCTGGTCTTCAAATACCCAAAAGCTTAAAGCTTCAACTACTTTTTTCCCCCAAAAAATGCATCAACAAACAGCCAATTGTTTGATTATTTAATTGAAGTTTGGTAAAAAAAAAAAAAAATTAGGCATAATTGTCGACATTTGCTTTGTTGCATAAATGGTCATCATTTTGTAAACCCTAGAACTTCTGACACTCAATCTGAATTCAGATCGCATCTTTTATAGTCAGTTATTCATAAAATTGAATAATTTTCTTTATTTTTTTGTTAGTATTGGCCAGTAAATTTAGGATTTGTGCATCTCTACTCGTTAAAACAAACATTCTAACCACAACCAAAGCCCAAACCATGATGGGACTACTACCATTCCCAAAGACTTGATCCGAAAAAACCAACCAGCAAATTATCAAAACTGGCAAATCTTCCCCTGACTGGCTCTCCTGACCGCTGCAAAATCAGATTTTTCCATTTTCTGATGCTCTAAATGCACCAACACTGAAAACTGCTGCTTTCTTTAGTCTTGTAAACACTTCAGCAGACGGTCCACTTTAGTTTGAGTTTAGTCAAAATCGGATTAAGGTTAGAAACATTAATTAGATGCATAAATGAACATCTTTGCTCCGGGTCAGGTATCGTCACACACCAATATCAGAAGCATCCACTACATACGTCTCCACACTTTATTCATAAATCTTTGCTTATAACAATGATACTAAACATATTTATACCAGATCTGCTGCTGCTGCTGCTCCATCCCATTACAACCACAAAACCAGAAACATCTAAAAAGTGTGGTGTACATTTGTATCCAGGTCAACATTTATCCCAGCTACATCTAGAGACGTTCCTCCGTATTTTCCTTACCCATCTTTACCATTTCCTTTAAAGTTTTCACATCAACTCTGGCCATCTTTTTTAAATTTTTTGTCTCTCTCCCCACAGTATGATGCTGCCACCACCATGTCTCATCTGACCAGAGCACCTTCATGCACATTTTCTTTTTTTTATCCCAAAACATGATTTCCAACAATGACTTTCTGGAAAGCAAAACCGGCCGCTTTCCCGTAAACATACTTTCCCACCAGAGGTGTGGACCTCTGCAGCTCCTCCAGAGTTGCCAGATGCCTCTTGGCTGCTTTTCTACTTTGCCCTGCTAGCCGGTTTAGGTCAGAGGTGTCAAAAGTCCTTTCCTAGAGAATCCAGCATCCTGCGACTTAGAGAACTAAATAATTGGGACGTCAGCAGGACTCTGTAGATCTCAACTAAATGCTGAGGCGGAAAATTCAGCTTTTTGATTCAGGAAGCTGCAGGACATCTAACAATCTTCTGTTTTCCATCTATCTAACAATTAGCATTACTTTGTATTTAGTTGTCAAATTACATCCGAACATAAACCAAACCTATGAGGTTTGTGGTTGTAACGCGACAAAACCTATGAAAGGTAAAGAAGCCGCTGCCTACGACGGAGTATTAGGGCGCTTTTAAACAAACGAAAAATATTTTGGGGTAAATTTCTGCCCCCCAAAAAATGAAGAAATTATAAGGTTAAAGTTACATATTTTCCAGAAGTTCTCTGATGTCGAAAAGCAATGAAATTACGAGGAAAAACTCAATATTTGTTCGATTAATTTCAGATATTTTCTAGGAAAACAATCATAATTCTCTGATGTAGAAAAGTAGACAATTGGCGAGAAAAAACCTAAGAAATTTCTATGATTAAAGGCATAAATATATTTTTTTTTTGTACAATTTTCTGACTTTACAATGTCAGAAAATATTGTAAATATCGAAATAGATGCTTTTAATAATATGAATATTTATGTTTTTTGCTTTGAAATGTTCTACTTTTCTATTATTAATACTATTCATTAATCTCAATATTTCTGTCTTTTAACATGTAATTTTACGATTTTTGTGGCAGAACTTCCGTCTTTTTTTCTGGAAAATATGTGCATTTAATCTCAGAAAGAATACACCTTTACTCGTAATTTTACTACTAGAATTTATGAGTTTTTTTTCTGGAAAATATGTGACTTGAATCTCAGAATTTCAGAGTTTTTTGGGGTGGAAATTTACTCCAAAATAATTTTCTTTTGTTAACAAAGGCCCGCTAATACTCCGTTATAGACGCCGCTTCAGAAAAGACAAGAAGAAGCAAAAATAAAGTGTAAAATTCAACAATCTTTGAGCTCTTCTTCAGGGAAACACAACCGGAGTAAAACCTTCGTGATGTAAAAATCCCTCTTGTAATTACAGAACCCAACCACAGGTTCCTGAAAGCTTTCCAGCTCTTCTGGAAGGAACAATCGCAGAGGAGAACATTTGTCATTGGGAGGCTGCTCAGACCTAAATAACAGGCAGTCCCAAACTTAGAGAGACATGTCTCCCCCTCAAACTCTGTCCTCTGTTTTGGAAACTTGCTTATTATCTCAGAAGTAAAATAACTGGATGCGTTTGAACTCCTAAAGCACAGAAAAGCGCAGGACGTTTATTGCACTGACCCCTTTTTAGGGTTATTTTACAGTTTACAGTGTGTCCCTATAATTGCATGCATTATTCAGTTTGTTGTGAGGTTGAAGGGTCTAACCTGTAATCATCTCCCGTCTGCCCTCATCCAGGTGAGAGGAAACCACGTCCCCCATGGTGAGAGGAGGTTCTCAGAGAGACTATTCCAGCTGTAGTAACTCCCCAAGTTAAACTTCCCAAGACTCCAACGCCCTGCAGGGAATAATCTGCTTCAGTGTCCCTCCACAGGCCCGCCGCTGCTGCTGTTTGGCTCCAAAAAGAAAACCCCAGAGAGAGGAGGAAAGAGGAGGAGGAGGAGGAGGAGGAGGAAGAGGTGAACAGTGCTCTCTTTCTCGGTGAGGCAGCAGGACACACCCTCTGGGAGTCATCACTGGTCCAACGTGTTCAGTCTGCCGTGCCAAAAGGTGTGGCCTCCACCAGGAGGTAACAGGCATGTTTTTTAGGTTTTTTCTTCTGAAGTTTGTGTTCACTTGTTTTGGTGTCATTAGAATCTCATAAACACCCGGAAAGTTCCGGTTTTAAAACAGATTTACTCAGGGGGCATCGGGAGATTCAAATGTCTCCATTGTAAGGAGGCACATTTTGGTTAATGAAGCGTTGAAGTTTCCCCTTTGTGCGGTTCGGAAAATAAAACCCAGAAAGCATACCTGATGATCTAAAAACGGGCTTATGCCGCCACCTTGTGGAAATGTTCAGGACTACAGGATATCTGAAGGAAGTAATATCAGCTAAAACAAGTCAAATTGACCGCATTAGTAGCCGAAATGCTCACATAAATAATTCATAAAACGGAGACAGAGTTTATATTCTGTTAACCTATTGTAAATTATACACTTTTTTTTACTTTTTAAAAAAAATACTGTAAATATTCTGTTGTAAATGATCATACTCAGTTCTGAGTATGCCACTTTATTTTTAATAACTGCACAGTACTTTGTTTTTGTACAGTAATTGTGTCTTTAACGTACATAAATTAATTTTTCTGCCTTTTTTGTGTGATCCTTAATGCTTCTATTATCCTTCATTTTGCTGCTCTCAACTACTTTGTGGATAATAAAGGATTATTCCATTCTAGTCTAGTGGGCTTTAGGTCATCTGTCCATTTCCTTTCAGTTTCAAGACAGATATAATTTTGTAATTACTTTAATCTTTTCTCTTAAAGAAAGATGTTTCAGCGCAGTGTTGTGACTGAGAATTGATAGAACCAAGTTATTCAGAAAGTTGGGTATTTGGATCATACAAATTCTGTCTTTTTAGAGTCAAAATGAGTTAAACTTAAGGAGCTGGTTCACTATCACACTGTCACAGATCATGTTTAAAGCTGGAAAGCATTTGTTACCACCCAACATCCAAAACCTTTTTAACCAGAGGGATTGGGGTTATCATTTATGGAGGAATAAAAAAATTCAAAATGCAAAGAAGGAAAACAACCTGAACGGATTTTTGTGTCTCTATGTGAAGTAAAAATGTGGAATTGGCTGGAGGATAAACACATAAATATATTTAAATCCTCCTATAAGAAACTGTTATTCCACGCATATGGAAATCAAGGGCCATGCGATATATATTGTTATTATTTATTGTTTATAATCACAGTTGTTATAACTTTATTATATTAATAGTTTGTAGTAACGACCGTTATCTTATTAGAAATAATTTATTTGAAATAATTAACATTATTGTAGATACATCAACATTGAAATGAAATACTGTACATGTATATTGTATATATGAAGCAGCTTGTAGTGTGGAGCAGGGTTAAGCGCTGGCTGCTTCCCACCCCGCTTTGAGCTTAGATTTATTTCCCAATTCTTTGTATAACTTCTTTGTATTACTTGTCGTCTTATGTTCAGATAGAAATATTTCAATCAGTCTATATATATATATATATAATCAGAGAATGAGGCTGCAAGTTCTGCTGAGTAATCTGTTATTTCCAGGATGGTAAACTATGAGGTTCAGCAGAGGTTTCTGGAAAGTAACAAGTATGGAGAGTACCCACAAGTTTGAGGAGGATAACCTGCAACATTTTGGTAAAGTAACGTTTAGGTTGTGGGAAAATGTGTAACCAGGAGGATTTTATCTAAAACTGAATGATAGACTTGATTAGTAGAAGTTAAATTGTGAATCCATCAAATATGGCTTGATCATGATTTAACCCAATGTTTGCCTTAATCCCGATCCAAACCTATACGTGCACACAAAAAACTCCTGGGTTATTTCTTCAACCCATTTTCTGGGTTATTTGTGTTGGGTTAAAATTATGGGTTATTTTTTCAGAGAGTAAGCATTTTCTGGGTTATATGGCTAATATTTTGACCCAAATCCTGGGTTGTTTGGGTTTCTGGGTTATTTCTCAAAGAATAACCCATGTTATGGGTTATTGGGTTGGCTCTCTCTCTAATGTATTTTTTTTGTTGGAGTGGTGTATTTTATGGAGTTATTATATTATAATGTCAACAATTCTCTATAATATGAACAATCACATTATCAGTTGTGTACAAGTACAATATAGACATACACATGAGTCTACCAGAAATTCAAAAGAAGAGGAAGAACGACACCAAAAATATGTGTTTTTAGTTTGTGTTTGGCTGCAGGAAATTACGGTGGCGCAGTGGTTAGCATTGTTGCCTTGCCTCAAGAAGATTGTGGGTTCGTTTCCCGGCATGGAGTTTGCATGTTCTCCCCGTGCATGTGTGGGTTCCTTCCGGGTACTCTGGCTTCCTCCCACAGTCCAAACAGTCAGGTTAATTGATCACTTTAAATCTCAGGTGTGGTTGTTTGGCATGGTTGTTTGTCCTAACTGTCCAGGGTGTACCCTGCCTCTTGCCCGTTGACAGCTGGAGATAGGCACCAGCACCCCCATGACCCCTGGAAGACTAAGCGGTTCAGAAAATGGATAGATGGAAAGCTGCAGTAAATGAGTTTTATTTTCTGAAATAAGGCTTACTGGCATAGTAACCCATAATGGGATATATTTGACCCAACTCCTGGGTTAAAAAGGGACCAACTATTTTTTGGGTTATTTCAACCCATATATTGAGTTGTTCTTTTGAACCAGAATTTGGGTTATATTAGCTACAATGTTGGGTTTTTTTAACCCAACATTTGGGTCAGGTATTTAACCCAGAATTTGGGTCAAAAAGAATGACCCAATTGTCTGGGTTGAAATAACCCATAAATTAGTTGGTCCCTTTTTAACCCAGGAGTTGGGTCAAAAATAACCCATTATGGGTCATTTTTGACCCAGGAGTTTTTAGTGTGTGTTTTATTAAACCATCTGTTCACATTAATGTTTCAGTATTGGAGTTACCGAATGACACGCAGCCCACTCCCACCAATGAGGGTACAGAGGCTGGCTGCGGGGACGACGCGCAGTGACGTCTCCAACTGGAGGCTGCTGCGCCGCGCTGCGGTGAGAGACGACCGGAGAGGAGGGAGGAGGCTCATCGCTCCGTGCGACACTCGGCAGCATCATGGCACCTATCGGATTAAAGGCGGTGGTCGGAGAAAGTAAGAGCTTTCATCCTTTTAATGACGCCTAACCAGAGTGATGGTGATGTTAAAGAAATAATCTGGCGCTGCGCTTTAAACGAGCAGCGGATGGAGAGGTTGATGTTTGGATTTCAGCGCAGGCCGCCGACTGCATCTTCATGCTGATGATGATGGTGGTGGTGAGAGTGAAGGCGCTGCTGTTTGTTGCTTCATTGGAATTGAGTTGTTCAGCCCAGATCTCCTGCAGAGGATCGGATGGTCTCTATGGGAGTCTGCGGCGTTGATGCGCAATCCGCCTCCCGCAACCTTCCCCCGAAAGCCACAAACTGGGATTAATGAACATGAAGGTTTTTATCGTTTTTATCCCATTAATGCAGCCCAGGTTTCACTTTGAAACGAGACGAGCAAAGCCTGCAGGCGAACACCATCCAAACACGCCCTTTTATGGCCAATCAGCGTTTTCTATCAGCAATAATCCGCAGCACCAAGCGCAGCAGAAACAATCCGCAGTATGATCTGATTCAAGGTGTCTGAAATGATAAAAGATATGGTGTTAGGTCAGCGGATTTCCCTGATTCCAGTGAGCCTCGCCCCTCTGATGGAGCAGATATGGGTTGCCTTGGAAAAAAAAGCATTGACACGGATGTGAGGAAAACTGTTTGCTTTGTTCATTCTCTGTGACGCATTGAGACGTGGAGGAGGAAGTTAGGCGTTTTATTCAGAGGCTCCTTCCTCAGGAAGAGACCGAGGCCGTAAATGTACTGCCTCTGGTTTCCATGTTAACTCGATGCTGGATGTTAGAGCGCAGAGGGGGGGATGGATGATGGAGGCCTTCATAAGGAGGCGCAGCTCGGTTCTGCTGCAGGCTCGGCGATAATAAGATGCAGGCCTGTATATCAGAGGTCGTTTTAACCGCAAACACAAGTGGCTGTCCTTTCGTGTGCTGCAGGCTGTTAAAGCTGTGGATGTGGTGCAGGATTTGCTTCATGTGGGCAAATAAATCAGAGGCGCCATCAAGAGGCAGTCACCATCCTTAGTTGTTGTTTATTCATTCAGATGAATAATGGTGTGTTTTCTGTCCTTCATAGTTTCTGTTGATGCATCATTCGTAATAAGCCGTAATAGAAATATTGAAATGTTCTCTGCTTCTGCTCTGCTTTACTGGTATACTTTGCCTGCAAAACCCATTTTATGGAATACTTATATATCTCCCCCGCTGGGAAAAGTCCAAGATGGACTCCATCCAAGAAGTCAAAATCAAAATGAAATATTAGAAACTGATATGAGCCACAAAAGGCCTGTTTTCCTTTTATTAAATAATTCTTAGTACTTTCCAGTTTAGTTTAGTTTTTTTCAAAGAACCTCTACCAGCTCCTGTTTTTGGAAGAAAAGAAAATCATATAAATACCAGACCATAATGGCTGATACTGATACAAACAAAATGAAACAAAATGAAATCAGTTATATTTTTAAAAAATAGTAGTTTTTTTTCTAACTAAACCATCCTTTTAATCACTATCAGACGTATTGAAGCCTAAAAACACATTTTACTGCAATTAAAAGATCATAGTCGCCAAGTTTTGCATTTACATGAAGAATCACATGTACCAACGTATCAGATAAGTTATTTAAACATTAAATAAAAAATAAAAAAATGTGTTTGTTTCATCTTTTAGAATGAAACAAACAATGAATTCGGAAGTTTGTGTTTTCTTCCTCCAATCTGACCCATATAAGTAATTAACACGTCTTGGGGTTTTTTCTGGTGGCTCCCCCATCTGGCTGCCCATCATTACAAAAAAACAAACATTCTGGAAGCCCTCTGGGGTTCACGTTTGACAAAAAAAAAATTATTTTGTCTTTGCGCTACAGTTCACTCCTAAAATCAGTCAGTTTTCTCTTGATCAGGAGTTTGCAGCTCAAAGACCGATTTTCTTTTCCCTCCTATTCACTAAATTCATCAGCACAAAGAATTAAATAAACACAGAAAAAAATTACGTTGATGCTATTTCAGTTTGGTTAGGGACCTATGTTAAAACAGGTAATACTTCTATTTCTTTGATCAGATAAATCTATTAAAGAAAGCACAGTTATTTTTATTTTGTGATTTAGTTAGGAAGAAAAAAAACCTCATGTTGATCAGACAAAAATCTGATTCGTGCATCTCATAGGAGGAGTGAGGAGTAAGATTTTAAAGCGGTTGTGTAGTTGGGCTTCTGTCATTTATATAGACAAATTTTGTAATAGAATTTTGTACAAAAAAACCTGATTAAATCAATCAATTTGATTAATTTCAAAAGACCAAACAAAAGGTTTTTGAGCTCAGATTTTGGCGCCGTCACATTTAGGCAACAGGACGCATGCATGCATGCAGAGGTAAGGGCGGTCTTCTTATTCACCAAGTTGGTGGACATAAACAAGGAATTTGCCTTTGGTTCAGCGTTCCTTTCAATGCAGACGTACGAAAATATATAATATGAAAAGGAGAATAAATATGTTTTTCTTTTTTGTAAAAAAAAAAATGACATAGGAATATAACGTTTTTACAAAGAGGAAGACATGATTGAATCAGTGCAAATACGGCTGGTATTGATCATGACAGTATGGTAGACAGAGGCTTCGCGACGTCACCCGTAGGTTTCTGCAGAGCTGAATTGATGCCAACTGGGGGGTTACCCCACCGCCTTTTTTAGCTGCGTCGCATGTCTTGTCACTTCTTGAAAATACAAAAATGTGCAAAGAGGGGGAGCTGAGAATGGGGCTGTGAGGGTGGGTCAGATGATTGGCACTCCTTTGTCGATGTAGCTACGAGTTAACGGACCTAACCTGGTGCTAACCGAAGCTAACGTTGCTTGGCGGGCGCTTTTAGCCTTAAAACTGCGGTTGAAGTCTTTGTTTTCTTGGCAGAATTACTAATTCTTTCAAATAAAAGCATGAAGCCTTATTTGTCAATAAATTTCACTGAACATATATTGAATTTTAATTACAACTAGTTTTGATAATCAATATGTAATGAAGAAATATGATAATTTCAACCCATTTTTGACCAGGTAGCGTCATCTTAAAGGCACAACAGAAACATAATGTAATTACCAAGAAAATGGAGCACAGAGCTCACGGGCGGTCTGTTACTGCAATCAATACCACAGAAACCCATCTCTGTACAATAGGAGCACGATTACCATCTAAACACGAATAAAAAATGCGCACGGAACTGATGGTCAAGTTGAGATAAACAAAATAGCATAGACTGTTTAATGTGAGGCCGATGCCTTCCCTGGAACAATCTGGGCTCCAGGTAGGGCTCTAGTTTTTATGGCTAAGGCAGCACGACTCTAACCCAGACTTTTAGTCCAACTTTAATTTTTCTACAATGTTAAACATGCAGTATCTATTTTACGCTGTCAACACAACAGCAGTTTGTTCCTTTTTGGCAGGACTTTTAATAGAAATCTACCTTCATAAGTAGCCTTCACCGTGCCGCAACGTTCCGTTATATTGCTGCGCCATGTTTAATTATTTAAGCATGGTAGCAGCCAATTATATAACTAGGTTTGTAAAACAGAAAGCAGGCCAAACGGAGGCCGAGAGCGCTGAGGGAGTCATCTGTTTCAGACCTGCGCAAACACTGAGTTGTCCCCTGAAGGTAACGGCGTTGAAACAGGACGCAACACCTGCACTCTGTGTGGCAGAGGCGGAGCTGCGATTGGTGGAGGTAGAGGCGGAGGATGGGGCTCCATCATGGTTCCTAATGCAGCAGGGAGGAAGGAAGGATGAAGAGGAGCAGAGATGGGGGATGGGCAGCAGGCTGGAGCTAACGCTCCTCGTTTCAGTTGCAGGGTGCAGCAGAGAGAAAAAAGGTTGAATGATGAGGACAGTCAGGGACCTAAACTTGCCGATATTCTCCTGATTAGATAAAAAAAGAAATCTTTATTAAACATCATGATGTCTGGTACATACAGGGAGCTTTTCTAATTTTATTCTAAACTGAGCGTTCTCAGGATACTAAAAAACCTTTAAAGAAAATAGCATGTATTGAAATACAACTTTTTAAATTACTAATTTTAAATGGAAGAGCAATTATTTTTACATATATGTATATATCTATACTATCTTTGTTATTCTGCTCCACTCATAGCTTAGAAACTGACGTTAAACAGTGTTAATTTGAAAAAGGTGATATACATTATCCTATAGTTTCAACACAGTGACTGGGAATTTTTTTTGTTGACAAGAAATATTTCCAAACAGCCAAATTTGTCCTTGCATGCTAGAATCAGTCACAGAGCCAGCACCAAAGGACTTAAAGGGGAGGAAGAAAACGGTCTACCCTTTACAGGTTTTATGTCTCGTTATTTAAAAACAGTAAATATTTTACATAACCACTCAGACCATGTCCGCACTTTTCCGGATAATGTCTTAAACGTAGAATTATTAAGTCTACTTAATGATTATTACTACACTAACCCGGCGTTGTTTAAGATCTGTGGCCGGATAATTATTAGCTTTGTAAGAGGGCCGTTTAATTCTTAATTCAACGGCTAAATGAGCAGGTCTGGACAGCTTCCCCGGATAATGAAAGGAAGCGACGTCAATGAAATGCTGCGTTCCAGGTTGACGACAACAACGCAACACTACAGACAAAGTTACTACTTTGAGTTACTTTGAGTAACAAGTCGACCTCGTCGTCGGTCCAGACCAAAAACTCTCTCTTCTTCCTAGCAGCCATTGTTCTCTTCGGTGGGACACACAGATATGTACTGTGCTGTAGAGCTTCTTGTTTATATTTGTTTATATCACGTAGGTTATACGAGTCAGTCTGTGTTTCGTGCGTCTTTTCGCACATGCCCAGTACATGCGCAGGTCGGTATGGGATTGCGCAAACTTGGGACCTTAAACGGGGCGTAAATGCTCGTGTTGAGTGGATAACATTAGGCGTCTTACTCCCCGTATAACCTTATCGGCTTAGTGTGGACATAGCCTCAGAAAGTAAGGTCACCGTTCGAAGCTACTTATGAAAGAACAGACCCATCTTGAACAAAAAGTGTTTTTACGTCCACAAGGGTCTAATGCACACGTGTCAAACTCAAGGCCCGGGGCCAAATCCGGCCCTCCATGGCCATTTATGTGGCCCTTTAAACTCAAGAGGACCCTATAGTTAAGTTCCATCGTTGTGCACCCCAATACAATTTTATCAGTATGTAAAGATGTTCGGTATTATTTAATTTGAAGACGCACTTTTGGAATGTGGAGGCTGGTTTCTTTTTGCTAAATTCCCACAGAGTTTTCATCATAACTATCGTTAGCATGCTCATACAGGATTAGCCTAAAAATAAAGGTGCACTCGGAAGTCAGAGCTCAGTTTGACGTAACGCCGTTCAGTTAACGTAGTCAGATAAGTCTTGGATTCCAGTATGGCGACGCCCTGTTTGCCGTTGTTGGCTCTACCTCTTAGGCCGAGAATAAAGTTGCTTTCAAGTACGCGTGTTTATCATGACTGCCCCGCATAGCGTGTTGGTAGTTTTTTACATCGCACTTCTTTTATTTGGAACCGTTTTCAGCTGATGTCTTGACTGAGAGTCACATGCAGAAGAGATTTTAATCTCAATGGGATTTCTGTTTTCCTTATAAAATAAAGGTTAAAAAATGGAAGCAGATCCAGACACTGCTTCCTCCACAGATCATGACTTTAACCTTTACTTTTATAAATTTATAATACAACTAATATAACTAACTAAATATAGCTAAGATAAATAAAGTCATCCAGGTACTTGTGCTACTCTTACTGGCTGCTACAAAATGTTAGAAAATGCTACTTGTAAATACTGTATATGTCAATATAATTTACGCTAATGTGGGGACAGTGGTGGAAAAGAGTATTTAGGTAGTTACCAACTGTGTAAGTTCTCCCACTTTAAAAGATGAGAGAGGCCTGTAATTTTCATCATAGATACACCTAAACTATGAGAGACAAAATGAGAAAAAGACATCCAGAGAATCACATGGTGTTATTTTTAAAGAATTTGTTTGCAAATTATGGTAAAAAATAAGTAATTAGTCACCTACAGCAAGCAAAATTTCTGTCTTTCACAGACCTGTAACTTTGTCTGTAAAAGGCTCCTCTGTCCTCCACTCGTTACCTGTATTAATGACACCTGTTTGAACCCCGTTACCAGTATAAATGACACCTTTCCACAACCTCAAACAGTCACACTCCAAACTCCACTATGGCCAAGACCAAAGGACACCAGAAACAAAATTGTAGACCTGCACCTGGCTGGGAAGACTGAATCTTCAATAGTTAAGCAGCTTGGTGTGAAGAAATCAACTGTGGGAGCAACTTTTAGAAAATGGAAGAGATACAAGACCACTGATAATCTGCCTTGATCTGGTGCTCCAATCATGATCTCACCCTGTGTGGTCAAAATGATCACAAGAACAGTGGGCGAAAATCCCAGAAACACACCTAGTGAATGACCTGCAGAGTGCTGGGACCAAAGTAACAAAGGCTACCATCAGTACCACACAATGCCATCAGGGACTCACATTCTGCAGTGCCAGACGTGTCCCCCTGCTTAAGCCAGTACATGTCCAGGCATGTCTGAAGTTTGCTAGAGAGCATTTGGATGATCCAGAAGAATATTGAAAGAATTGCATATGGTATGTTCAGATGAAACCAAAACTGAGCGTTTTTGGTAAAAACTTGTTACCACTACTACTTGTTGTGTTTAGAGGAGAAAGAATGAGTTACGGCTGTGGAATAACATACCTACTGTGAAGCACGGGGGTGGAAACATCATGCTTTGGGGCTGTTTTTCTGTAAAGGGACCAGGACGACTGATCTGTGTAAAGGAAAGAATGAATGGGGCCATGTACGGTGACATTTGGAGAAAAAACCTCCTTCCATCAGCAAGGTCATTGAAGATGAAACGTGGCTGGGTCTTTCAGCATGACAATAATCCCAAACACACCACCCAGGTGACAAAGGAGTGGCTTCGTAAGAAGCATATCAAGGTCCTGAGGCGACCTAGCCGGTCTGCAGATCTCCACATTATAGAAAATCTTTGGAGAGAGTTAAAAGTCCATGTTGCCCAGCGATAGCCCCAAAAAGTTATTGCTCTAGAGTAGATCAACATGGAGGAATGGGCAAAAATACCAGCAACGGTGTGTGAAAACGTTGAAGATTTACAGAAAATGCTTGAACTTTTTCGTTGCCAACAAAGGGTATATATGAAAGTACTGAGATTAACTTTTTTTATTGACCAAATACTTATTTCTACCATAAATTGGAAACAAATTCCTTAGAAATCAGACCATGTGATTTTCTGCATATTTTTTCTCATTTTGCCTCTCATTGTTGAGGCCTGTAATTTTCACCATAGGTCTAATCTTTTTAAGTGGGAGAATTTACACAATTAGTGGCTGACTAAATTCATTTTTACCCCATTGTATGCCTATTTTATATATCCATCCATGAGACTGCCATACTAGAAAACTAGGTTAAACCACATACAGTCAGTACAGATTAAGTTCACCACTACATCATAGTAAATAAAGGCCTTTAACCAAAGCTATGAGAAACAACCATAACGTTTTGTATTTAATCCAGACTAGTATCTTCTCTTTATCTCTGTGTTGATTCAGTTTTTCCTACAAGGTTCTTTTGAAGCAGACACGACTAAAATGATACAATCTGTATTTGAAGAGATGGATGTAGGAATGTGAAACAAAAAAGGTCTGTGGTTGCACACAAGCCACCCACTGACCTTGGAAGCATCACTGAACCGGAGCAGCACAGGCATTCACACACTCGGCTTGGCTCCAGTGTTTGTCGTAGTGCCTGCAGCCCTCTCTAAAAAACAACCACAACAAATATACTGCTCGAAAACATACACAACCACTAATAAATCTGTACCAAGATACCTTGTCACTCTGGCTGCAGGTTTACTTCCTAAATATATATGTAGTTTTGATGCCTGAATATCAAAAACCAAAAAAGTAGGATAAAAAAAGGGAAAGTAATAAAAAAAAAAACAATAAAAAAAACGGAATCTTAAAGAGTACATTTTTGTATAAAATGAAAGAATAGAGACAAACCAAAACCAAGAATTTCGGATCCTAAACCTGAATTTAAAAGGTCACTAAATAAAAAAACAACAACATAAAATGACAAGTACGTTTTCAATTTCAAACCAAAGTATCTAAAATTGGCCGTGTTTGGTGACAAATGTTAAACAAAAAGTAAACAGAAATTATATATTGTTATATATTATAAAAGTTACAAAATAAAATGAAAGCAATTCAAACATTTACAAATAAACATATTTAACCCTTGTGAGTGTAAAACTCGCTCTAAACCGGTTGTTTTACCATAATCCATGAGTTTCCAAACCTTTTGGGGGCTATAGTGTCAAGTTGACAGTACTATTATCTATTATCTTCTTTTTCACTTTTAAATTATTTTAACAACAGCTTTTCTTTCATTTTTACACATTAAACTGAACAGCATATTTTACTGAAGCTAGCAATTGTTGTCCGACTTCTGTATCTGATTCAACCGCCTGAGTTACAAAACCACATCTATGGTCTTAAGTTGTGGTGAAGTGCTGCAAAAATTCATTTCAAGAGCCATAAATGGAACCAGGGCCTCAATTTGGACATCCCTACTCTGAATCTAATCAACGCTGTTTCTCACCTAAACCTCTCCTAGGAGGGACTGACAGTGAAACATTAATAGCTTAAGAGAACAAATTAGTAAATATAATGAAAACAAAGTTGAATCTTTCCATATCTAAACCAAAAAATAAACAATCATATGTGTTCGGTGCCCAAGACAGAAAAAGCCACTATTCAGGCTGCATTATCGTATTTAGCAGTTTTTCAACTGCTAAGTCAATCACTTCATCTTGATGGCATTAAATTGGCCACTAATAGTGTAAAGAACCTCGGTGTAATTTTTTGACCAAGACATGACATTTAAATCCCATATTAAACAGGTTTCTAAGATTTCTTTCTCACACCTCCACAATATTGCTAAAATTAGAAACATCCTGTCCAGGAGTGATGTAGAGAAACTAGTCCATGCATTCGTTACTTCAAGGCTGGACTACTGTAATTCGTTATTATCAGGAAGTCCACAAAATGCAATGAAAAACCTTCAGTTGATCCAAAACGCTGCAGCAAGAGTTCTGATGAATATTAAAATCACATTTCTCCTGTTTTGGCTTCTCTCCATTGGCTCCCTGTTAAATCCAGAATAGAGTTTTAGATCCTCCTCTTTACTTATAAAGCCCTTAATAATCAAGCTCCATCGTACATCAGAGATCTGATTGTTCCATATGTTCCTAACAGAGCACTTCGTTCTCAGGATGCAGGTTTACTGGTAGTTCCTAGGATTTCTAAAAGTAGAATGGGAGGCAGATCTTTTAGTTACCAGGATTCTCTCCTGTTGAAACAGCTCCCAGTTTTAGTCCGTGAGGCAGACACTCTTTTTAAGACTATAGGCTTAAAACCTTCCTTTTTGATAAAGCTTATAGTTAGTGGCTTAGGTTATCGTGAGCTATTTTTGCTGTTATGCTGCTAAGGACGGACTGACCACTTTTCTTTACTCTTCTACTTTTCTCTTCCACTACTCTCCAGATGTATTTTTGCTGTCACTTCGTTTCCTTTCAGTGTATTTTTCTCCATAGAAGCTCCGCCTGGTCTGGTATCCTGCTCAGGTACAGGATACCATCCATCGATGCTGGATGGGGAGCATCGATTTGGACGATGCTCCCAGTGACCGAACATCCCCCATGTCCTGTCGTCAACTTTTTACTTTCTTTAATATAGAAAGTACTCTTACTTTTTATCTGAACTGTGACAGGTTCTGCTGGAGGTTTCTTCCTGTTAAAGGGGAGTTTTTCTTCTCCACTGTCGCCACATGCTTGTTCAGTATGAGGGATTGCTAAGGGATTACTGTGCTTGGAGTCTGCATGTTTCTGGCACAACCTCACGTCGATGACTTCCTACATAGAAAACTTTTAACTGATTGGAATGTTTGTGTAATTGTGTTGAAATGACTTTTTTTACAAAGTGCCTTGAAATGACATCTGTTGTGAATTTGCACTATATAAATAAACTTAATTGAGTTAAACAAAACATTAAGAATAAACTAATTATCTTCCTTGAGCCAAACTTTCATCCACATAAACAGCTAGCCTCTTACCCATGAGTAAACTTTTTTTTTTTTTTAAAGCCACAGAAGCTTCAAACTTATGAACATTTTTGTCAACCAGTTTTTGCTGGCTCAGGCTAGTAAGGTTATGCAATACTTGGCAGGTTCCAAAATAGCACATTAGCAATCATACCTATATTTTCATTGATTAATGACTAATAATTATCCATAACGTCATTTTTTAAGGTTGCTGCAGCAGTTATTACAGTTTTAATAAGAGATGTGACTCCTTTCTTACTTTCCAGGGCTGTCTCTGCTTATTTAACTGCGCATTTCTACAAAATGAGGAGTGTCACAGTCTCTCAGAGTGATGCAGCCATGAAGCTAAGATCCAGAGAAAAAAGTGGGTCATGCACTCAAAGGTGAAAATCCCTGAAGGAAGAGAGGGAGAAACTAACAGCTCATCATGGCTGCGTGATGTTAGGAATCAAGATAATCATATGCAGGAAGATATATCACTGGTTTCTAGTGTTGAAATTTAGTATAGTATTTCACTGATTACCTTATCATAATTCAGAAATTAAAAATATATATTACAGGATCACAGAGATATAATTGTAGTTACTGGGAAATGTTTTAAGAGTCGAGATAATAATGACCATTTTCATTAAATGACTTTACTTCACATAGTCTCTGATCTACACACAGAGGAGGCTACAGCCTCCTGTTAAACAGGGAACATTTGAAAAGCTACAAAGATGTGTTTGTTAATTTTTTTAAAGTGTGTGTGCGTTGCTGGTCCTGTTGAGTTTACACAGCTGTATGGATGTGTTTGTTCAGGTCCCTTCCCTTCTTTCTGTCTGCTCTGTTCCGGTATTATTCTGTTTCTATCAGAGAGGTCAGAAAGGAAAGATCCACAGAGCCGTTTCCTCCTGACACGTGTTAGTTTTCCATTCATGTTTATCAGTTAGCAGAGGGTGGAATGGATTTTGGAAATTTTATTCATGAAAAATTAAACAGGATTTTCAGTAATGCTCGACTGTAACGCTACATTATATAGTGGACCCTTGGTATTCAAATATGGCCCACTTCTTAAAACGTTTCTCCCTTTTTAATAGTTGAAAAACCAAATCTGCCTTGATATGCATTAATAGTGAAGTGCAAAATGCCTTATCACTACTGCAGAAGCTAACATCTACAGTTGCCCTTATATCCGCTCTTGGGGATACAGCAGATCAGTGCCAAGAAAAATGAATAAAGATCCTTGATTGGCTGCTTCAGTCGATGCAACATTTTTGAAAATAAAAAAACTTTGATTTTTCACTGCACCCTCTCCAGCGGTGAACTTAATCTTTAAAATGTTGTAAATTTGAGCTTTTTGTGAAACAAGCATTTGCAAGCTTTATTAGCAAAACTAGCTAAGATAGTCACTTAAAACAGCTAAAAAATAATTTACCCTACTTTCAGTAGTTCTTCATTTTCATTTACTATTTATTATTACTTATTATTTTAGAACATGTTCACTGTTAGGCTTGACATAGCCAATAGTGACTTTAAATGCTGTTTAAGTAAACATTGTCCACATAATCTTGCTAATCTTTTATAATACGTTTAGAAAAATAGTCCATAAACACTGTAGTTCACTAATATGGTAAACAAGTGAAAGATTCAAACCCAGTGTCTGATAAAATAAACTCAAATAGTTAGATAATTCTAAACTAATTCATCTTCATCTTAAAATAATTAGCTAGAACAATGAGTAGCTAAAATAGTTTTAGGTAATTCACCCTTGTCATGCTAGTTTGGCTAAAACCTGTAAGCTAAGTTAGTTTTAGCTAACAGAGTTAGCTAAAATTAACTCAGCTAAACATATAACTAATATAGGTTTATGAAGAAATCTAGCTTAATTAGAATGAGACATTGAATTTATAACACTGAATGTGTGTCCTTTGTGAATGTGTAGGCTATGTGATTTTTTAAACACTTTATGACGGCAATATTTTTTGTTTTTTTCCTTTACTCCCTTACTTTCTATGCTACCAACAAATGTCCCTGGAAAAAGAACAGATTTGTTGTTTTAGAGAAAGTCTGTTTCAGCCTTCATTTAGCCATGATTTTGTTTAGGTTAGAGAGATATTTTACACTGACAAATATTCAGCACAAATCCTATCTACATTGGTCTGAAACTTTAAAGCCAAAAAGCCCAAAGTGGTAAATTAACACGGGTTCTATCAGCGTACCCTATACCATTAATGCTGTCCTCTCTTCTCCCCTTACTTTATTTCCCCCTGACCCCGCCTGTGGACCTATGCAATCATTTTCTTGTCTTCGTTATTGAGAAGGTGTCTAACATTCAAGCACATATACAGTTTTTCCACTGCTGTTCTCCCCACTGTTCCTCATTCCTCTACTAGTTTTGACCAGATCACACTGGATGAACTCCATAAACTGATTGCTCAGATGAAACCCCCAGGCTCCCCTATTGAGTTTTTCCCTTTGTGTCTATTTGATTTACTACCCTGGGACCTTTTATATTGCACATCATTAACTGTAGCTTATCCCTGGCATCGGTGCCTAGTACCTTCAAGCATGCAGTGGTGCAGCCATTGCTACAAAGACCCATCTGATTTTGCAACTTCAACAACTTCTTGCATATCTGGAGGAAAATATGGTCTTGGACATTTCTCAATCCAGTTTCAGGGTCTGGCACAGCACAGAAAAGGTTAATTTGAAGGTTTTAAATGACATCTTCATAGCAACAGATACGGGTTATTTTGTCCTTATGATTCTCATTGATCTCTCGGCAGCATTGGACACGCTAGATCATAACATTCTGTTATTGTGGGTGGAACAGGTAGCAGGAATAACCGGTTCAGCCCTCTGGTGGTTCCGCTCTCATTTTTTCAATACAACCTTCTGTGGTATGCTCCAGGATAAGATGTCGTCTATGTACAGCATCTTTGAAATGGGGTGTCCCTCAGGGTTCTATTTTGGGATCCCTACTGTTTCAATGTACATCCTTCCACTGGGTGACATTTTCAGAAAACACAGGATTTCATATCACTTCTACGTTGACGGCTGCCAGTTTTATGCACCATTTAAACCAAATTGCTCCCTTCAGCCACTTCTGGACTGCTTACACGAGGTTAAGCAATAGCTAGCAGTCAACTTACTCCATTGAAATAACTCCAAGAGAGAGGCAGGTTTGTTCACGCATCTGGCAATAGCGTGGTAGGCCCTGCAGAGGTAGCGGAGATCCCGTTTTCAATTAGTCAGGTCGTCACCAACTTGGGACTTAAACTAGACTCAACACAAAAATTGGACCATCAGATTAATTCCATTGTGAGATCATATTTTTCAAATTAAGGCGGATCTCCATTCTAAAATCCATTCTCTCAAAGAAACATCTTGAGTCTATTGTCTACGCCTTCATTTCTATAGCCTCACTTGCCAGTTTTCAACTCGTACAAAATGCATATTCCTATATATAATATTCCTTTATTTTTGATCTCTTTTATTAATTTTTATAGTTTCCTACCTTTGTTTAAACTTTTTTTTAATCTATCTGTATGTACGTATAGGTATATACTAGGGATGCAACAATGCTGGTCTTGGGTATAGGTGCCGATACTGTTCTAATGTACTGTATCGGTATCGGTTAAAGTTAACCGATACCATGAACCGTTATTTCAAATGCGGAAACTAAGGAATAATTTCACAGAAAATGTTTATTTCTAACTTGAAATTCTAGTTTTGTGGTGGTTTTTTTAATCAATGTTTTTTATCTAGTTCACCATAATTTTTTGTAACAAGCATAGACGAAAAATACAACCTATCTTCCAATTCATTGCATTTTTTTTGTGTGGTAGAAGTATCAGTATTGGTACTCTGTATCGGCAAGTACTTAAATCGAAGTATTGGTATTGTATCGGTTGGAAAAAAGTGGTATTGTTGCATCCCTAGTATATTCACATTCTTATATTTATTTATATTTCTGCATTTATTCCTACTGTACAGCACTTTGGATGACTTTACTTGTCATATTGAAAGTGCTCTATAAATAAAATAGTATGGTATGTTTCATGTTCGGGAAGGGTTAATGACTTTAACTATTCAAAGGTCACAGCATCTAATTAGGCTCGTAAACAGTTCTATATTGCAATGATGTCATTCTGTTTGCTCACTAAAAGCCTCCATGTTTACTTACTTATTACAGACTCTATAGAGGCAACCAGAGACGGCTTCCACAAAGCTTTGACTCAAATGCGTGATGCACTTTTCAGGTTTTTATTACTGAAACAATTTAAAACCATGCAACGTAGCTACCCGTCACCACTTTGTGAAGCACTTTGGGGTCCTCCGGACTTAATAAAGCGCTATACAAGTACAGGCCATTTACAATTTACCATGCGCCCCCCTCCTTCCACTCCATAATCATGCAATCTTTGTGTCTATCACATAAAATAAAAATAAAAAACATAATGTGTTGGGTTGTCATGTGAATAAATGTAAACAAGAGAGGCACAAATACTTTTAAATTTTTACCAAAACACTTTTACATTTTTACTGAAACAAAATTACATTAACCTGAAACACTTTTATATTTTTATAATGTAATTTTGTTTCGGTAAAAATGTAAAAGTGTTTCAGGTTAATGTAATTTTGATTTGCACTTCCCAGCCACCGTAGTCATGGTTCTGGTGAAAGTTTCTTTACTGGAGATGGGCAAAAAAATATTCATGTAATATTTTTGGTTGTTTAAGACTCCCAAAGTGAATCTTTCCATTGTGTTTGTGAAGAGAGTATGTCTGAAAATCCACCCAACTTTGTGATTAATGCAGAATATTCTCACTATCTCGGCATCCAGCGCTCCCAGCGAGAGATTTGTATGATTCATATCCACCTGAAACAGCGGATTGACATCGCATGTACCCGTTCTATTGCTTGAATCTGAGCTGTAAATTAAAATGGAAGTTTGTCTGCACAGAATGGGCAACAACAGCATACACTCCAGCGCTAATTGTAATGAAACGTGAAGAAGAGTAATACTTAGGTGATAAATAGTTAAAAATAATTGTCCCCCGCAATTTTCAAACCACATTCAAGCTTATGGTTATTGTCCCCAGTATTTTTAAAAACTAACTGACGCTCTTGCACAGAAGACTTTGTTTTTCCAACCTAATCTACTGTCCTCTAAGCAGTAACACTAAGGATGTAAGGATTTAAATACCAATTAAATAAAAATATTCCAACAAAATGACCTGCTTTTTATTACTTACATACAGTAATAACAAACATATAGGGAATATTTAAGATGCTATCACAATTTAGCTAAAGGGTTGGGTAGGCCGAAAGGAAAAACAAAGACAATGATCCAATAATAATTTGATAATCTATTTCCATCGATGGTGCACTTCATTTTTCCTACCACCGAACTTTCCATTCAAATATATTTTGTGGCTCATGTTGGTCTACAGGACAAACGTCGAGTCAGCAGCCTTACCCTTAATTTTGCACGCAACAAAACATTTCTGCTTTGAGATTTAGTTTTTATTGTTCTAATTGTCTGTTGGAATCAAATGCTTGAACTATATAAATGTATGTGTAATTAATCTATACATCATGGGAGTTTCTCTTTTTAAAATTAAATTGCTGAAACACGTTATCTTTTAGATTCAGCTGCAGATACAGTTTGGATATAATGTAATGTTTTATAATCTATATTCATTTAAAATATTTGTTGGTTTTGATCTTTCTTTAATTCTACTTTTAATTGTTTATTTTCTGAACATTTTTTCTTCCTATTTATCTGTAAGTAATGTAAGCTTGACTCTCACTTTGAAAACAACCAATCAGCTGCTTCTGAGAACTACCATTTCCTGACGTTGTATCGAAAGAGTGTCTCGGCATCCATGGTTTTATTTTGATGTGCGGTCTGTAATCTAGTTTATTTGAGCTCCTTTTAATCTGTGATAATCCGTCGGGGTCTGTGCGTCCTCAGGTTTCAGCCTGGGACCAAAAGCTTAGCGGCTCCTGCAGCGATCCAACACGATGTCCAACATTCACTGTGAATGGGTTTAGCCTAATGCGGCTGGCAGATGGAGGGCGCACTGATCAGGCCAATATCAGCACCGGGGCATAAACATGGTAATCATGTGGCAGCTGCACAGTAGACGGGCTTTAAACCCTAGAGTATGCTTGGGATGGAAAATCTCCCTGCCGTGCCCTTGTTTTGTGAAACGGGGAATATTTTTACCGGCTTGAAGGGAAAAAATTAACGTGCTGAATCTTTGAAGAAGTTATAAATCGAATAGGAAATTAAAGTAATTAGAAGATTATCCCTGCTAATATATTGAAGCTTTCTTTGATGAACAGGCGACCTCTCCATCAAGGTATATCTTATATATGTTAATCTACTTCCAATATTGGGAAGTCTTAGTTTATACGATTTTATAATTCCAGATTTTTTCAGCATTTGATCCCCGCTCAAAGTCTGATAAAAGGAAATGGTAATTCTGACGTTCTGAATATCACATTGTTAACATTCCCTTTTTTTTGTGATTAGGAAGTTTTTCTGGCATCCCGTGTGAATTTATTGTTCCCTTTTGGTTTTATAACATCAGAAACTAATCTTTTAAAGAAAATGAAGCTGTCCTTTTAGAATACAATTTCATAGTTGATTAATCTTATTTTCAGTCTGAGTTTCTAATCTGAGTATGCCGCTTTATTTTAACTTCACACTACTTTAGTTTTTTTAACTGTTTCCTTAAATCATTTTTAATTCAGTTTTTTTTTTAAATAATTTCAAGGCCTTTCAGATTGTATAAAAAAACCAAATGATTAGCATAATTTGTTTTAATTTATTGATAATGACAAGTTAAATGTATAATTACCTCAACCACAAAATAATACAGCTGGTTTTGATGTAATAATGGTTTAAAATATTATCTTAAACCTAAAGAACATGTTTTTTAATAAGTCTTGGGCGTTTTACATTAAAAACGTAATCAGTTATAGTTACAAATTACCTTTTTCCAAAAAGTTATTGAGTTAGTAACTCAGTTACCACAATGTAAAAGTGATTAATTACTCAGTAAAGTAATCGTGACGTTATTTCTATGTTCTATAACACAGTTAAGTTCTATAATATGTGTACCTTTCCGTTTAAGTTTTGCCAATCTCTGTATCTGTAATATTGCACAGTAAACAGATAAATAATTGGCTGTAGTGAGACATTTTACCTGATCACATGACCTGGAAGCTAGTGAAGGAAAATCACATATTTACAGTTAAGAAATAATATATATGTTATTTCCTTTTTAATTACTTTTTTATAAACATTCATCGGGTGTTGATAAATAATTTTACAATATTTTGGGGTTACTTTGTTAGTAGATCTCACAAGAGTTGGCGATATATCTATCAGCGCAGTTCTCAGTGAGATGTTGGAGGGAGTACCCGCTTTAATGAAACTAAAGTCCGTCGAATAATGAACTAAAAACCAACTTCACCGCGGTCTTACAGAAAGCATTTTGTTGTGATGTAAATATTGCATTATTTCAAGATAATTGAACTTTAAAAATCTCATTATTACAATAAAATTTTATTTTATTCTCTTTCAACTTTAAATTTTAGAGGGGGAAAATGCTGCACTTTATTACGATATTGGTGGATGATTTTTGTAAAATTATCACAAGGTAACAGAGCTCATTCGGTGTCAAACATCTCAACTCAAAACAATGATGTAGTTATGTTGTGGTGTTAAATTCATAGTTTAAAGATAAGAAGGCTAAATTTGACACTAGTTTCTCCAAATAACAGCTTTTGCATTGAACAAACTCAACTCCTTATTGTCCTGTGGGGGAATCAGCTGCTCTTTGATGACACCGCCTTTCACTTTGTGTTTGCATACATTAAACCTTGATTGAAGGTTCTTTTTCTTGTCTTTAACAGAGATTATGAATGATGTTATCAAGAAGGTAAAGAAGAAAGGAGAATGGAAGGTGAGATGAGCATTACCCTGCAGTTCTGCATTGTTCTGATCTTTATCTAATGACTGAATAAAAAATAAAGTTAATTTTTCCTTTCTGTAAAGACTAAAGTCAGCATTTCAAGGTCAGCATTTCTTAAAACTACCTAAAAATCAAGAAGTAATTTTACAAGTTTTTTTTATAGTTGTTTATGGATACTTATGACTGAATTAGTGGACTTAACAAATGCATTAAAGCTTTTTGAATTTATAACACAAAACAGCGATAAAGTAGTTTTTTTTTTTTCTATTTCTGATTGTGAAAGTTGCCTAAACTGCACTTGTATGAACATGAGATGAGTTGTATAAAGGATTTGCATTAAACTCACACTGTCCCTCCGTCCCCAGGCTCTGATAGTGGACCAGCTGAGCATGAGGATGTTGTCCTCCTGCTGCAAGATGACAGACATCATGACGGAGGGCATCACCAGTAAGAGACAGACACTGTTTGCTTCATTCTGTCTGATTCGGATGGTCTAACTGCACATGTCCATGTGTCTCTCTGTCTCTGCCTTTAAAGTTGTGGAGGACATCAACAAGCGGCGAGAGCCTCTGCCCAGCCTGGAGGCCATTTACCTGATTACACCAACAGAGAAAGTAAGGATGTCAGATGATGATTTAAATGTGATTACTCCAGAAATCACTGAAATAGATGTCTGAAAACATAAAGTGGGCTAAAAGAGGTCGAAAAACAACACATAATGCCCAGAATGTAAGAATCTAAAGAGCAGAACAAAGAAAAACAAGTCGCTGAAATCTATCAGCCTGGAAAAGCTCACAAATCTGTTCCTGAACATACTTAACACCCAACAAGCATGTAAATGTTATGTAAAGTAAAGACAGACGCAGTAATGTAACGGGGTTTATCCTTTTTCAAGTACTGTGTATAGTCCAATAAACACATGACCAGGAGAGGCCAATCCACTACAATTACTCTATGATTCATCCAGGAGGGTCAAAGAAGAACAGAGAACAACATCTGAAGCACTGCAACTATCACTTGTCTAAGTTAAGGTCAGAGTTCATGGTTGAACAATAAGAAAAGTGACAATGGCCGGATGAACGCCGCTCTTATTTTTACTCCAAAAACATCTTGATTCTTTTGGGGAGATATTCTTTGACTGATGAGACAAGTTAATTCTATGATTAAAGGGCTAATGTCACAACAGTGCCTCTAAAAAACCTTACATTTATGTTTAGATGGATTGGTTAATGCAACTGCGTCCTCACAGGTCTGCCTAAAAAGTCAGTCAGTTGCAGCTGATCCAGAACTCTTCTGCTTGCGTCCTCACCAGAACCAGAATCCTTTAATCTGGAACAAACTTCCAGAAATCTGCAAAACTGAGTTCCTTTAAAATAAAGGCAAAAAAACCAAAACAAACAAACATCCACTTGCTTGGAGCTGCCTCTGATTAACAATAACTGGAACATCATTAGTTTCTGTGTGGGATACAACTTTGTATCCCTTCTCCTTATTTTGCTAGGGTAATGTAATGTTTCTTTTGTTTATCGTGTAAAGCACTTTGAACAGACTTGTTGCTTGAATTTTCTACACAAATAAACTTGACGTTGTGTCATGCATGTTTCTGATAAGTTTAACACTTTATTGCATAACATTTTACCTTTAAACAATTCGATCAACATCAACTCAATTTAGCCAGTTTCGTACACACTTGTATATAAAAATATCATATCATATTGTTTTTTATAGAAGTATATATAAAATCCTATTCATTACTTGTATATTTTTAGATGTATATTAATTTATATAGTTTTTTTTGTATTTTGTATGAATGTTTTAAATATATGTATTTATATTAATTTGTTATATGAATTTTTATACATTTATATACCTGTTTGTATTAATGTTATGTAATTTTAAACGCTTTTTACACTGTAACAAAATGAAACTATGTCTGATCTCTTTTCAGTCTGTCCACACGCTCATTGCAGACTTCAAAGACCCTCATTCAGCTAAATACAAGGCAGCCCATGTTTTCTTTACCGACTGTGAGTAACACAAGGTCCATTTCGGTTTTTTTATGCAACTGCTATTACTGCACAAATTAGATTAGTCTTAAACACGATAGCGTGATGGTGGGAGCGGTCAGTGTTTGAGAACAGATTCTCTGAAAAGTCCTATATGTTAGATCTCCATCAAACTCACTAAAATGATAAATTACTGTCGTTCAGTAAAGTTGTAGTTTGTGGGGTTTTTTTTATTTAACCTTATGGAACAGTGGTTCGCTAAAAAGAGTGTAAGCTAGTGCAGCCAGAGGAAACGTAATCGTTTCTTGTATTTATTTATTTTTTTCCAGCCTGCCCTGATCCACTCTTTAATGAGCTGGTTAAGAGCCGGACCTCCAAAGTCACCAAGACTCTGACAGAGATCAACATCGCCTTCTTGCCCTACGAGTCTCAGGTAAAAGTTCAGCTGACGTCTCCTCTGTCTTGCCCGTTAACTAATATTTGACTGTTTTTTCCCACAATTCTGTGCCAATAATTGCACATCATGTTAAGCACAGGAAAGTAGTATGTAAACAAAATGAGAAATAAAGCTTACAGTTTTTTTTAACCATTGTTAAACCATCAGATTTATCTTCTATGCTCTAAAGAGAATATAAAGCCCAAGTTTTATGGTCTTGGGGAAAGCAAGACTCTTATTATCATAATGACAGCAAAAACTATGTTTACCCCAAAAATCAATATGTTCCAAAACTATGTTTAGGAACATTAACCCTTTTTTAGGGTAGGGTGCCTTCTTCAGGTCGGGGATGGAGTCCTTCCTCAAGCGGAGGAGTTCAGGTATCTGGGGGTCTTGTTCACGAATGATGGAAAAATGGAGCGGGAGATCGATAGGCGGATTGGTAAGGCGTCTGCAGTTATGCGGGCGATGTACCGGTCTGTCGTGGTGAAGAGAGAGCTGAGCCAAAAGGCAAAACTCTCGATTTACCGGTCGTTCTACGTTCCTACCCTCATCTATGGTCACGACCTCTGGGTGGTGACCGAAAGAACAAGATCGCGGATACAGGCGACTGAAATGAGTTTCCTCCGCAGGGTGGCTGGGCTCTCCCTTAGAGATAGGGTGAGAAGGTCGGTCATCCGGAGGGGGCTCAGAGTAGAGCCGCTGCTCCTCCACATTGAGAGGAGCCAGTTAAGGACTCTGGGTCTCTCTGCTTAGGCTACTACCCCCGCGACCCGACCCCGGATGAGCGGAAGAAGATGGATGGATGGAACATTAACCCTCTGAAGTCCATGGACGCATATACGCGTATTTTCACTATGTCTGATTTGGGATGACATAGCGGCAAGACTCCGACTCTCTCAGTCTCAGTTTTGATTTATTTTTAAAGTGAGGATTATAAACTACATACCAGTTTTTAAATTGTGTTAATCGGCCAAGTAAAACAGGAGTTATGCAAAAATAATTAAAACACTTTTTTCCCCAGAATACTATAGAGACGCTAAAAACTGGCAATTCTGTAAACTCAGAAAAGGTCAAACGGAATGAGCTGGAAACATGGAAAATATAACCAAAATGAGATCGATTTGATATCGATAGCAAGGTCACATATTCAATCAACACGAATGGGCAACATTTAACTGCTGAGGGATGGAGAAATGTTTCGCAACAAAAGCAAGAGGAGACTTGGAAACGGTGTAGCGGTGCTACAGCGGGGTGTGGGGGAGGGGTGGGGGGTGGGGGGTTGTTTTGTGTGTAAAAGATGATCTGAAGGAATAAATGTGCAGCTTTTTTATGAGGTGGAAGATGATGAGCGAAACTCGCAGCTAGACTCTGAGGCAGAAAGCGCGAAGTTATGATGACATGGTGAATCCATCACTCAGTTTATTAATTGAGAAAGAGGAGAATGGACATAAAGAAGAAGATGAGGTGGTTCTGGATGCCACAGAAGCTGCTAATCTAACCAGAGGAATAGTGTGGCTGCGCAGCTGCAGCCTGTCAATCACACGGATTGAGCCAGGGGCGTTCCTAAACAGCTAGCATGTTTGGGCCACTGGACCCCAGGGAGAAAAAGTTTCTTCCCAGAGTCCAGAATACCCTTTATATTGTGTTTTATTGCCACTGAAACAGTGAGATATTCACCAGCAGTAACAAAGTTATTCGGGGAGAAATGCAGATTGATTCACATAGAAGTGGGAGATGTGTACAAGATTTCTGGTCACCTGAAATGCATACTTTTATTTAAGTATTTAGGACTACTGGAGACCCAAAAATCTAGTGGAATATTACTGAGACTTTATTATTATTTTCAGAATTATATATAATATTATATTATACTGTTTTTAATAACAAGTCCCCGCCATGTTATGTGCTCCTCTCTTTGGACAGAAACAGTTTTTTTGAAATGGCACCGAAAATTTGAGTGGTACTTTTGATTCCTGAGCATTTGTAAATATTTTTACAAACGTTGATAAAAAATTCCAGCATTATATGCACAATTATATATATTTTTGGCATATTAATCGGATACTTGTTCCTTTGTAGATAGTTGTACTCAAACAAATGAAGAGTTTCTTTCATTTTCCTGCTAATAATTTAATGTAGCTGTGTTATTTGCTATTTTGTAGATATGTTACAGTATATACTGTCTTTCTAAATTATAAAAAATATTCGTCATACATGTTTGTGGGTTTCGCAGGGAAAACAATACACTTTTTCAAACTTCGTTTTTATGTTTTTATGTGGCTTAAGCTTTATTATGCAATCACAATATGTCTAATTTAACACAATTGGTGTAAATTCAAACTCTTCGGATTGTGCTGAAAAAAATGATACCACAAAAACTCATATTCATTGTTTTTATTGTTGAATATCAGGATAAAATCAAAATTTGCCAAATATGACCAAATATACCCTGGACCCCAGAGGGTTAACTCTCAGTGGATATTGTATGCCAGGCTCGTCCCTTTTTCCGAAGTGCATGGAGGTTTTCCCAGTTCTTTCCTGCCTCGTTTCCATCGAGCAGTACAGCCCGGTACGGTTGTTTTATGGTCCAGTGAATTCAGGAGCGCTTTACCGCTGCCTGTTGGACTCTGAATGGGCAGACTGTGCTAAACCCAAACGCCTTACGAAATAGAAAACGCTGGTCCTCTGGAGCAAATAGCGTACCGAACTGCACTGACCTGTGCCATACCGGTCTTTGTAAATGAAGCACTAACTTTCCACCATGGTTCATGAGTGACGTCTTTTAGCCGTTTTGTTGTAGATTTGCTGCAGGTTTTTCGTTAAATATGGTGACAGGCGTTGCATCCAAACATATCTGCTCAGTAAACATCCATCGAAAGTTGTGTATTTTATTCAGATGCGGCTTTACAAATGTAAATCTAGCTGCCATTAGGCCTGTTTCTGCTATCAGAAACTTCAGAGTAATTTTACTGGAACTTGGCCTGTTTTTGCAGCCATTTCAAGAACCAACCTTTGGGTAGCTACGTAGAAAAGGCCCCGTACCAAAGAGGGAACTAATATCAGCAGCCAAACAACCGGGTTTGTAAAATTGGAAGAGTTGTTGGTGAAGTGGTGTATTACAATATAGTAACTAGAAACACTGCAACAATTTCTGCTTTTTCCATTGTCGAACTATTCTTATTCTCCGATGGGGTGGGAGCCTTTTGCAGCGCCACAGTTGTGATATGCTGACATCTAGGGAAATTCCTTTTGTATATTTGAATTGACCCACCTCAGATGAATGTCCGGTAAAATTATAATAAAGTTACGATTATGGATTATTCTCTCTAGAAAACCCAAAGCTTTCTGTGCTCAATATTTCCCAACAAGTCTGTTATTTTTAAGTGCTGTGTTCCGAACTTTGCCACTTTTTCTTTCCCCTTCTGTTAAGCCAATCCTGAACAAGAGAACCAGACTGTCTGCAGTTTCTTACCCGAGCTAAGAAGCAAATAGTACTTGTCTAAAGTCCTCTTTTTGGATTAAAGTCAATGTTGCATTTGTTTTTAATTTATTAAGTTTAATATTATTACATTGTTATAACATTCCATAATGAGTTGCTCTTGTGGATTTAGAAAACTTAAGCAATGTGGGAAAGTGTCAGGTGGAAGGTTTTGGGATTGAAGGTAAAGCAAATAAAAAATGCATAAAAAATAATTGTTGGGTAAATATTTCCCAACTGGGGTCCTGTTTTATTAACATTGATGCAGCTAATTATTAAATCCTGAAAAGTCTGCTTTATTCTTACAATATTGATGCATACTTATGATGGAAACACATATTTCTGTCATGATGCTGGTTGTTTTGGAGTTTTGTTAATGTTAGGAATCTATTTTTCTCTTTATTCACTTGTTGAGATTTAATTTGTGGGTTTGTGTTTCTTTACTTCAGTCTGGCCCTTTGGAGTTCATTCCTCTGTGTTAGTTCTGCTATGCTTTCCTTCTCTGTTCCAGCTATAATTCACTTGTCTTTACTCACCTGCATCTGATTAAGAGTCCCTCTGGTTCCCTTGTCGTTTCACACTCTATCCTGAGTATTTAAGCCTCTGACTTTCTGTCAAAACTCGCTGGATTATCTGCCTTTCTTCCCTCACTTTATCATCCCTGAAGTGTACCCACTCAACATTATTTAATATCCATTTTCATAATTAAATTAATTCTCATCTCAACCGACTGGATTTGGGTCCTCAGTTTTCAAAACCTGACCATTTCAGGGATTTCCATGTTTCGAATTGTTGCAACACTCATGTGGTCTTTAAAACGGGGCTTAAAGCAGAGGCAGTTGCAGATTGATTAGGGAAGAAGCGATGCCGTGAAGGACATAGACAGGAGAGGACTACTGGCAGCGAAGTGGTTTTGTATTTTTGCGAGATAGCTACAGAGCGAGAAATGTGACATAATCAGGTGGAAGATGCTGAGTCATGTTTAAACACAGACTGTTCCAGAAAGACTCACATTTGTCACATTGACTTCTTTCCCCTCCTCCCTCACTTTATGTTTCTGTAATTTTCCTCCAGCGATTCCTACATCCCTTTGACTGTAATGTTTTTTAGCCATTTTTACACCTTCCACCCCCCCCCGTTAACCTATTCTGTCCATTCCTGTCCCACAATGCTTTCCCCATCTCCTGTCAGCGATGATTAATTCAGAGTCAGTGGTTTTGTGCTGGAGGCATTGTGTCCCGCCTACGTCAGGCACATTGCGTTAACTTTATTGGATGGAGATGGAGCTACGCAGCAGCTTGTAGCCAATGGCTGCTAAGCCAGCGCAGGAGACCCTTCTGCAGAACAGGCGTGTTCATGCGATTGTGGACAGATGGGGGTGGGAGGAAGGAGAGGAACCAATTGAAGCAGGCTAATGGAAAAGTTGATAGAAAAAGAAAGAAAAAAACACTCTCCCATTTGAAAGAAATAAAATTTAGGGAGACAAAAAAAAGCTAAAATTTACAGAGAAATACATGAAATTCAATAAAAAGACACCCTGTCTGTGCAGGTGTACTCGCTGGACAACCCAGATGCCTTTCACAGTTTCTACAGCCCTCATAAGGCCCAGCTAAAGAACCCGGTGATGGAGAGGCTGGCCGAGCAGCTGGCCACGCTCTGCGCCACCCTGAAGGAGTACCCGGCCGTCCGATACCGAGGGTGAGCAACAACGGGTACCAGAGTAATACCTCTGATCACAGGCTAATAGCCAGACCTCACAAAACTTATTTATATGAAGCATCTTTGTCAGAAATCGTCGACTAAACTCTTTTTTGATATGTTTCTACAAGCTTGGCACACCTGTTTTTGAAATTTTATTGCAGTTTCCTGCATAGCTCTTTAAAATCTCAGGCTAAATGGGAAGACCTGAATACTTTTAGGTCTTTTCCATAGATGTTCTATTGGATTTAAGTCCAGACTCTCCAAAGCGACTCCTTGTTTTCTTTTCTGTGGGTCGTCGTCGTGTTGCATGAGACCTAAAGCCATTCTGAAGCAGGTTTTCCTTTTGGAATACCTCTGGCCTCTACCAATGAGGCCTAATCGGTAGAGCGAATAGAACTCGTTGAACTTCCGCATCGTTTTCCTGTTTCCACTTGGGAACACTAGAGCTCTGGTTAAGTGTCTATCTAGTTCTTGGTAGTTCTTAGGGTCCATTTTACTGCGTAATTAAAAAGAAAGCGAAAAAAACATATTTAAAAGACAAATATTACTAGTTGTCTCTAAAATGTTAAGGTTTTATAAACAGAGGTAGAGTACCCAAAAATTGTACCCAAGCACTACCTTGAAATATTTTCACTCAAGTAAAAGTAAAAAGTAACCATCCTAAAAGATTACGTGGGTAAAAGTAAAACAAGTATTTGGTAAAATGTCTTCATGAGAACATCTGATGTAAAAATTTTTAATTGCAGAAAATATAAAGTTACGGTAAGATTCAAGACTAAAATATTAAATAAATAATATACGTTTTAATCAGAAAAAATACTTTTCGAAGTCAATTTTTCCCACAATATAATACTAATACATAAATAAGTTAAAATATGAAATCATGCTTTTAATTCTGTGGGGAAGGAGTGGGAAAGTGGTTTATGTGGGGACATTTTAATCTGTAAAGCACTTAGAGATGCAACTCTGTATGAAAAGTGCTTTATAAATAACTTTTTATTTTGATTTCTTAAAAGAAGGGTAAAAGGGTCTTCCAGCAACAATTTATGGTGTTTACTATACATTTACTCGACCGGAAAATACAACAAGCTCAACAGACAGAGGATTACATTAAAATAACCATTTGTGGAGAAACAGGTGGTCTTCTGTTAAAAAACAAAACTGTAGGGTTCTGTCTGTGTATTTCTGGTTAACATATGTTTGCTCTTCATTCAGTGAATTTACTCTAAATGGATCCAGCATTTTTACTCTATTAAGAGAATAAACTAAAACAAAGCAAAACCCTTTTTCCCCCAAAAGGTTAATTAAGTAAATGTAACTAGTTGCTACCCACCTCTGTTGATTTCTCAGCATAAATCTTGCTGTTATTTAAGGGAAAACGCCCCCATCTGGAGATATGTACCATTGCAGGGGCCATGACTGGCTCCTGCACCTCAAAATATTGATGATAATCCTAAATAATCAGAACAAAAATAGGAAAAAGTTTAGTTGAATTAAAAGTTAGTTAGAAAAAAAGTCTATCTTTGCACTTTCCATGTATTTATTTAGGGTATTTATCTATTGTTGATATGAAGCAAAACAGATAAATCTCAGCATAGAAAGTTTAACTGCATTTGACTGTTACATTTTCCGATTCATTCTTCGGCTTTCGGTCTGTTAGGGAGTACAAAGACAACGCCACCCTCGCCCAGCTGGTTCAGGACAAACTGGATGCCTACAAGGCTGATGACCCCACCATGGGAGAGGTGAGCTTCTCAGCTTTCAAAAAGGCGATGTTCAGCAAGAAGGAGAAATTAAGAAAGTAAAAAGCGACAACGGCGAGCTATAACCTGTACGCGTTTCAAACATCTTTGAATACGCTGCAGTGCTTGGATGCAGGAATGGATGCAGAACAAAAAAAACAGGAGTCGTCCTGTTTTTTTGTTCTGCATCTCTGGTTTGTATTCTAAATGGTCTAGTTGTGTGAATAATGCCTCTAAGTGTTTCTTTTTCTGCAGGGTCCAGATAAGGCCCGCTCACAGCTGATCATCCTGGACAGAGGTTTCGACCCCGTGTCGCCCGTCTTACACGAGCTCACCTTCCAGGCCATGGGCTATGATCTGCTGCCCATCGAAAACGACGTCTACAAGTTGGGGGAGAACAGCACCAATGCAAACCAGTTTGAATGTGTTCAGATTTGAGGCTAAGTTTTTGTATTTTTCTGGTTGTCAGATACGAGACCAGCGGCATCGGAGACTCCCGCGTGAAGGAGGTTCTGCTGCACGAAGACGATGACCTGTGGGTGAGCCTGAGACACAAGCACATAGCCGAAGTGTCCCAGTGAGTACTCCTCTTCGTCGTGTTCGAATATCACTTATTCCGCGTTGTCATTTCAGTGGAGTTCATTGTCTTTCTGCTCTGAACTTAGGGAAGTAACACGTCAGCTGAAAGAATTTTCCTCCAGCAAGAGGATGAACACCGGAGAGAAGGTAAAGGCAGAAAGAGTCTCGTTTAACATGTAAGGTGCAGTCAACTGGCGTCAAAAGATAAATCTGAAACATGATCTATAAAATGCAAACAATGGCTTATGGAAGTACCCTTTATGGTAAAATAAACAAATATAATTTATATTTAAGAGGTGTAAAAACACATCATACCGAACAAATACAATTACAGGTGCTGGCCAGTAAATTAGAATATCATCAAAAAGTTGAATTATTTCAGTAATTCCATTCAAAACGTGAAACTTCTATACTGTATACTTTCCTTCCACACATCGTGATATATTTCATGTGTTTATTAATTTTCATTTTTATTATTACAACTGACAGCTAATGAAAACACCAAATTCAGTATCTCAGAAAATTAGAATATTCTGAAAAGGCTCAATATAGAAGACACCTGGTGCCACTCTAATCAGCTGATTAACTCAAAACACCTGCAAAGGCCTTTAAAAGGTCCCTCAGTCTTGTTCTGAAGGCTCCACAATCATGGGGAAGACTTCTGACTTAACAGCTGTCCAAAAGACGACCATTGACACCTTGTACAAGGAGGGCAAGACACAAAAGGTGATTGCTAAAGAAGCTGGCTGTTCGCAGAGCTCTGTGTCCAAGCACATTAACAGACAGGCGAAGGGACGGAAAAAATGTGGTAGAAAAAAGTGTACGAGCTCTAGGGATAGCCGCACCCTGCAGAGAATTGTGACGACAAACCCATTCAAAAATGTGGGGGAGATCCACAAAGAGTGGATTGCAGCTGGAGTCAGCGCTTCAAGAACCACCACGAAGAGACTCATGAAAGACATGGGCTTCAGCTGTCGCATTCCGTGTGTCAAGCCACTCTTGAACAAGAAGCAGCGTAAGAAGCGTCTCGCCTGGGCCAAGGACAAAAAGGACTGGACTGCTGCTGAGTGGTCCAAAGTTATGTTTTCTGATGAAAGCAATTTTTGCATTTCCTTTGGAAATCAAGGACCCAGAGTCTGGAGGAAGAGCGGAGAAGCACAGAATCCACGTTGCATGAGGTCCAGTGTAAAGTTTCCACCGTCAGTGATGGTGTGGGGTGCCATGTCATCTGCCGGTGTTGGCCCACTCTGTTTCCTGAGGTCCAAGGTCAATGCAGCCGTCTACCAGGAAGTTTTAGAGCACTTCATGCTTCCTGCTGCTGACCAACTTTATGGGGATGCAGACTTCACTTTTCAACAGGACTTGGCACCTGCACACAGTGCCAAAACCACCAGTACCTGGTTCAAGGACCATGGTATCCCTGTCCTTGATTGGCCAGCAAACTCGCCTGACCTTAACCCCATAGAAAATCTATGGGGTATTGTGAAGCGGAAGATGCAATACGCTAGACCCAACAATGCAGAGGAGCTGAAGACGACTATCAGAGCAACCTGGGCTCTCATAACACCTGAGCAATGCCACAGACTGATCGAGTCCATGGCACGCCGCATTACTGCAGTGATGGAGGCAAAAGGAGCCCCGACTAAGTATTGAGTGCTATACATGCACATTTTTTTCATGTTCATTCTTTTCAGTTGGCCAACATTTAAAAAAAAAATTTTTTTTCATTGGCCTTTAAAATATTCTAATTTTTTGAGATACCAAATTTGGAGTTTTCATTAGTTGTCACTTATAAATATCAAAATTAAAAGAAATAAACATTGGAAATACATTGGTCTGTGTGCATTGCATGAATGTACTGTACAAGTTTCACGTTTTGAATGGAATTACTGAAATAATTCAACTTTTTGATGATATTCTAATTTACTGGCCAGCACCTGTATATTCTGCTCTGTGCAACCAAACTGGAACCAAAATATCTATTTTATAACTTCCATACAACTATTATTATTCATAGCAGTTGGGGATTTGTAACGGCAAGAATTTGATAAGATACGTATCAAAACACAGGTGGGACGATACAATATATTGCGATATACTGCAATACTGAGAGTAAGACTAATGTAAGAATAAGCACTCCAACCTGTTTCATACTTCAAACATCCAGTATTATTATTAGATCCAGTTCATCCACTGGAACAAAGAAATGAAAAATATCGCCAACGACCTTTCATACTTTTAATATTACTACAAAAATGACTGTCATCAATAATGGTTCCAATCAAATTCCAAAATATAAAATACAAATGAAAATCAATTTACTGAATTTGAAATTTTATGCAGTATTGTGATAAAATATCACAATATATGATTTTTTTAAAAATGTTTTTGGTGTTTTATACAAAAGGCCTTATATTCGATACATCATCCATGAAACAATGAAATGTTTCATAATAAAGACTTTTTTTTTTTTACCCATTTCTTGTTTCTCAAAGTTCATTTTCATCAGTTTCTCTGCAGTTTGATGATTTCAAATTTAAAATATTTGGTTCTGGATCAAGTTAAATTAGTGTAAATGATGCTTTCATATCCTAACCGCATTGTATTTATTTGAATACTATATAAGTTTGCATACCTTTCATTTATAAAAAACAAAAATTAATTAGTTAGGGGATAAATTATGTAATTTTGTGATGTTATTGTTGTGTATTAAAAAAGATGCTTGTGTTTTCACAGACCACAATGAGGGATTTGTCCCAGATGCTGAAGAAGATGCCTCAGTACCAGAAGGAGCTCAGCAAGGTTGCTGCATGTCATGCTAATGTAACAGATTTCCCTCCTTGCCGTATGAAAGCCGATATTGAGTCCTTTTTGTCTTTTCCCAGTACTCCACTCACCTGCAGCTAGCCGAGGACTGCATGAAGCATTACCAGGGAACAGTGGACAAGCTGTGCCGCGTGGAACAGGTGAGGGAAGACCACCTGGGAAGGGAAAGAGAAAAACTATGCTAGAAAAATGGGAAGGAAGCAACAATATCCGTATTGTTGTAGTGAGAAATGATAGACGAGCCGAGTTTGCCGTTGCAGGATTTGGCTATGGGCACCGACGCCGAAGGGGAGAAGATCAAGGACCCCATGAGGGCCATCGTTCCCATCCTGCTGGACGCCAACGTCAGCACATACGACAAGATTCGTATCATCCTGCTCTACATCTTCCTCAAGAACGGTGAGGAGACGACCGAAGCAAGAAAACTAACCCGCGCTGCAGTAACAAACCCCTCTGCTTCAAAGTTTTACTGACGAAAAAAGCAAAACACAAGTCAGGTTTTATTTATATATATATAGCACAAAACGACAGCCCAATGTGCTTCACACAGTCATAACAATCACATATTAAATAAAACAGTTAAAATGTCATTTTAGAATGAGTAAAATAAAAGCATGGGATTTCACAAGGAACATGGTACGCAGGAATAAAAGCAAAATAAGTTATTTACAAATTAGAGTAAAGATAAAACATAGCACAGATAAAGAAAAAACAGGAAAAGTTTGGTTTTTAGTTTGGATTTAAAAATGAAAATAGCGGGAGAGGTCTTGATCTCTATAGGAAGACGGTTCCAAAGACGGACCGCATAGCAGGTCAAGGCAGCCTCTCCGTTCTTGGTGTGGGCATTTGGAGTTTTTCTGCTGACCTGAGTGTTCTTAAAGGGCTATATGTTTCAAATAGCTCTGCTATATATAGAGGTCCTTTGCCATTTAGTGATTTAGAAGCGAGTAAAACGACATTAAAAACAATTCTGTTGGTTACTGGTAGCAAGTGTAGAGATTTTAAAATTGGTGTGATATGATCACTTCTTTTGGTTCTGGTCAGTAGCCTTGCGAATGCGTTTTGGATCATTTGAAGAGGTTTTATAGTTGTTTTTTTTAGGGAGACCAGTGAAAAGACCATTACAGTAATCCACTCTGCTGGAGATGAAAGCATGAATAAGCAGGGCACAAAGTCTAAGAATATATTTTCTATATTTTGCTTTCTGAATCCATGTATTTCCAGTAAAGATAAGTTCTTAGATTCCATGTTTTTCCAGGCTGATTGGGAAACTTTTCTCGATGTATTTAATCTATTCATGGTTCAGTGCTTTGGAAAAGTATTAATGCAATGTGAACGTTTTTACATTTTGTCACAATGTAACTACAAAGTTAAATGCATTTTATTGGGATTTTTAATGGCGGAAGAACACCTTGTAGTGTGTTGGAAATAAAAAAATAAAGATTGAGTTTTGATTGAGCTGGAAAGCTGTTTACTCCTTGGCGGTATTCCATGAAGCGAGCTAACTCCAAAAGCCAGGATTAATTTGACAATCCCAGCTCAGTTTCACAAATGAAACTGATCTGAAGCCCCGCCCATTCACCATGGCAACACATCCGTTGGATAATCCTGCTCTGTGGCAGGAAAGATGTGAGGCCTATTTTAGCTTGATCAAATGATTGGATGATCCAGGCAATGTCACACTGCAGAGCTGGATTTCTGCTGCTGTTCTCTGCCTCACCACACCAACCCAACAATGTAAAAATAAAAACAATCTGACTCTCCGGTCCGTTTTCATTGAATTAAATAATCTTGTGTAAAAACGTTTTCTAAAACTATTAATAACACTCCTTCAAAGACTAAATACCGGTACCCATCTAGTTCCACACCTAGCGACTAAAAGGAGTTATTTACCCCAATAACCCAAATGTTTCAACCAGAAAGGCCTAAAATGGATTTTCAACTTAAAACTTAGGGCTGTCAAAATTAACGTGTTAACGCATTGTCGATTAATTCATAGAATTAACATCATCATTTTTTTTAACCCATTTTACACTTGCACAGAATAACGTCGTTTTTATCTTATGATTCAGCCCTGAACACGTCCGTTCTCCTTTCTAACCAGTCAGACTATATCTGGATGGGGACGAATTTTCTGTGCAGTAGGACGTTTTTGTGTGCATAAATGACATCTCAGTATCTGGAATTTTCCTAATATGCGCTTCGGATGTCAGCTCGGCCATAGCACCCCCCTGTGTGCTATGCAAAGTTTGAATGCGCCGTATTTACGTTGCTTTATGCATGTTGGGTCACTGTACAGTTTCAGTAATTTTTTTTTGTGAGTTAGTGAAGTGTTAAAATGTAAAATTATTCTGTTAAAGTGATGTGACCAACAATTCCATTGATCTCTCCTTTATTTCATTAAATAAAAGAGCAGCACCGTCCGTATTTTTACTTTTACACATTAAATTGTAGTTTTTAATCAAATTTAGGAATGTTAATTAATTGTGAATAATAATGATTAATTCACACGCTACTCTGTGATTAACTTGATTAAAATTTTCAATCATTTGACAGCCCTACTTTAAAGGCACAGTGTGCAATTTTCGGCCAGTAGGGGGCAGTGCATACCTAAATTATCACAAGCATGCGGTATCTGTGTCTTCAAGTAAGAAACTCAACAATGGAGGTCCAACTAGTGCTGTTTTCAAACGCTCAATTCCCTGAGAATTATCTATTTGCAGCAACATGACGAGCACATCAGTCTCTCTTTCATCACTTGGAACTAGCGAAGCGGTAAAAATGTATTTATGGAGAAACTTTTTTGCATTTTGAGGGGAAATCAATGTTTTAAAAGCGGGCGTGTTCCGTGCGCTTTGTCCGTCCGGGCTCTTGTAGAAGTAAAGGCGTCATCTAATATGGCTTTCCCCTGAAAAAAGGACACGCGCCTATTTATTTTAAAACTAATTTTTAAAGTCATATTTTACAATTTCTCCAACATTTTGCAATAAATGTGCTTTACATAATTATAATTACATAATATTTTAATGGTTATTTTCAAAGATGTAATGCAAATACTACACACTGTCACTTTAAGTATATTCCAGGACAAAAAAAAGACAATACGACAAGACGACAGAAAAACAGCTTTCTAAATGCCTAAACCTAAGAATAGATTCTTCAACTCCATCTTATACTTTGATAGAATTCACTTAAATGAGCAAATACCAAATTTTATTTTCTAACCCTAAGGGTCACCGGAGAACCAATAACACTCATTTGAATGCCTAAACCTAACATAGTTTTTTTTTTTCTTTAGCTCTATCTGAACTGATCTTAAACACCAAAATGGCCACAGATTTTCAACCTTGAATCCATCCCTATAGCCAACAAGATTTTATGTCTAAACCAGAGGTCACAGAAGAATAAAAAAGAACACATAACTTAACCTTTTAATTCCAAAAACGAACACAATGACACCCAGCAATCTGTAATCCCTAAAATCAATTGTGGAACCAAGATCAAGCACCAACAAACACATAGCCAAATTTAATTCACACCATATCACGCATTAATTTGTACCCTAAAATCACAGAAAACATTCCTAGACTCAACTCCCCTTCCCTCAGGCGGCAGGGGGATACCATTGAGTGCATTTCCACAAAACCTACCCTACAATATAAAGTTATTTAATTGTTTGCAGCAGCTGAAGTTTTCTTTTCGTGGTTAAATTATGCAATGAAATGTAGGTTTTATCTTTTAAAATGTAGTTCTAATTATGTAATGATTTTTCTTTTACCATTTTGAAGAACATTAGTGTATTTAATTTTAACTTGTAACTTTTTGTTCCTCCAATGTCGCTCCTGACACCAAGCATTATTGATAATTACAAATAAATAACTTTTTTTCTAGTATGAAGCCGTAAAATCAAAATCCCAATAAAATGCACTGAAGTTTATAGGTGTGTTTTCCCTCAATGCAAAACGATTAATTCGATCGTAAGATCAGTGGTGGATTATTTTATTTCGCAAGGAATTTGAAAACATTAACCAGGCCTTCAGTTTAAGAATAAACTAGGAGAGAAGTTGCCATCTTGATACGGTTATGAAATGTGTTTTAGAAGAGAGAAAACATTGGATTTAGAGAAAATGGATTGTAAAACCAAAGACATGATTTTATTACTTCATATCTCAAAATGTAATTTCTTTTCATCCCAGTGGAGCTAAATATATTAAATGTAAACCAAACAGTTGGTTTGTAGTCATAAGGTTTGGCCTGTGGACGTGTGTTTTCAGGTATTACAGAGGAGAACCTGAACAAGCTGATCCAACACGCTCAGATTCCCCCCGAGGACAGCGAGATCATCACCAACATGGCTCACCTGGGGGTCCCGATCGTCACAGATGTACGACGATTTCACCTCATGCGTTTTGTTACTTTGTTCTGGTCGGGTTTTCCTTGACTCTTTCACCTTTCCGTTCTCAGTCCACTCTTCGTCGAGGAAAGAAGATGGACAGGAAGGAACGCGTGAGCGAGCAGACCTATCAGCTTTCTCGCTGGACTCCGCTGATCAAGGACATCATGGAGGTACAGGATATGCACAGTTTCACCAACACCCACATTTTTAAGTCGTCTGCAAACACCCTGAAACCAAAAGCAGTCGTCAGATTACATTTACATTTATCTGTAAATAATTTACTATCACTTTTGTCTACTTGTATTATTGGGGTGTTGGCTTTTAAAAGCAGTAATATTCAAAGCCTCGGTGTTCTTTTCCCCCACTACCTGCTGTAGCCTTGTGTGTGGTCGGCACCAGGTCCGTTTGCCCCTTTGCACACACATTGCTTCCATCCTTATTCCAATTCATACCTGTAAACCATGGGTGTCCAGCTGTCATCTAGTGTCCTGCTGGTTTTAGATGCAACCACTTCCTCAGCATGTCAAAGTTCTGCAGAGGCGTGCGTGCTAACGAGCAATCATTTGATTCAGGCGTGTTTAACAAGCAAAAGAACTAAAATCTGTACGACTTCGCTGCCCCTGCTATAAACAAACCATTTCGTACCCATATACCTTCATTTTTTGCATCGTCTGTAACTCTGGCGATAGAATTCATCAAAATATACTTGGGTCAATAAAAAGTAGCTGAAAAGAAAACTTTTTGTGTAGTTACCAGGTCAAAGCTATATATATATATATATATTTAGATTTAGGATTTATGTTTTATCTTATTTTCCTGTTTGCTAACGAAAAGTTTACAAGAATTGCTGATTTTTGTAAGCTATTCAACCTAGCTCTTTTGAAACTTTTAAAATACTTCACCAGTTTTTTTTTGGAACCAACCCGTAAATAAAAAATTGGGGGGGGGGACCCATCAGATGTTAACCTAAAAATGAAATACATTTGTTCTTTCTAAGATTAGCGTATTTGGTGAATTGATGTTTGCAAAATTTGCTAATCGGCCCCTGTTCACGTTAGACTGATTAGCTTGGTTAGCTAGTATTTCAGCAATTTTTTTGTGTTTTTTTATATACATTAACTTATTTGAAAACTCTGTTAACCATTTCATTTATACAAAAAAATAGCACAGTAACTTCTTCCCAAATGTAGGCTATTTGCCAACTAATATTAGAGTTAAGCCTGCCGCACACAAGAGCAATCTGTTGAGCTAACAGTCATTCGAAACCATTTGCTCAGCAGATAGCTCGCTGCGTGCGGCTAATTTTTGGTGAGTTTTCTGCCTCGTGAGGCGCTGAGGTGAAAATCAAACAGGTTTATTGTTTCTTGCCTCGCAGTGCGAAAAACTCGCTGTGTGTTGAGCCCAAACATTCAAGCGACCAATCAAAACGCGGTCTCCGATCACATGACTCCAAGATGGCAGCCCCTTTCCCTTACCTCAGAAAAACGAATGAAACAGAGACCGAGATTGATATGGAGGAAGTGATGCTATTGATTTTGTTGATGAAGCGTCGTCGCATCATATAAACAGGTATAGTCGCGCAACAAGTCTTTGTCTTCCAAAATGAAATCTTCTCCATGGGCTGCCATCTTGGAATCATGTGATCGGAGACCACGTTTTGATTAGTCACTTGAATATTTGGGCTCAGCAGACCGCTCACAGAGAGCGCCCACAGCAAGTTTCTGACCTCACCGCATCATGACGCAGAAAACTCACCAAAAATTAGCCGCAAACAGCGAGCTATCTGCTGATCAAACGGCCCCGAATGACTGTTAGCTCAGCAGGTCGCTCTTGTATGCGGAACACTTTAGGGAACTAAATTAATGTTAGCATCAGGTACCTAAGCTAATTGAATCAAATAATTGAAACCTATTTTTTTGTCCAATCAATTAAGAATATAAAATTGCATTTTTGTTATGTGAGGAAGAAATCTGTTATTTCTTTTGCAGTTTAGGTTTAGCTTGTTAGCTGGTTGACTCTAGAAAAAGTTGGAACTGTCTTCCATCTAGCCAAGCAGACAAAGCTCTTATTTTACAGCTATTTAATTTACAAAAAAAAAAGTGAAATTATTTACTAAAGAAACCAAAATGAAACCTACAGAGAATGCTCTAGACCACACGTGTCAAACTCAAGGCCTGGGGGCCAAATCCGGCCCTCCAAAGGCCATTAATGTGGCCCTCTAAACTCTAGAGAATCGTATAGATCGAACATTTAAGTAATTTTTTTCTGTGCATCCCAACACAGTTTTATTAGTAAAATAAAATCAGTGTTTATTCAAACAGTCCTTAATCACATAATTATCTAAAGTTGTTCAGAATCATTTAATTTTAAGACATACTTTTGGAATGCTGAGGGTGATTTTAACAGTTTGTTATAGTTTTAGCAATATTTCTGCCACAACCGGCCCTTTAAGGATATTCACCAGTTTTATGTGGCCCAAAATGGAAATTACTTTGAGACCGCTGCTCTAGACCGTTCCCACCATATAGTGTCTTTGTTTCTGTTTCTTTTCAGTAAAATAAATCACATTTCCATAAACAGCACACTATAAATAGCCGATTGAATTTCCTCAGACAGTATACACCCAAATCAGCTTTAGTAAAAATGAATGAATAAATAAATAATCTTCAGGATCAGCATATCACATCACTCATCAAGAGGAAACTCTAAACTGCATTTTAAGCACGTGTTTCTATTTGTTCAGTAACTGTTTTGCTGTTGTGTTTCCCTGTAGGATGCTATCGAGGATAAACTGGACACGAAGCACTACCCCTACATCTCGACCCGCTCCTCTGCTTCCTTCAGCACCACTGCAGTCAGGTACGCACCGAAAGGGGGACAAAGCCACAAAAAAGTGGTGCTGTGGCCATCTACAGAGAAACACTTAGGGTTTAGATCAATTCTAATTAGGGACAGAAAACAAGTCTAATGAATCTATAATGAAGGAAGGAGAAGGCGACTGATGACTGGCATGTTGGTGAGCCTTAAATCAATTAAATAAATCGTCAATCAGACTTCCTGCAGAGTAGATGAGACTACAGCAGACTAACGGAGCAGACTAAAATGATGAATGCTAAACAATGCAAAGCTGGAAAGAAAGCAGTAATGAAACTGTAGAAGCATTTATTGTTGCACCTCAGTATAACAAGGCTTAAGAGGCCACTTCTGATCTACCAGAGATGTTTCACAATGAGGAAATATTACAAGGTTAGAATTTAAAGTGTTTGAATAAACCGCCAATGAACTCTGGAGATGGGCACCGTCCCTATCCGCAACCCTGCAAGGATAGGCGGCTTTAGATAACCGACCGGTGAATGCTCTGATGAGTGGAAACTCCTTCAAATAACACAGTGTTCCTCCGTGGCAGCGCTCGATATGGACACTGGCACAAGAACAAGACACCCGGAGAGTACCGCACCGGTCCCCGACTGATGGTCTTCATCATCGGAGGCGTGTCCTTCAGCGAGATGCGCTGCGCCTACGAAGTCACACAGGCCAACGGGAAGTGGGAGGCTGTGATCGGTGAGTGGAGCAACATCGGATCTTCGGTCAGCTAACCGAAGTTCCTCAAAAACAAATCCCAAATCCCAAAATTTGAATAAAAAATATTGCCTGTGTTTCTGAGAGGTCATGCTATGAAGTTTAGTTCAAAATCTAAATCAGGGAAAAATATTGAGAGCAATCCATGAATCTGGCCTGCGGTAGTCAGTCAGATCTTTTCATCATGAGGTGACATCAAGTTCTGAGAGGGTTTAATGAAATAAAAACCTAATAACGTATGTTTCTCTACACTTATAACCATTATTAGTTGTCGGTTTCCTTTAATATAAAATAAATAAAATGTACTGTTACTTAGTTTTCTTGCATCTGTATCTCAGGTAATGCTTTCCAACCTCTACAGAGTTTGTGATCAGAGAGCAAATAAAATAAAAAGTTACAGTATATATATATATATATATATATATATATATATAAATATATATGCGAATGAAAGTGTTGAACTTTACAATTGGAGCCGGAAATAATGGCACATGCCAACACAGTATTACATGGGAAAGAGTATTTAAAGCACAAGAACTGCTGAAAATGGATTAACGTATTTTTGATATATTTATTAAGTGCGTTTTCTTTTTGTCTGAGTAGCATCTACAAATACTTTTCAAAATGGTCTAAAGTTCCTGTTAGCTGCAAATCAATTTAGTTGAGTTTATTTATACATTACCATTGCAAATGTCACCTCAAAGCATTCAGCAAGACTGGTTAATTCATAACCAGTTAAGATCAAATGTATTCACTTCAGTAAAAAAAAAATTCTAATGTAATCATGAAGTCAGATTCAGATCCAGTGTCACAATTCAGTGGATCATAAAAGGCCAGTAGGCGAAACAAGTTATTTTATCGACTTTGCAGCAATCGCTTCTCCTGAGAATCATGAGGGATTGCTGCAACAGCGGTGACAATAGGGAGGATCGGCTTATTGTGGTTTACTGAATAACACTAATGTAAGAAAATAGTGCTGAAAAGGGTTCAGTCTTTTAGGTGTAAACATTTTTTGTGCATGACACCTGGGTGTGGTTCTCTAAGTGTGGTTTAGAGAGTTTCCTCAGTCTATGTTAGCTAAAAAAGTAAATTCTTTGCAAAGACTTCATTGAACTTTACCGAGATTTATTTTGAGATTCTGGCCACTTCTGTAGATGTTACACCTGTAGGCTGGGTGGTGATCGCTTCCCTGAGGGATTCAACAGGAAAAACTAAAACACTTATCCAACAAAGTCCTCCCTCTTTTGTCTGACAAAGTTATTTAGGGTGTCTTGCAAAATTATTCATAATCTTTTAGCTCTTTCCACATTTTCTCATCTTACAACCACAGATTTCATTTGATGAACCGACACAAAGTTGTGTGAGTAATTGAATTAGCCACCTTTGGAGAAATCTAAAGGAAATCCAGCATCTAATTAGTGATCAGTATCAATCCATGTGTTCTGTGATGGCCCCAGAGGTTTGCTAGAGAGCATTAGTGAAGCTTTGAGATTTGGTGTGAGAAAGCTTTTGTGAAAAGTTGCAATGTTTTTATTTGTGATTGTACGTTAAATTGTTTGAGAGGCAAGCAGAGTTAGAGGCTACATTGTCACATAAACTTTAGTAAAATAAAATGACTTTTAAAAACTCTAAAAATGTGACCATCTCAGATTGGGTCCCCACTAGAAGAACAATCTCTGCTTTTATTTTGGCGCTACAGTCCCAGACCCACCTTGGGCCCCTTTTAGCCCCTCTTTATTAACCTCCTGGATACGCCCCTGCTCAGCAGCGCTGAACGTTTAGGAATAATCACTTCTAAAGACGCTCTCAGGCTCAAAGAGCTGGGGAACAGATCCTTGATCTGCTGCCAAAGTTACGATCACACAGCCGAAGGGAAAGGAAACGAGACTTGAGGTCGGTTGAAATAGTTTTTAATCCTAAATAACTCGGAAGATTTAAAAAGTAACTGAAACTACAGCTTCTGTCAGTCACATCAACACTGTTCTGAAAACTTGCTGCTTGCTGTTGCATGCGTCACTGATTACAGCTTATTGGTTTCCTCATCGGGCACACAAATCACGTAGGCGACCTATTTTGGATTCAAAACGGCAAATTTCGCCAACAGGTGAAGGATTTTCACGTCATCAATGAGGAAACTGTACCCCATAGCTACTTCCTAGGCCAAATGCAAATGTACCATGTTTTATTCTCCATCCCTCTCACATAAGAAACAGGGAATGTACATGATAAGCGACGCTTAAGAGAATTGTGGATCCGGGAGATTTTAGGGAGGGGCGCTGAAATTCAGGAGTCTCCTGGGAAAATCGGGAGGGTTTGCAAGTATGAACAGCAAAAATGTCTGGATCAAAGCATATTTTTGTGTTCACACTAGCTTGGCGGCTAGACATTTTTAGGCTGAAGCTTGCAAAGCGCGTGGGTGGTCCTTTCTCTGGCGGATGTTTTAAACAATGGCGGATCGCGGTCAGTTAGACGACGTTGATGTCAAGCGACGTCGCCACAGTGAGGACCTCTGATTGGTCGATCAGCTGCGTTAAGACCGTCAAAAGTTCGGCTAGTGAACTTCTGCGTTGCTGATTTTTGGCGCTTTGAAGCTTGAAACGCAGGAGAAGTCTAAAAAATTGGCGCGCCCAACGACACACAAAGCGCCGCAGACACTCTGAGGGCCTCAACCATAGACCTTTCATTTAATCTTGCTGCTCTTGACGCTGACGTTTGGGGCGGTGTGAACGCACCGTTACATTGGTCCACCTAAGGTCCAGCTCCTAATCCAATGAAGAATCTGTGGCAAGACGTGAACATCGATGGGGACAGGCGCTCTTACCCAATCTCCTGTTTTGGCAGCAAAATGACCTGGAAAATGTAAAAACTGAAAGAAACGCATCCCTAACGATTGCACATAATAGAGTAAACACATCATGAAGCTCATTTTCTTCCCACCTCAAAAATCATGAGCTGCTTTATGTTGGTCCATCACTTACACTCCCAATAAATACGTAGGAATTTGTGGTTGTGACGGGAGAAAATGTGGAAATCTCAAGACAAGTGAATCCTTTTGCAAGGTGCTTTCACTACCGTGTTACGTTAAAATCGCCTTCTATGTCGCAGCTCCCAGCACTCTCAGATCGTCACCATCGGGTGTTTCCTCGTTTCCTGTTGCTCTGCTTTAGCTGTTGTCCTTCAAACGACTGTTACCTTTAAACTGCACCCAAGCCTTGTCTTCTTCTGTCCTACTCTTTGCCGTGTTTGTGCAACTTTGTGGGTGCATGTCTGTCAGTGGACGAGTGTGTCTCTGTGTGTTTGCTCTCGACGTCAGGTGTTTTTTTTTTTTTTTTCTGGAAAGAGTGGGGATTGGGGGAGGGACGTGCTGTGAGACGAGTGGTGAAGCCGCCTCTGTTCCTTCACAGGTTCCACCCACTTGCTCACCCCAACCAAATTCTTATCGGACCTGCAGCACCCCGACTTCCGAGAGTCCACTAGGGTGTCCTTTGAGGACGCACAGCCCTCAGACGAGTGAGGCAGAGACAGATTGGGAGGGAGGGAGACAGAAATCACACAGAACGAAGTAAAGGCAGCCGCTCAGAGAAGCCCTTTCTGAACACTTACAGCACAAAGGGCTTCGTTTTAGTTCCTCCCTCTTCTTTGAACATTCAGAACTGTTTTATGTATCCTCACCCTCCTCCTCCCTGTATCCCACCGGGATGGGCACTCCTGATCTCTCCTCACTGCATGGTCTGCTCCGACAGGCTGTCATTAAAATCAACCCAAAAAAATCTAAATTGTGAGAAATCATTTAAGGTAAATCCTAAACAACAATTGAACATCTTTTTGATTAATTTCTTGTCAGGAATCTCCATATAAATTAGGTAAAAACGCCAAAACGTTATCGGTTGCTCGCTCTTTGGTGGAGATTTTTAGGCCCCCAGCAGCCATGCCCTGAGGATGTCGTGGCTCCATCCCTGCTGCCTTCTCTCTTCATCTCAACCGGGTGGATTAAATCGCTCTGATTTATGACCGCCACCCAAAGGTCCCTCCGGACCCTCTCTCACCCATTCACGTCTTAATCTACGCCCAACATATGTCACTGTATAGTAGTAGTAGCAGAAGGTCACTGTCATTTGTCAGAAATTTCTTTGGTTGGTTAAACTTAGGAGTTTTCAGCATCCAAATGACTCACAGCTTGTCTGCAGGTGGATTTGGACATAAAAATAGAACTTTTAATCTTCTAAAATGTTCTAGATTATTAGATACTCTAGCCTTATGAAGAGCTTTAAAAGTTTGTCTTCAGCTGCTTTTAACCTCATTTTCAATCAACTGCCTGCCCGTTTGATTTGTACTAGAGGTGTAACGGTACTTTTCTTTGTTTGTTTGTACTGAACAAATCTAGCTTATTTTGACCTAAAAACATGCAGAACGTTTATGTGCGGAACTCGGAGCACAGTGCAACTTTCAAAAAGTGACTGCAAAACTAACACAGAAATCAGCTGGTTATGACTAAAACTCTGGTATCTGGGCAAGTAAAGGGTTTCTCATGCAGCTACAACAGAAAAAGAAAGATGGACTGAACCAGAAATGTTTCAGTGAACGCCTCTTTCAACAGCAATAAGGTCAATAATAAGCTCTGCACTGGACTGAATGATTTGCCTGAAACGATGTCAAGCTGAATGGAAACAATCGCTGATACTGGAGAAAAACCAGCTTAATTTCCACATGCCAATCAGTCCAAACACCTGATTCGGGATAAAACGAAAATCGGAGGACTCCGTGTAGCTGAGAAGGCATTGTCGCAACAGCTGTCTATGCTGCATTCAAGTAAAGCTGGGAGACTAGGCTGTCAAAATGTCTAAACAACTCCAAAGTGACGTTAACACAATCCTATTGTTTTCTAATCTGGCTATGTCTAGTGATGGGAAAAATGAAGCCCCATGAATCTATGGGGCTTCCCAACACATTGCTTCACTAAAAGGCTCACTAGTCAAGGCATCACTTAAATGGTTCATAATACTGCCATCTGCTATATAAATAAATGTATTGCAGGATATGCCATATACTGTCAATAAACCACAAATCCATATACACAGACACACACACACACACACATATATATATATATATATATATATATATATAATTTTTAGAACTTTAATTGCAATAACAGTATCACACAAACTCATGGTTGGTTTTACTCGTTTTTATTTAAAAACAACAGTTTTTCCATTGTTTTGGGGTTGAGCCGGTTCCTTTTCTTGGACAGTATTTCTCCAGCCTTTGAAAAAACTCTTTCATATACTTATTCACACTTCCACACCTTATCATGAGCGATCAACTCAAAATATCCCCACACAGGAGAAGACTTCCTTTTTCTTGCAGGCTCCATCTGTGAAAGGGTAGTTGGATTGTTGGTGTATAAACTTAGATTTTGTGACAGCAGAATAAAGTGCCCACACCAAAAAGGAGTGCATCATTCACAGTGAACGCATACAAACAAACTCTCAGACTTTTAACCAACTCCCAAGTGTAAGAGAAAATATAGCCAACAGCTCACTTCAGAAGGCTACAACAAGTAGGATGTTCAATTAACTATCTGACTGACTGACTGACTACTTCGATAACTAACTACGAACGCCGACACACACCACATTGTGCCGCGGGATTCAAAGCGCTTATAAGGAAGCGGGTCGCGGCACGAATCAATGGCGTCACCGGGACAAACCGAGGCCTATGGTCACGTGATTTCCCCGTTGCTGACACAGGCCTCGAATCAGGACTTCATCTGGCACGCCCACTTTTGCTCGAGACACGCCTCGGAGCCTCGCTTCATTTTTCCCCATCACTAGCTATGTCTTCTTGTACTATTTTATTTTTAAAAAATCCAATTAAATCTCCAATCAGTTCTATACGTTCAACTTTAATTTTTAAAACATAGTAAAATATAATTTATTTCAAGGAAGTTAATGTTTGTGTAATACTGATCACAAAATAGTCAAATGTAAATTGGTATTCCCTTTTTTTTTTATTAGTATACCAAAAACGTTCCGATCCGTGAGTTTTGTACCGTTACACCCCTAATGTTTGTTTGTTAAACTGCTTTATTTGACTCATGAACCATTCAAGCAATGAGCCAAGAGTATTTTCCTTGGTTAAGAAAAACAGAAACACAACAGTTTTGTCTGCTTAAATAGCTCTATTAAGAAAATACACTAATGAATAAAGAGTACCCAGAAGTAGGGATACAACGCTAACATTTTATCAAAACTGATACAATACATGGATCTGACTCCTTGCAGATACCAAGTACCAATGCGGATACTTCTACCGCACACACAAAAAATTAGAAAGACGGGTTTTATTTTCTTCTCTACTTGTTACAACAAATTATAGTGAATTAGATAAACATAAAATATTCATAAAAATGACCACAAAACAAAAACTTCAAGTGAAAAATTAAAAATTACCCGGCCACCGTAATGAGTTAACTAACCAGTACAAGTACATTTGAACGGTACCGGCCCCGATACCAGTACTGGTGCATCCCTACACAGAAGTAATGGCAGCAATGATGCCTTCAGTGAGAAAAAGAAAGAAAAACAGCTACACAGAATCACTGAACCAAAAGTACTTTCTAGGTCATAAAACAAAGGGTACACACGGTTAATGGTTGCTATAAGGACAAAGCTAAACAAACACTGAGCGGGGAGTACTTAAAATGGGAGGAAAGAAACTGTGCATAATATAAATCTCAATCTAGGAAAGAAAAAGAAAAAAATGGAACCATAAGTACTTTGCAGGGTAAATAAAACAAAGCATACGTAGAGGCAGTGATGCCTGCTGCGGCTTCATTGAGCTACACATAGAAATGAAGCTACTTTCTGTTGTACTCAGAGGTAACGGCAGCGGTGGAGACACAGCTGAATGCAGAAGATCAGAAATTACTTAAATTACTAGGAAAGCATAGAAACTGGGTAATTTAAAACCTTTTTACAGTACCACACATCAGTAAACGTCTATTCCACGCTCAGCGAATTGCAACCCGACACCTTACCTAGTAGATACAAGGTTTTAGACCAACTGTTTGGTTTTCAGCTCACTAAAGCAGTGAGGTTTAAAAATCAGAAATCATCTCTCACAGCAAAGCAGTATGTTTGGCTCTTTGTTGCATACTGCTGCCTGAAACCGATCTACGTTTGAGCTTTGTTGTTTTGGTCTTAAGACACATTTAATGAACTTACGTAGTTGGGAATCAGAGTGTTGGGTTATCTGGAGCAGGAATAAGGCCCACATAAAGCATTGATTTACTCCTCTGTTCAAACGTTAAGACTGGTTCTCTTCCAGCTTTCGTCCTTGCAGACGAACGTGTTTGATACAGAAAAACATTTAATTCGAAGACTAAAAACACAACTTTGCCACAGAAACCAACCATTATAAAGCCAACTCTTGTTTTAAAGTTGACCAAGTGTGGGGAGTAAATAAAGGCAAATGTCTGCCTGATTAATAATCAGAAGTTAGGTTGGTCCTAATATTGGATTAAATCTAGGAACGTGGTGGCTCACCATCTGTTTGCTTTACTCCAGTAAGCACCTTTTAAGTTGAACAATGTCCATAACGCTGCGTCTTAAAGGTCGTATATGGAACATCTTCATTAAAAGCTACATTTAAAACTACATCCACAGTGCTTTTAGAGGGGTGCAGATTGAAAGTAAAACATGTCCTTAAAAAAATATATTTGAATTAAAGTATAATAAAATTAACATTTGAAAAAAAGGCATGACAATGACGTTATCTTTACATCTACCAGCCAGCGACGGCTGCCGGTTGACACATTAGGTCTCTATGATCCAACAATGTGGTCGGCACAGCTCAGCTGGTACTGGGAAAAATGGTGGACTCAGCAAATCAATCAGCTGCTTCAGAGCCCCGGATATATCGTTATCCGACTCAGGAGAGGAGTGACCGCAGAAGAACAGAAACTAGAATAGTGAATAGTTTGGATTTCATGAATGTTTTTGTAGCTTTTCTTTTGCTGTTATCCTCCACAAACACCTACACAGTCCTACAAACTGACTGGCAACTCTGGTAATATAGATGTTCTTTTACTTTACCTTTACTTTAAATGAATATAATCCCAACTATCACAGTTCCACTTAATAAAAAGGTACAGGTCATTTTACATCATTCCAATTTCAAAGTGAAATTTGCTTTATAATAACACAAAAAGTGTTAAATGTAATGTTTATTTTGGGTAATCTTGAAGAATATGGATTACACCTCATTGGAACATAAAATGTAATTTAGAAAATGTATTTTTTAAGCCTAGAAAAAGCTTCTTTTCAAACAGATGTACAGGATGACAGGAATAAATCAAATGCACTCTTAGATGAGGATATTCATTAGGGGTCTAACGATACATTTATTCAAATTTTTTGTGGTATGGCCCTGTCTTTGACCTGAACTAAGATCGCAGTTTAACTTTAAAAATGTAAACCGAAATAAAGAAAGGACACCCACCTATTACTAAACACTGCTGTTTGGGAACATTAATGGTTTCTCAATCAGCTACACTAGACAAAGAAAGATGCACCGAACCAGAACTTTGTTAGCGAACTCATCTTTCAACAGCAATAAAGTCCATAACACGCACTGCACTCAACTGAATGATTTACCTGAAACAATGTCAAGCTAAACGGAAACATCACTGATACTGGAGAAAAAGCAGCTGACGTCACCATGGCTACCAGTAGCTCCAACCAGACCAAAACTCCTGATTTTGTATAAAACATTCAAGTACAGCTGGGAGACTAGTCTGTTGAAATATCAAAACAAGGCAAAAGTGATTAAAGCATACTTTATTCCTAAATGATGCCAAAGTATTGAAAGATTTATAAACATTACCGCCGATTGTTTTCAAGTGGTTAGATTGTTTTCTACTCTGGCTATGTCTGCTTATACTATTTTCTTCTAATCCAATCAAATCTCCAGTCAGGTCTATACTTTCAACTTTAATTTATAATGCATAATAAAATATTATTAAATTCAGGAATTGAAAAAAGTGTCATTTTTTTAATGCTGATCAAAGTAAGGGGGTAAAAAAGTCATATACACATTTGTATTTTTTCTCTCGATTAAAGTGTACCGAAAATGTACCAAACCATGATTTTAGAGTACCGTTACACTCCAAGTATTTAAATTCAAAGATGAAGCCTAAAGGAGATTAAATGAAATATTGGTACAGTTAAAAAGCTGCAACCATGTTTCAATATGGAATTGGTTTAATTTTAAACCAACCTTAGCACACAAAGATATGAAACTTACCAAATGTGTTACATCCAGTAATTAGCATCTATATACACAGCTGCTTGATATGTAACGATATAATGTTTTGAAGTGTTCCCGCCTTTATAGTGGCGAGAGCTTCTAGTGTTTTCCTGCCTGCTCATGTGTTTCGTGTTGTGAGCGATGGTTTCGGCCGCATGTGCATGCTAACGCCTTGAAGTCCTAGCAGTGCAGCACATAGCCAAATAACTTTCCGGCTTTGTTTCACTATATCAATATTACTGTTTGGATTAAACGAGAATCCATTCAATTATCCTATTTTTTTTGTTTGTTTTTTTGTTTAGAAATGTCAATTCTTTAAATGCAGATTCATAAGGAACTAGCTAAATTAGTTGTTTACAATTTTGGCTCAATTTGGTTTTGATAGTGTCTATATAAAGTTAATATATTAGAACCTTAAGCAGAGGAAGCGAAACTTCTCATCTTTAGTGGGTTGTTACTACACTCTTTGAAACATGATCCATTATTAACCTTCCGACTAACTGATTATGATTTCATAACTTCGGGCTTCCATATTTTCTTTGAATGCTATGCAAGGCTGCTGTCATCTGCCATAGGCATTCATAACTAAAGCTGAAAACACATTTAGGTCTGTATTAAACATAATGTGCAGGTCTAATGCTCTACTTGTGTGCATGTGTCGCCTCCAGGATCGACCCACATCTTCACTCCCACCCTCCTGCTGGAGCAGCTCAAGGCCATGAACAAACCAGACGAGGAAGTGACGAGCTAAAATCGTTCAGTCCAATTCTTCTCTTCATATCTTCACCCCTCTTAACCTTGCCACAGCCATTTTACCTCCACATCTTCCCAGCAAATCACCATACATCAATTATGTATGCATATTGCTTGAGGAAAAAGAAAAAAAAGACATCTTAGATGATGGAAAAAATATATGTTATATAAAAGATTCAACTGTTGCAAGGATTCTTGTGTTTTACAATGGATGCAAATAACAAAATTTATTTAAAAAGATAAAATATGAAAGGCCACATAAATCGCAAAGTACCAAAATGTCATATTGTTTGCTATGATTATGAACCCTGCTAGTGTGTCAATGGTAGGCATTTTTTCCTTTGTTCTATGGCTTACCTCCTTGGTGTCAGTTTTGTTGTTGGCACATTGGAGGGGTTTGAGCACTTTGAGAACTTCATTTTGTAAAATATATCATGCAACATATATGTATACATATATTTCAACAGAGAGGAGCACTATCCACCCATCTGAGATGTTTGTATTCAGTAGCATGCTTGGAATCGTGTGGATTGTTCTGTGTTTGTGTCTAGTATGGGTGTTTGGAGTGCACAAGAGTTAGCATTTAGCTTATTTCATTGTGGTTGAATACAACACCAATAACTTTTGCTTTGAGTATCAAACTATTTAAAATATGCTTGCTAATTAAGCATACATTTGCCACCTGTTCTAAACTCATTTCCAGATTCAATGAATTATTCTTTCCTTTCCAGGTTTAGCTTATATGCTAATAGGCTATTAGCCACATACGCTAAACCGACAAAACCAACCATCTAGCCATATTGTGTAAAAAAATGTTTATGGTTTTGAAAACATTAAAAACAGATGCAATAACAAACTATTGGAAATGTCAAGTGGGTTCTTTGAAAGTGAAGTTATCCTAATTGCACAGATAAATCGCTTGCTTACTAAGAGCTTGTTTGCATAGCTGTCAGCAAAAATGCAAATTTTTTATTACCCAAGTTAGTCTATTAGCCAAGTCTTATTTTTTATTCACTCAATATTGTAAAAATGGATTTTAAAACTGTATTCACCAAAAAAATATATATCAATCACATTTTCCAAAATTAACTTTCCTGCCCAAATCTAAATGGCTATTAGCTAGCTAGCTGTTATTGAAACCTGTCTGTTTAGCTTGTTTGCTAGCTGACATGAAATAAGGTTATACTAGCGACAAGCAGGCTAAGCTAGCAACTGTTTCCTGTGAAAATGTTACTATTTAAAAAATCTTGATATGTTTATTTTGTTAAAACAGTAAAACTCACAGCTCAGTTTCCAACCTATACACATCTTTGTAGTTTGCCTGCAATTTGATTTTTACAAAGACAGCCAACTGACTAGTTTCTAACTATGCTAATTTAATAAGCCCGGCTGTTTTTTTAAAATGAAATTCTTACTGAAGATGTTAAGCACATAACAGGCACAAACAATGTTACAGTTAATTCAGATATATTTACATTCTGCTTGAGTGCGCTGAATGTTTGATACTCAAATAAGTTTTTGGTTTAAGTATCTGCCCAATAAGCTTGGATAGAAAGAGAAGGATAAAATATATATATATGTAAGCTAAAATCATCTCTCCTGTCTGCCCTCCCTGTAATTTCCTGCACCAATTTTTCCCCCCACAAAAACTGAAGATTTAATGTTAAAAAGGCTGTTGCTTGCTGATATTTAATGAGTAATCCTAAAAAAAAAGGTCCAGCTGTGTTTCAGTATTGTATCCTGTCAGATTAAGGTCTCATCATTAGTGATGTCACTGGACCATGCACTGAGTAGTGTTGTGTATCTGCCATATGTTGCTGTTTAAGCGTCTTACTGTTGAATGGTGATTTATTTTAAAACAGTGCAGTAGTGAAACCTTTTTCTTTAAATTGCTAATGTGAAGCCACTGTGTTTGTGATGTTTTAGCTGTAGATGTTAGAGGTAAAATATTTGTAGTTTGTTTTTGTTTTTCCTCTGGTGCAATGTAAACCCCTCCCCTCCCTAAAGTTGACTGGCTTTGCAAGGATAAAACTAAACCTATGTGATATTGCCTCTCTCCTGCAGCCTCTTTCCTGGCCAAACAAGTTGTATTTTGCACTATACTGACTTTTCTGTGATGCAAATGCTTGAGTTCGTTTTTTTTTTAGCTATACTTTACTGTTGTATAGGTTTTACTCTGCCCAATCACCTTATTTATTTTAAAGTTATTTATTAGAGAAATTATTGAGACTGTATGTTTGCGAGTGTGTAAGCACAAACAGTACTTCCATGTGTACCCAATATGTACTAAGGCTGTCTAATAAATTGGCTTCCATTATATACTATGGTCTTTCACTTTTTAGTAAAAAACAATAGAGTTCCTTTGGTTCTAAGAAATGTTCTAGCGGTGTTGGCTGATTACTCAACGGCTCACATCAGAAAATTTTATTTTAATTGCAAAGGCACAAATTGTTAATGAAATCTTAACCTAGTTTTGTCTACATGGACTTTGTTATAAGAAATTAAAGAAACAACATGGGCAAAACATTCCCTTTCTATTATACTTTGAATTAGTAGAACTGGTCATTTTACAGTACCTTTCTAAAATAATTCACAGCCTTTGGACTTTTTCACTTTTTGCCACTTTAAAAAGTAGAAAGGAAATGTACATGAACACCAAGAAATGACTGCACCCCTGGACCAACAGGCGGGGTAAGGACAGCATTAATGAGAAAAGCCAAGAGGTCCAGGGAAACTCTGGAGGAACTGTAGAGATCCACAGCTCAGGTGGGAGAATCTTGACGGCTCAGTTTTGCACTTCACAAATCTAGCCTTTAAGAAAGAGTGATCAAAGAATGTCCACTGATGAAAGACAAAGTCCTGCTTCAAGTGTATCACAAACCGTGTGGGAGATGATGCAAACATGGAAGAAGCTGCTTCGAGCAGATGAGTCCAAAGCGAAACCTTTAGGGTATCTCCATGTGGAAACATGGTGGTGGTTTTTCTTCTGCAGGGAGATGGAAGCCAGTCAGATTTGACGGAGAAAAATACGAAGCAGTTCTGGAAGAATGTGTTAAGAGGCTGGAAAAAATTTAAGAAGGGGGCAGAGGTTCATCTTCAAACAGGACCATGATTCTAAATGTTCAGCCAGGCACAAAGGAAACTCGTGAGTTGGGATGGCCCAGTCAAAGTAGACCTAAATCCAATTTAGAACCATTGGGCAAAATAGAAAGGGCGCTATATTTAATACCTGGATCTGAAAAACTGGTTGAAACAAATCCTGAAAGGCTTGCAGAAAATGTTTATAACAAACACACCATACTTTTCAGTTTTTGCACAAAATAAAAATAATGGAAAACATGCAATTCATTTCACCTTCTAATTATTATTCTTTTAAATCCAAATGAAAAGCATTTTTTTTCAGTAATTAGAAAAAAGTGAAACTTTAAGATGTGTGTATAAATTTAAAAACTTTCCAAGTTTCAAACGGCTCTCTGACTGACTACTGGCCGGGCAGGCGACGCCATCTGCTGGTGAGTGAAGATGTGGGCTGTTCATCAGTCATCCATCCGATCTCAAAGCACTACTAGTCACATGATTAATTAATACAATTACATATTAAATTATCTGGAGCTAGTATTTCAAAATAAAACTGCTCTCGTCAGTTTTTCAAAGCACAGAATCAGATTGTATTATGAAACATTTACATATATTAAGAAAATTAAGTTAGTTTCATATTTCTACAAGCAAGAAAATTGGTCTTATAAATCTATAAAATCAGAAAAAAGGATTTACAAAAACAAGACTTGTAGTGTTTTGTAAAAAAAAAAAAGAAAAAAAAAGTGATCTACTGTGCTTCCATACAGACAAGTGAGTCATTTTAGTGTATGGCAGCAAATCTAATGTAAACATGAACCTAATTGTGCGTTCAGACCGCAAGCTTTGTCAGCATCAAGAAATTCTCATAAAGCGACAAGTTCTACGCATATAAACAGAAGATACATTTTTAAGCTGAAGCTTGCAAAGCTCGTGGGCGGGCCTTTCTCTGCTGAATGTTTTAAACACTTGTGCATCGTGGTTGGCTGGGCAGCGTCGACGACTGATTGGTTGCTGTGCTGCGTCGAGCGTTAGGACCGCCAAAAGTCCAACTACCTGAACTTCTGCGTTGCTATCGTTATGATCTTTGAGCTTAACATGTAACATGTAATCTTGACACTGCTGACGCTGACAAAGCTTGCGGTCTGAACGCACAATAATTTTTTTTCAGTAAGAAAATGTATACAGTAAACGTCAGCTTCCAAACCGACAGACAAGTGTTTCCTGAGAGTACAAACCAAAGAGATGTTGCAATGAGGGATATGGATCGTTTTTATTTGCTTTGGCTGCGTAGCTGTTGTCCTGCCTCAGACGCGACTGACCTGAGCTGCTCCGCTCGGCGCTCTACTAGCCGGAGGACTGAGCGAGCAGCTTGTGGTGCTGCAGGCCTGAAGCCAGAGAGCGAGCCATGTGTCCGGATGTGTGCTTCATGTGTCGAGCTGCTTGGATGGCTCTGTCCAGAGAGCAGTCCTTCGAGCGCTGACCGTCGACTGAGTTTGAGCGTCTTCTCCGCCCCCTCCTCTCTTTGGAGCGTGTCATTCCTGTGTAGGAGTCCGAAACGCTGTCAGGAGACGGGTACGCAGGTGTGGACGACAACCTAGAAAATGGATAATATCAACGTTAATAAATTAATATGACAAGATAGAAACAATGCAACAAAATGCATAGAGAGAATCCATCTCAGTTTTAGTAATTCAACCAGTTATGCATTTCATTTAATTCTGTTTCATCTTTATATAAAAACCCGAAATTAAATTTCTCGAAAACTCAAAATATTACATAAAACCAATAAAAATAAAAAAATAAGAAAGAAATGTCAACCTGTTGTTTGGAGAATCCAAGTATGGCGTGCATTTAAACACTTTTTTCTTCCATTAAATCTGACATTAAAATGATTGGAGACAGCATTCTATAAACAGCCAGCTTCATTAGACCACAGCTTCAGGAGCTTCATGCTGTTAACATAACGTAACATTTTTATGTGAAATAACTTTTCCATCTGTCTTCTGGATTATACTATCTTTTGATCAGCTGTAAGGGACAAAAATCTAAATTAAGAGCGATAAACACTTGAAACAAATCACCTTTCCTTAATGGGACCATTTGCTGAACAAATCAGAACCATCTCTGGTTGTAAGATAGTACAAGATTAAATTAATTATGGACAGGGAAGAAGAGAAGAACATCCTCCAAAGTAAGAATAAAAGCAATGTTAAATACATACCTGTTTAGTGTATATTAGACACCAGGAGGACTATTTAATCTCATTTATTCATTTTCCCAAGTGCTGCAAAGACCACAAAACTGACCCTTTTGGCTTTCTGTATGTTCACCACTAGCTCTCCAATGACAGCACAGATCACTGGGAACCAGGACTCACGTTAACCGAATATTTTCCATATTTGAAAGTATTTCCGTATTTTTTAACAGTGACGGAAAAATATGAAGGCTTTCCAATATTTCTACAGATTAGTATTAACACTGGTGCAAACTTTACGCACAGAGTCCAGGTAAATAAATCAATTAAAGAAAAGATTCCCAGACAATATAATTAATGCATCTCGCTGACTGCACGTGGAAAAGTTACTGAGGCTTTGGAGCGCGACTGTGGCCGATGCAGCTGGTTAAATGTCCAAAAAGCCCCATGTGGGCTAAATAATGATGCATACTGCTGCTTTCCTCCTACAATCAATAGTTTACGGGTTAGGAAACTGTTAATTCCGAGTGTTTGCAACTTCCACTGGCTTGAGTTAGAGAAATGTTTCCACATTTCAAGACTGCGGGCTTAATTCCAGTTTCCACTCCGTCAGCAGAGCGCAAATTCAGCCTCCAGAACAACATCGGTCTGTGGCAAAAATCCAAAACCTCACGACAAAAACCTCTGCAGGAATCCCACCGTTTGATTACCAAGCAATGGGTGAACATTTCGGTTCCATGTGGAGCAGGAACCATGGAAGGTATTTGTGTAATAAGTGCAATATTTTAATTTCATTTTTATATGTAGTTTTCTGTTCATGTTGTGTGGATTGAATATTATCTAAAATGAACAAAAAACAAATACTACTGAATGGGTATTAGCAAAAGCTGGGTACTGATTCAAATTTCAGGAATCGATTTTATCCAGGTTCTGAAGAGTTGGAATTAATTATCACGTTTCAATCTTCGGTTGAATTTTTTCCAATTCGTTACTAATTGTTACAGCTCCCCACGGTGACAACACTTCAGTACAGCGAACATCTTCTCGGTTTCACATTTTTCCTGACGAGAAATGAACACGTGAACCTGCTACCTTTAAATGTTGTGCTTTGACTTTCAAGAGCAGCTTTGAGGCTGGTCTAACAAAAACTCTTGCTGCCGTGAAGACAGCTGGAAAAGGCCTTGCAGTTAAAGCAGACACCAACGGAGGACAGAAGCTGCAGGCTCAAATTTCTGAGCCTAATGTGGAGGTAAGTTAAGCTCAAATATCAGAGAGCAGCTGTTTTATGAGGTGACATCCTTGAACAGAATAAGGGTTAAACTGTTCAGCTGCAGATGAAAAAGTTTTCTTAAATTTGCAGCTTTCCAGGTATCTTTTCTGACTTGTTTTTCTTTTTGACAACAGAATTTATTCAGATATGCTACATAAATTGATGTTTTGTGTTTTTATTGTTTTATTTGATGGTAGAGATGATAAAGCTCTATTTCATTTTGGAGTTTAAGATGCTCTGAAAACACTAATTTCCTTTCATTTCATTGCTTTGTTGTACACAGCATTAGATAAAACTTTCATTTATAGCTTTCCTTTTGTGGCATAAAAATCAAAACGACACATAAGCGCCCGCTCCTGGGTGTTATAGCTGACCGCCGGTGACGAACATATTTTGGATCTGAATGTGTACAGCATAGGCCGACCTCCGATTGCTCGACAGGTTCTACCAGCGCTGCAGTAAATGGCTCTCCACTGTGTTTTGCATACAGGACGACTCACAGAAGTTGTGGTGGGTAGCAAGGCACATAGTGCAGAGCTGCAGAGCACCTCCAGTTGGAAGCTCTGTCGGGTGAATCGGCTGGTTGGTGGTTTAAGTGATGGGAGGGATGAAGACGTCTGTGACAGTCTGTGAAGAAAAACAGGTTTCAGTTCGGTTCGTCTGTTTGTTTAATAATTGGTAGGATTAAGAGTTAATATTCCTACAGTCAGGCTTTACAACATTTCTGTTCACTTATATCACCTGAATCTGTGCATTCGTGCAGTTTCAGGCGTCCACAGATGGTGCAGCAGCAGCAGCAACGAGGAGGGTCCGATGGCTCTCTGCTGCCACCAAGCGAACCTACCAACACATATCACCCACAAAAGTGTTGTAGAACGTATGTTGTACATCTAGTTGTGTAAAAGTATTACAAGTGAAATAAATTCAAAAACGGTAGATTTAGATTTCTTCTTCTTACGCCCAACAGGTCGTCTGAGGATAGATGAACACCGAGGACAAAGAGGAGTCAGATCTTTGCAGTCAGGCACATCTGCTGCTTTCCCATAGAAAAAATAAAACAGGACTGAAACTCTGAGTGAAGCTCTTTTTAAACGTATAAATTATTTAAAGTACCACTTTCTATGTTTTACACCTCTTATTGCGTTTTCAAATCTTTCAAAATCAAAGATTTTGTTGCATTTGGGCTATTTTTTCAACACACACACACAAAAATAAAACTTCAATGCCAAAACGGATTTCTACAAATTGATCACAATCAAATAAAAATATGAAGAACTCCCTTTAAAAGTGACTGACCTAATTCAACAGAGGTCAGATCAGCGGAGTGCTGTGAGTGTACTATAAAGATAGCCGTATCTGGAAGGTCCTATTTTTCACAGGTTAATCAGTAGTCCTGGCTACAATTACAGCAGGAAGACTAAAGAATAGGGATGCACCGATACCGATACTGGTATCGGCCCCGGTACTAATGTACTGGTATCGGTATTGGTTAAACTTAACCGATACCATGAACAGATACTCAAAATGGGGAAAATCTGCAACAAATTCACCAAAAAGGATTAATTTTTCACTTGAAATTTTATTTTTGTGGTAATTTTATGTTTTACATCTGTTATTTTATCTCAGTCATGTTTAGTTTGTAAAGTCTGGTGCCTTTAATCCCTGTGGCCAAGCAGCCAGGGCACATGATCTATCGGAGCCATAGTGACCTCCACACTGTCACAAATAGTATCGGATCGGTATCGGGTATCGACAGATACACAAAATCCAGCCATCAGTATTGGAATCGGGACTGAAAAAGTCGGATCGGTGCATCCCTGCTAAAGAACACTCAGAGGAAATGTTATCGTCAAGTTTAAGGCAGGGGATGGATACAAACAAACCTCAGGAACTGAACATTCCCCAGAGTTTGTTAGATCACTCTTCTACTTTTCTCTTCTACAACTCCTCTGTTGCATTATTTGCTGTCAGTTTTTTACTGTCTCTGCTCTGTCTTCTAAAATGTTGGATATGGAACATGAGCATGATAATGACATCTAGTTTATCTAGTCTTTATTTACAACAATAGAAACATAATTACAGCCGTTGGGTAGCCTGGTTCGCTGCCCATACGCCCAGTGACGGCTGGTGGAATTTTCTCCAGGGGGGGCGCTATGATGATGCTGGCTAGATATTAGGGTTGTCAAAAGATTATTTTTTGTAATCTAATTAATCCTGACTAATTAACATTCCTAAACATGACTAAAAAACTAATATTTTTAGTGTAAAGGGACAAATCCAATTGCCGTAGCTCTTTTTTCATGAAATAAAGGAGAGATTAATAGAATTTTGTTTTTAACTCCACAATCACATTCACACATGGCCCTATTAAACTTGATCTTAGAGCCAGTTGCTAACACAAACTAACTGGCTAACATTTTCCTACGACAACAGAATGATTTCAGCCAGAGGCTTTAACAGTTCTGCTAGAACAGACTGCTACGGTAGAGGAGGAAACACTGAGCTGTCTATAGAGGTTCTGGTTCAGGGTGAACCTGCCAGAGCTCCACTTAAAGCGACTCAGAGTATCAGAACATGTGGTGGAGAAAAGGCTGTTATATTTCTTCTGTTCTTTATTATTTCCACAAAGCTGCTGATACAGGTTTGGGTGACATAAATGTGAGGAGGGAGATGATATGTGTGATCTCACATGAAAGATAAGAACAAATGCAAGGTAAGGTAGAAATAACCAACATATATGTATAAACTTAATATTTTGATATCAGCAGCTGTGTTAAATATAAAATAAATCAAATGTAATATAGACTTAGTAATCAAATGTCACAATTTACCCTTGTCTACACCGCTACTTACGCTAATGATTAGCACTAATTTAAGTGCCGAAAACATCACTTTAACTGAAAAATGCACATTTTTAACGCAGCAATACCTTACTATGAAATGTACTCGAGCTATACAGTGACCCAATATGCATAATTAAATATGAATACGGCGCTTTTTACTCACGTTTTACTGCTGAATGATCTGATAGTATAATGATCAGATTGGAGCTATTTTACATCAAGCTGCTCCTGCTGTGTTTTTCTCTCATATGGTATTGTTTTTATGGATATAATTAATTATCATTTTTCTCTTTCTGCATTTTGCGTCTCTTTTCGTTTGTCTCCAATTCCCGCGGTACCTGTGTATCAGCCGCGCTGTATCACAGACGTCTGTGACGTTGGTTTGATTTCAGCCCCACAGCGGGAGCGGGACGATCAGTAAACCCCGCCCCCACAGGGCGCACCTCCCCTGCGCCCCAAAGCGTCCTATTTCTGGTATTGAAGAGGATCTACTGCGCATGTACAACTTATAACGAGAGTCTATGGGAGCCTTTTTTGCGTGTGTTTGATTTTTGGGTCCATCTAGTGTAGGCTTCACCTAAACTTCTTTACTTTCTGTCCTTCTGAGGTCACTCCTCTGCTGAGAGGGATAACAATATCTCCGGGGTTCTGAAGCAGAAGCTTGACTTGGCGACTTCACCATTTTTCCTAGTACAAGCCGAGCTGAGCTGACGATATTGTTGGAACATAGAGACCCTATCTGTCAACCCGCAACCCTACTACTGTCTGTTAGAGGTCTGTTTTAAATGTACATTTGATCACATTTTAATTAAAATATACGTTTTTAAGGAAATTAACTTTTCTTCTAAACCCCTCTACAAGCTCAGTGGATGTATTATTTTTTTCTTTTAAATGAAGCTTTCTAGGAAAATGCTCCATATTCAACCTTTAAACCCCCAGACATTCATGGCAGATGGCCTCTCATACTGAGCCAGGTTCTGGTTCTGCTGGAAGTTTCTTCCTGTTAAAGGGGAGGTTTTCTTCTCCACTGTTGCTACAGGCTTGCTTAGTATGAGGGATTGTTGAAGTTGGACTCAGCATGTATGGAGCACAACTGCGAGTCAATGACTCAAGGCAATGTGGTGGGATTCCTAAAATAGAAAACTTTTAAACTGATTTGAGATGTTTGTATAAGATAAAATGTGTTGTGAATTGAATTAGAATTAGCAGTAGGTCTGATTGAGACCTACTGAATCTACTAAACACTGAAATGAAGCGGCTAAATATTTATACTCTCCATGCATGTTCTGTTACATATTCTCATTTAATTGTTATATTTTTGCAGAACTAATTTTTCAATTTGAGATCAAATAGACTTTTGTCAATATATTTAGTCAAAACAGGCAAATTTTATTGGTCATGAAGGATTTGTTAAAGCCATAAAAAGGTAAAACATCCAAAGAGGTGAATACTTTCATAAGCTATATGCTAGAAGGTGAACCCCTGATTATGATGTCTCAAATCCTTACATGTCTTTGTGTTCCTGCTGTGTTCTTCGACTGAAGAGATGCTGTGTGGTGCTGCAGATGTCTGGGTACATCTGGACACTCGAGACTGGGCTTGGTCTGGTTCTGATTTCCTCACTGGAAATAAAAAATTAAAAGAAAATATAAAAGAAGATTCATAAAGCAACTATCCATACTGAGGCCAAAAGAACCCAAAACAAACAAACAAACACAACTAAATGGATAAATGAGATTATGTTGCAACATTTTTAATAAAACCAGTGTGTTTTGCAGTTTCTACATGAAAAATAATGTAAACCCCACAAAAAAAGGGAGACTGAATTATACTTCTTGTTTATCATGTATTATGGCACAAAACTATCCATATTTTTTTTACTAGCTTATTAAAACAGCCTGTAGGTATAATGTAGAATATCAGGGGAACTTACCAACATGGCATTGTCGCTGTTGTTTCGTTGCAGAAGCCCGCGTCCCTCTTAATGTTCGACTGAATACAGATTCCTGCTCGATCTCATCAACTGCCCGAGCCGATCTTCTGCCTAGACTAGCATCACTCCAACACTCCCTGGATGTTGAGGAAGTCAGAAAGGGCAGATACTGTCAGGGTGGAATATGCGATACTGATTGGCTCCTAATAAAGTCTGGATTCTATAGGGATCTGATTCAAGAGAGGATCCTTTTAAGGGGTGTTCAGGGTCTGACTGACAAGCTGTTGGCGGTGCATACTTCCAGGTCAAATCTGCTATTTTTTGAAGCAACCCTTCTATGTACATCTACTTTTTATAAATAATTGGAAAGCTGAGATTCTTTTTCTTTTTTTTTTTAATCAAATTCTTTATTCAGTCATATTATTACATACACAATAACACCAACGACAAAATAATAATATTCAATACTAAATAGGAGCGTGAGGAAGACTTAGTCTTATAATTTCCTGCCCCTTTTTCCAAAAAATCTGAGCTGTCACAGATTTATTTATTATTTTCCACCTTTTCCTGTGTTAAGGTTCAAGATTTTACATTTAAACATTTTTACAGTTTCAATTATGTCAGACATTGGGTCTTATGCCACGCTGACCTCGTATTTTCCAAGTATTTAAAAAAAAACAACTTTTTATTCAATTTAACTATCGTGTTAAATGATCTTTGCACTATATCCAAGGAGTTCTATAAAATAATCCCAATTACACGAAACCCTTTTTGTTTTTGTGAGGTGTGTGAATATGGTACACAGAAATGGCCTTTTCTTCCATTGTTACTGTCTGTGATTAGTATGAATTTGTTTTGGACATGTATTGGCACAAATTTATTGTTCACTCTCCACATAATTTGTAGTATTTTAGATTTGACACACTCTTTAGATTTCAAGGTCTGCAATTTTATAAACAGTTCGTTTGGTGTGGTCTCTTGGACCTTTGTGAGTCACAATTCTTATAACTTTCTTCTGAAGTAAGAATAGCCTTTTTGTTAAACTGGTTCATGCATTTCCCCACAACTACTGCCCCCTACAGGTTTGAAATGCCAACGAATTGTGCCAACACTGGTTAGGTGTGTGGATGGGGATTTTTTTTTTTTTTAAAGTTGGGGAGAATATTAAAAATAAAATATTTTCTTTTAAAATTGTTTAAATTCACTACCTTATTAGATTTTTTTTCAGTTAACTCACTTTAATTTATATACCTCATAAATAAGTGTGATGTTGCTGAATAATCATGTTAAATAATTGAGATCTCAATATCTCAATGTTTTTTTCTGCCATAACTGAGCAGCCCTAACAGAAATGTGGGGTTATGCCTGGAGGATAAAAACTGACCTGATGAGAGGTGAAGATGTGCTGAGATGAGAGCAACTCTTCTCAGGTGAAGGAGGCGTCTCATTCCTCAGGGAGAAATCCAGCCTCTCCTTCAGTCTCTCTACTTCGGCGTGCAGCGTCATCAAAGCGTCTCTGAATGGCAGAAGAAAAAACAAAACAAAAAACAAGCAGATGTTTCAAAATCATAGATATTTGTCTAGCTGGGCGTTGGGATTAGACACAGTAAACCACACAAAGTTCTTCGTGTTTAACAGCAGGCTCCAAATGACGAGACTGCTAAGGTTTTGAAACAAACCTCCATCCAGCTGTCGGTCCCATTTTATGAACACAGACACAGTTCTTAAGGAAACATGCAACAACACACCATGCAGTAAACAACAGATTGTACCTCCTATCTGTAATCTCATTGAAAAGCAGCAGATTCTGAAATAAAATAGAGAAAATTAAATGGGATTACACAGGGCATCTCAATAAACCAGAATATTTCCTCCAGTATTTTAATTGACATAGATTCATTACACGCAGGGTGATATAATGCTGGGGATTATGGTTTAGAATGAATGAAAACCCAAAATTCTGTTTTCACAGAGAGAACCGTCACATTCTTTGTGTTTCAACACTCTGAACACCGTCCTCTTCCGTGAGAAAGATGAGAGACAACAGAGCCAACAATGCGGATGAGCTGAATGCTTCCATTAAAGGTCGGATATGGAAAATGAGCACGATAGCGACATCTAGTGTGTCTAGGTTGTAGTTACTTTAAAAACATCATTCCAGCTGTTGGCTTGCCTGGTTTGCTGCCGATACGTCCAATGACCAACCTGAACTGTATCCAGTGAGGAATGTTTTTTAGAAGAGTTTAAAGTGAGAGTGTGTAGTTTTTGCAGTACATCTCTGAAAAAAGCCATTAAAGCAAGCAATAGTCCTCAATCAGTCAACAACTCCTCGAAGATACTTGGATGACATAAAAGTCGGAACATTTAACTTCCCTTTGGAATTATTGAAGATTTTTTTATTTTGTGCAGATTTGGCCATGTTTGCTCAACTTATCGCCATGGCAGCGGCAGTTACAAACACTCACTCGTGATTACCCCCGCGACTGGGGTTTGTCGCTCTGAGAGGATCACCATGGCGATGACGGGCAGCCGGTGCGGAGGTCGAGAGGGAGCTGAGTGGAGAAGCGACGGCTTCAGCGAGGGAGTCGCTACGATGCTCTTCAGAGGCCGAGTGAGCTTAGAAACAGACAAAAGGTTTTAAAGGGAAACACTGAAACGTTGCAGCTTACATTCACCACTGTAGTTATATAAAGACTTTTAAACATACTTCCTTTAATCAGTTTGAATAATTTAACTGTGTGTTAAACACAGCTCAGCTTTAATGAAGTTAAGACTTTAAAATGATTTCCCAAACTCAACGAAATATAGTTTAATTTAAATAAACAAATATTAAGCAGTCGGGTGAAGGGCACTCTTGCTAATTAATCAAGAGCTAACGATACAAACATTTTGAATTATGATTATTTTCATCTCATTCAGTAAATTGAGTTCAACTTCAGTGCAAATATGTTAAGATTTGGTGATAAAAGTGTTTTTTAGATGTGTATTTCTACCATTTCTACTAATTCCTGTTCAAAAACAGCTCATTGACTATGTTTGTGATTTTATTGTCATACGTAGTATCTTTTTTAATTTATTTGTTCATTTTTAAGTTAACATATTTATAAAGGGTAGCTTAAAGTGAAAAACACGATTAAAGGTACAATGGCCCCTCAGTTTTAGGGACCAAAGCTGCCCTCATTTATCTCAAAACTTGACGCTCTATAACTTCCCATAGAAAAAGCTCAAAATATTCATTAATTTGCATTAATACGCACTCTGGAAACAAACTTAAGCTGCGTTACAGCTAGGTTTTCCAGCTTCCTAACCTCCATTTGCTTATTCATATTAGCTTTGCTCTAAAGAAAAAAGAAACCCAGTGAAAAGGTGAATTTTTCTGCCACTAGCTGGAGTCATGCTCCAAAAAAATACCAAAATAGTCAGGAGATCGTTGTATAACGGTGAAGTAACGCTGACAACCGATACTAGACATGGATATGGTAAATGTATAAAATCAACAGCAATAAACTACTGCCAAATTTAGGCCAAGATTAATAAGCATTAAGTTCAGACAACTGGTTTGAGATGGAAACTCGTTACTTTTAAATTTATTACTGGTGTAGAATTTTACCGTTGCTTGTATTTAAGTAGAAGTCGCTCACTGTCCCCAGATTACTGGATCTATTATCCGCTCTGGCCTGTTTTTTCTGAATGATGCAGCTCTGAGGGGAGTGGGAGAAGGTGCGCCTCCTCTGCCTGTTCCTCCTCCTCTGTGTTGAGTCGGGCGTGGGGCTCTCCATGGGCTCTGGATCCACGTGCCTGAGTGACAGAGATGCTGACTGAGGTCTGTCAGGGTTTCTGTCCTGAGCAGCTGAAACGCTGAAATTGCAACAAAGACAAAAACAACAGGTCAGCAATGAGAAATGGACACTATTCTGTCAGAAAGCGTTTCATTGGATAACGACGATGGCAAAGCTGTTCTAGGAAAGCCGTCCCACTCTCTATTCAGTCCCATTGTGACGAAATTTGGTTGCAGTTCCACCAGAGTTCCACTGGGGGCGATCGCCATGAGTGCAAGATGAATGGGAGTCTATGGAACTAGACGGCTAAATTTGCCTCTTTCACCCGATTCCCGTTGAGAAATCTCAGATTTGATTGTAGGTTTTGCAAGTTCAACATGGGTTATAAGAGGAAAGTTCATTAAACGAGTATGTTTGTCCTTTTGTGTTCTAACAGGTTGAGTTGTTGTTGCCCATAACTCGCTAGCATTTTGCTAATGAACGCTGATTGGTCAGTGAAGGACTGATTACAACCGCTTGACGGCATCGTGGTATCCGAAGCGATACCAAAATGTTAATGCGGTCTTTTTCGCCAAAGTTTATTTTCCAACTTTTTTTTGGTTGCTAGCTCTGTTATCTGCCTATGGTTATGTTTGTACTGTGAAGTTTAAAAGGAAAAACAATGATTGCCATAAGCAGTTCTCTAAGTTGTACGATGTGTATGATGTCATTGACATTTTAAAATACTTTTTTAAAGCAAATAAGTGACTTTAAAAAAATCTAAAACCCAGCAATATGTAATTTCTTTGCATCTACTTTCGAAAAAAATATTACCGGACAAAAGCTTACAGTTAGAGACAGGTTAACAGGTAGTTAGAGACAGGTTAGACAGGTAGCTAGGAAGAGACGGGTTAATGTTAGTAGTCAGGTAGAGTAGCTAGGTAGAGATAGACTAATGTAAGCCAGGTAGTGAGTGTTAGTAGCTAGGTCTCCTAGTAGCTAGGAGACAGGTTAATGTTAGTAGCTATTCTGCTTTAGGCTAGGCTGTTGGAGGACATTATTAGAGTCTGTTCCTACTTTCTCTCCTACGTCTCCCCAACTGCATGATGTGCTGTCAATTCAAGCGCTAACCTGTTTTCTCTTAGTCTCTTCCTATAGAAGGTGCTCCTGACCCGCCTTGCTTGACGACCCTAAGATGGCATTGACTAAGATGGCATTCCAGTGGAGGATCATTCTCCACGTCCTGCTACCAACTTCTTCTTCTGCATCAGTTCTGTTGCTCTTTCTGTGTCTCTGTTCTGTATTCTCCAAAACCCAGACGGTCTCGGCGGATGACCGCTTGTGCTGAGCCTGGTTCTGCTGGAGGTTTCTTCCTGTTAAACAGGAGTTTTTCCTCTCCACTGTCGCTTCATGCTTGCTCAGTGTGAGGGATTGCTGAGAATTACACGACGCAATCTTCTGTGGTTCTCTAATTTCTACATTAAACATTGTATTGTAATAACTCTTCTTGTAAAGTGCCTTGAGATTACATCTGTTGTGAAACGGCGCTATATAAATAAATTGAATTGAAAAAAATTATATCCTGAGAAAAGTGGATTTTTAGGGGTATTGCTCCATAGACCTCCATTCATTCTGCACTCGTCATGAGAGCGCCATCATGTGGAACCAGAGTGGAACTGCAATCACTTCAGAACCCAGAAGTACCAAGAGAGCGGGAGTTTTTTCTTTGGTGTGAGGAACAATTTATGCTGAGTGGAGGAAAAACATTGCGGACTTCACCTCTCTGAGGCCCTCTGGTGGAGCGGAGTGGGAACTGCTGCAGGAGTTAGACGGCTGCTTTCTGAACCCACAAAGCCGCTGTCGGTTTCTGGAGAGATGATTCGATCCTGTTAAATAAAAACAGAGAAAGCAGACAGTTAACATGATATGTTTGTGAAACCCTTCAGTTATTGTGATTAATGGTTAAAAAAAGTTATTCATCACTCCTGAGACGTGATGAATAACTATACACAGACCTACAATTTGACGGCTACAACACTGTGGTGCAATTAAACCTTCACAAGGAAAACACACAGTAATTATGTGGAAAAAAGTGAGACTTTCAGCTACTTCCATTCACTGTGGCTGTCATTGGAGGCCAGCTTGTTGGGATCCATACAGCCATTCCATTATGAAAACAATCATAATCTGAATTATTATGGTAAATTTTGAAGTCACGGTTACTTAAATCTACTCATTGTGAGTGGAAAAAGCAACACTGCACTTTCATGGTTAAAAATTAAGGAAATGAAGGGAATTCTATTTTTTATATTTTATATTTATTTAAATGTAGGTTATTGTAAAAAAATACAAATAAATCACAAATTAAAAATATCAAACACATTTCATAATAGAATATTAATAATTTATAAAGAATAAAACAAGTTCTAAAGTTGTTATGACTAATATTAAGCAATAAAAATATTTTGACCAGATACCTTTGTTCACATTTTAGTGCGCTAAACTACTGAATAATCCAGTATTTTTAATAATCCAATAGTTTAAATTTTCACCTAAATAAATTAACTGAATTTTAGTTTTCTCCATATTAGTTGGTCATAGATCACACTATCTAAAATTTTAAATGGTTGAACAGTCCTGTAGAGGTGCAGAAACCACTGTGTAGCATATCTTACACATTGTGCAATTTTAACCAGCTGTTTTGATCCTGATGTAATTTGACTATTTGAGTGCTGGAGTCGAGAAACAGGACCATGAGGACCAGGATAAGTATCTATTGATTTAAAACCATATTTTCAAAAGAAATAAAAAGAAGAGCAAAATGTAGATGTGTAAAGTCGTTTTTACACATTGTTGTTCTTTAGTTTGTTCTAAGTGATTGTACTGATTCTACATGCGTTACGGATGAACTTCATCCCTGTGCTGGTTAGAGCTGACCTGAGACAGGACTCTCCTGCTTCCTGCTTGAAGCTTGGAGCTCCTCTGTTCTGATGCGACGTCCGTTAGGCTGCTCTGGCTGCTGCTGGGAGACTTCCTCCTCTCCAAACTTCTTCTGCGGCGCACAGACGGTGCTGGAGGCGTGGAGGACGGGCCACTCCTGGAACGACGCTGAGAGTCGGGGTCCGATTCCACTCTACTGTTCCAGAAATGCAGTTCAGTCCAGAAGTCAGGGAAATCTCAATCCCATTGGAAAAGACAATGCTTTTAAAACCAAAACCCCAAAAAGAAATGTGATGCTTTTAAAAAAAGATTTCCCACCACTTTCTATAGGTTTCTCTTCAAATTTGACACAAACATAATTTCAGAATGAGAACTCTTGTTTGTAACATCTTAAAATCTGTGACATGCCATCTTCACTTCATGCTCATTATCTATCCTTTTCTTCTGGGAGATCCTAAACACTCACCTATGTGCAAAGGTTTCCTGGACTTCATTGTTTCCATTTCTCAGACCTTGCCGCTCCCTCTGCCCACCGTGTTTCCGAGGGGTGTTTAACGAAAAAGGGGACGGGGCTTTGGAAGGTTTAAAACCCTGCTTCAGTGTTTGGCCGCTAATTGAAGGAAGAAAAAAACCCCAACAACAATGGAAAGATGCTCAAAGCATTGAAAAAAGGGCAATTTTTCCTCTTCATCTACATCTAACATGGCTGTAGATGAACAGATTCAGTATCTCTATCTCTCCTTTTTAGGGATATATAGATCGAAATTAAGATATTAAGATGCCTGAATCACAAACGCTCAACTTACTGATCCAGTGGCTCAGTTTGTTCAGGCTCAACACATCGATCGCTGCCTATCAGAGGCCTGGAGTAGAGAGACTTGAGAGTTTCATCATCTTCATCTTCCTCCTCATTGCTCTTTTTACTAGCTGAGCTCCCCTCCATCTCTGCTGCAGCACCAGGATCAACCAGGAAAGGCTCAGATGGACTCTAAGGAGAAGAGAGATCACATCCAGTCATCAAAATCATGAATTAATGTCTTCATTTTTGGTGTTAGACCCATTTCGATCATCTTTTGAGCTATTTTAAATCGTTCTCAGTGGTCTTTAAATTATGATTATGCCAAACTCACAAATCTGTACAGTTTTCTAAGACACAGCTTCTACAGAGTGGCAGCACCTCGTTAGCAATTCGCCTGTACGTTGTGGGCGGAAACGTTGGCGCAGAGGTTGCTGACAGCCCTCTCTTTATGCTAGTTCTCGCTAGCAAATGGGAGCAATAATGGAGAAACATTTTAGAGGTTTATTTTCGTTTTTCTTTATTTTCTTCTTTTTTATTTTTGATAAAGAAGGCTGGTTCTGTTCTGTGGACACCTGTGGAACAACAGGAGATAATGATGCAAAGAAGGATTCTTCATAAAATTAAAAAGATTATGGACAACCCTGAGTATCCTCTTCATGAGACTATCCCACAGCAAAAGAATATCTTCAGTCGGAAGCTTTTTCAGTTTCACTGCAACACAGACCGCTACAGGAAATCCTTTCTCCATGGTCTTCAACAACTCCTCGAAAAATGAATTAGTAATGAGCTACAACAACAATTAATTTCCCTCTGGGATCAATAAAGTATTTTTGAATTGAACTGAATTGAATTATGGCCTTTATTATTGTTGTGGACAAACCACCTTATTGAAGGACTTTGTTCGAACCCTAATGGATGTAAAAATACCGTTTTGGTTTGTCATGTTTATTGAACTATGAAGAGGAGGAAGTTGCACATTTTATCTCCTTCGGAGGTGTGTGTGTATCTTTCTCAGGGAACATGCTTGCTGTGTCTACAGTTCTAATTGTATCTGTTTTTGCAGGAGAAAGAGCTTGTAGCCGATGCAGTGGGGTTGCTACGTCACAAATGCGGTCAGTTTTGGACGGTGTTTTTGCATCTGCTGCTGATTCATAGCAATCTGAAGGCAGAAATACAATTTTAAGCTTAATTTTATAAGATATGTTAAGGTATGTTCTTAAGAACGCTAAAAAAAACACTAAAAACCCGATTTTCATCGAAGTTGCTGTTTAAAAGATTTTATTTTAACTATTATTTTCCAGTGTTAAATGATTATACATAAAACAATTTAACAGATTTTCTTAAAAACAATAAAAAGGAGCACGAGTTTGATTTAACAGGATGTTCAGACATTTCAGCGGTGAGCAGACTTTGGAAACTACTATATTTTTATAAAGAGGGATATTTTCTCGGGAGGAATCAATAATTTAGATATTTTTCTTTTTACACCAATCCAGACCTGGAAAACGATGAAAGCAAGTTAAGTACTTTAACAGAGTTCTGAAGGCTGTAAAGGAATCAACATTAGAACGAAAATCTGCCTTAAAAAGTAAACTTGTGTTTTTAATTCTTGTTAAATAAACGGTGTAGTTCAAAGATTGAAACATTTATTAGTGGATGTGAACTTCCAACTCCAAATTATACAGGCCACATGTAGCGAACAAAAAAACCAAAACTTAATTTAACTTAATTAAACCTCTGGTTTCATACTAACAGGGATTCAAAGAAACATCCGACTGTTTGCATTTTTTCTGCTGTGTTCAGAGATATGAAACATTAACTGACAGAATGATAAAACAGAGTTGAAACCTGCAGGTGATCCTGGGCTGTTTCTCCTCCTTCAGACACATCCGATGAGGAGGAGTTTAGAGGAGGTGAAGAAGGGAAAAAAGCAACAGAGGGAGGCTGCTCCTGCTGAATCTGCTCCACCTGCTCCTTCAGCTCATCCAAGCGTAGACCACACTGGAAGACCAGACCCTCCAGCTCCCTTTAATAAACAAAAACATTCAGAATGCACGAAAGTTTAACATATACCTCTGTGTGACCCTCCAACCTACCGTTCAGGGTCAAAGTGGCAGACTTCCTCTCCTCTCTGCTGCAGGAGTTTGTGCTCATCTCGAGCTAGAAGGTAGCCCCTTTCTAAAGAGTTCAGCCCCTCAGAAAGCTGAGAAAGACCCTGAAGAAGGAGAGCAACAAGTCATCAAATTAACAGAGCCAGTCAGTCAGATTGCTGAACAGTTTGTTCGTCTTACCTTTAATTTTTCAAACGGTGTGAGTTTATCTGTCTTGAGGAGATCCTTAAAAATTTGCAGCTGGAAGGAAAAAAAAATCGCCTGGTAGAATCGCCTGAAAAACCTGGTAGATTTAATAGCTGGCCGGGTTTTTGTGTCGGTTACCTGCTGCAGGAACTTCTCAGATTGACCGGAGAGAATATGGGAGAGCTGTTGTCCCAACTGGGATGCCGAAGAGCAGGCGTCTGACTTTTCTGTTCCAACGAACAGGCTGGTTACAGAAAACTCTTTCTACAGTCACATTTCTAAAATCTTAAGTTAAAAAGAGCAGCAAGTTCAAGAGACAAAAAAGAAGTTTACCCTGATGAGAACTTTGTCCAGCGGAGCAGATCTCAGCTCTTTGAACTGGAGAAAAATCTAACATCAGGAGGTTTGAGGCGTTACGGTTCAGCCCAGAATGCACCGAGTGACCGGCCTGCGGAAGGTCAGAGTACAGGTTCACCTGCAGGGGGAAAAGAATGCCAGACTGAAAAATGCTTCATCAATCTAATCTGGATGGCAGGTAAAAATAGTAAAAAACATGGTCATTCAAATCACATATTAAACAGGTTTCTGGGATTTCCTTGTTTCACATCGGGAATATTGCTAAAATTAGAAACTACTGTCCAGGAGTAAAGCTGAGAAACTAGTCCACGCATTTGCAATCAGCTTCTATCATACATTAGAAAGGATTTTTCTCCCTATTGTTTTACTTTCAGTTGTCATATGTGTGATACGTGGCAACAAGATAGGCCTGGCAATATATGGATTTATCGAATGCTCCATTAATGAAGATAAAACTTTTGAAATATCGAGAATACATATATATATATACAAAATTTATCAATGCATGTCTTGGGATTCCATAGTGCTACAGAGTGATTTCAGCATGACACGGGCCTTCAAGCTTGTTTTACAGCCTTTCTTTGTGTCAACTTTTAATTCAGGTCAACTCTAAGAAACGATGATTGGAATAAAAGCGAGTTTTAAAAAGTATTTTCTGTAATTTGTAGTTTTATTTTGATATATATTTTCAATCCATATCACTCAGCCGTAACCACCTTTAATTTTTCCCAAACAGTTGTATAATGTCCAATGGCATAGTCAAATTTAAAAACTTTTTTATATCGTAGCATATAAAGTGGGGTAAAAATGTATTTATTTTGTCAGTCACCAACTGTGCAAAAGAGGCCTGTAATTTTCCTCATAGATATACCTCAACTATGAGACCCAAAATGAGAAAAAACAGAAAATCACATTTATTTGCAAATAATGGTGGAAAATAAGTATTTGTGAAAAGTCTCCCAGTCTCCCAAACCTGGTGCAGGTCTACAATTTTGTTTCTGGTGTCCTTTGACAGCTCTTTGGTGTTGGCCGTAGTGGAGCTTGAAGTGCTGATTTGTAGATGACCAACTACTTACTATATTTTCCACCATAATTTGCAAATAAATTCCAAAAAAAATAAAAATAAATCAGACCATATGATTTTTTTCTCAAAATTTGTCTCTCATAGTTGAGGTTTACCCATGATCAAAATCACAGGCCTCACAGCATCACCATCCACATAGACTCTCTGAACATACTTGGTTGATATGATGTACGACAATATTTTATTTTATTTGGGCTCAATTAAGTATTTTTGAGTTGAATTTACCTTAAATATTGATGGAAATTAGATTGTTTTAATCACCAGGTGTTTCAGCTTGTGATTGAACACATTTTGCGAAGATAATTGTGCTGCTTTAGTTTTTTTCACTAATAGAGCATTAGACCTTGCTTTCAAAAGATACACTCCTACGAGGAGAGAATAGTCAAAGACGGTCATATAAACGATCATAATGTAATATGATCTGTTTCTAGTACTACACTGATCCCGTTTCCATCTTGCAGCAACTATTTCCCACTCTAACATGATAGAACGGGACTCATTGGGCATTGTTTCACGTCCCAACAGTTCAGCAGGATGTCCTTTTCAACTTTCAACTGAAAATCTTCTGGACATTATTTAACAAACAAAAAAACGCAATTTTGAGAAACAATACTGTTGTCATTGATTTAAATATTTAACTTATCTTGAAAATGAGAACAATGGCATATCATTCTGGCCTCGTTATTAACCAACACTATCCCAGCTCCTGTGGAAAAACGATGCTTCGGATCCTCAGATGGACTACCTTGGCTTCCAGACGGAGACGATCGATGGTGTTCTCCGCCTCGGCGTACTTGGTCAGCAGTCTGTCGTAGTCTTCCTGCATTGAGAGGAAGACAACAGCAGGAAGAAATAAAGAGCACAAAGACACAAAGTGAGCACAAGTCCGTGCAGGTTTGTTCTGGACGAGCCGCTTGTGAAGTTGGATAAGAAAAGGAAGTAAAACAATTCCACAGAAAACTGAGCATAAAAGTCCTTGGAATAATATTTACACCACTTCCAACTTTTCACATTTTGTTATGTAACAACCACAACTTTTCTGAATCTTACTGATTGAAAGTTTAAAGCAGAGTTCAACAGCTAAAACATCCCAAGCTTTGAACATCTCACAGAGTTCTGTTCAATCCATCATCTCAACATGGAGACCCGATGGAACATCAGCAAATTAACCTGCTTGAAATGTATGAAGTCGACAAAATCTGTCAGCAAGTTTGCAGCCAGACGCAGACGTAGTGATGGAGACGTTTTTTGCTTATAGTCTTCCGTTGATTTTTCTGTGTTGCAAAGCAATTCCCGACCAAGACAGCAGACCAAGTCTGCCTACTGTAGCAGTGTTGTTTGTGGTTAACTAGAGTTTATTTTCTTCAGCTTGTGAACGCATTCCTCCCTCAAGGAGAAATGCACAACAGAAAATAAGTTTTGTTTAAGCTGTAAAGCTTTTTACTAGAAGTACAGCTGATTGAATACTCTAGAAACACATGGAAACAAACAGAGCAGTGTCTTCTTGTTCCTTTACACCTTGGGCTCTAAATCGCCAAAAGAACAGATTAGATAAATTATCCTTTCAATATAAAGGATGTAATGATCAAACGCTGCATTAACTACTGATTACAATGACCATAGAGCCCCGTTCAGGTGAAGCGATCTCTGGCTGTTGCTGTACTGACCAATCACAGGCATACACACTTCAGTTGAAGGAGATGGATAGTTACAAAATGGACCTCTACTCCCTCCGTTCTTGCGTAGGTGAATGAGAGGCCTCGCGTTGATGGATAATGCCGTTGCGTCAATCTCTTTCGACAGAGACGGAGAAGTATAAACTAGGCTTTATTGAGGGCTGCATAAGCGATAAATTAGAGAGTTCTAATAACTGCCAACTAGAGGGTGAACATTTTTTGGGATTCCCATGGGTTACGAGATTCCTGCAGGATTCCCGCGGGACTGGAGTCAATTTCACTTCTGGTAACGTGATCGGGACGGGACAGGAAAAAATCCACGGGATCGGGGGGGAAACCGGAAATTAGAAATTTTATGGGTTTTTTTTACATTTATCTTGTCATATATCAGGGAATTAGCTTTAAAAAATTACGCTAGGCCAATGTGTGTGGTTATTAACTCCAATGCAAAATGCAATCTGATCGATCGCTATCTTTAGTTGAATACCATCGGGTCTACTACACTGCACACACCAAAACTGAAACTGCTACGTTGTTGCTACACCACCTGGATAAACTGGTAAGCATATGATATCCGACTGAAAATGCGTGCATCTTAATAGTTTGGTAGTCAGACGAGTCGAGTCCATTCATGACGTGGTAAGGTGGCCAAACAACGAGAATGCAGGATATGGTTAAAGATGGCGGATTAAGCTAAATAGATGATCTTTGATACTGTGCTACGCTATGGTTTAAAGGGGGGGAATAGCGCCATAGGAGGTAAGATACTAATCTACGGGATTCGGGTCGGGACGGGAGTCTTTCTCTCTGGATTTATTCGGGACAAGATTTTTTTGGGGGGGGCTGTCACATTATCGGGATTTGACGGGAGTATTTCTTGGGGATCGGGACGGGAGCGACAATTGATTCCCGTGTCACCCTCTACTGCCAACACGCTATGGATAGCATTTTAGCTAGCATTAGCATTTTAGGTCATTTTAATAAAAAGTTAACATTTAGCATTTTAGCTATGTTTAACACACTGAATGAAGTTATTGCCAATCAATATGCTAGTGATATCCCACATACCATGCTGCTGCGTAGCGTACCTACAAACTGAACTTGAGTAAAAGCACCACTTTAGCATGCTTAGTGGTGGGCGGATCAATCCAAATATCGATAACATCAATACTAAATCGGTATTGGAGCGATGTCAGCCTAGTGAGATCGATTTCTTACTTTAAGTTCCACTGTTTATTGCAACGCTGCAGTTTTGGCAGAGGAAACAGCCAATAGGCAATGTTTGCCCTCCCCCCCACTCGTGTTTAGATGCTGCGCAGTCTACAAACCTTTTCTATTTAAGTATAAACACTGTCTTAATTCTTGTTTGGGTTTTAACTATTAAATATTAAACAAGGAAACATCACAAAAAACACTTAAAGTCATGAAAATTTATCGATATTTAGCCATTTTTTTATTGAAAAGAACCACTAACGGTGATACTGGCCCATATTTAATTGGTATAGTATTGTAACCAAAATGTGCAGTATCACGAACTCCTAATAATTTTACTCAAGTAAAAGTACACAGAAATAATTCAAAAAATACTCTGAGATCATAGTTTAGGATGTAATATTTTAAAATTATGTAATGGTAAAAAATATATAACTTATGTGCAAATCCCAAATACTAAAATGAATAGAAATTTGTGATATAATTGTAAAATAACAAATTTGAATAGAATAACTTTTGCACAATTTTCTTTTAAAATTAAAACTATGGAAACTTAACTATGTCAGACCAGAGTAAGGTACCCCACTTCACATCTGAATGGCAAAACAGCCTCAGCAGATATTAAATTATTTTATATTTTATTTTATAATGAAGCTTGGGTGTAAACCAGAGGTCTTACCTCAACATAAACTCTAGGTGAGTCTCATGCATTTGTTGGTTGAAGCAAGCATTGACTGTTTCAGTGAAGCTAGAAACTTCAGTCAAGTTAGAGTAGCGATACTTCATAAAAAAGTATTACGCAAGTAAAAGTAAAAAGATAAACAACCGTTAATATATTAACCCTTAAACTAATTAAAGCAGAACCACTGCTCTTACCCCAGTAGATGAGCAGATGATCTTGTAGTTCACATGCTTGTTGGATCTAACAGAACCTCTGATTAGGGTCCAACTGATGCACTCCATGTGGCAACCTCTTTTCAAATTTCCTGATTAGTTTAAATATACAATAATTTTATATTGAAATTCAATAACCAGGAAACAATGTAATTATATTTCTACTTGGTCTGTTAAAATTAATTTGTTAACGTGGTTCAATTATTTATAGAACTAACTTAATTTTATTTTTTTAACGCAATTGACAAATACAAAGAAAACTGTTTATCTTAAAATTCACTGCGCTCAATTTTCTGTCTACTCAGTATGCAAATAGCCACCTAGCCCCCCTGTCGCTGTGCAAAGAGTGACATATTTATATTTTATGCATGTTGGTTCACTGTATCATTTCAGTACATTCTGTAGTGTTTTACTCTTGCGTTAAAATGTGCACTATTCAGTTAAAGCGATGTTTTTCGACTTAAATTAGCAGTAACTCATTAGCGGAAGTAGCTGTGTAGACCTTCATAATAAGAGCATTCAGAGTGTTCATTCATAATATTAACATTGATGGTAATATACTGGAGAGTTTTAGCTGAGTGTTTACTAATGGGAAAATGGTACATTGTTACATTTGATTATTGAGTAAATATTATATTTGATTTATCTGATATTTAAACAAAAATTCCACGGAAGTCTCTTGTATTTTCTTTTTAAATAAAAAGGGGACTGCATCAGGTTTTGTCCTTTATTTACACAGAACATTTTAGTTTCTCGGTCATATTAAGGAGTGTTAATTAATTGTTATTAATCTGGATTAATTTACAGCTACCATGTGATTAACTAAATCAAACCTAATTAAACTTCAGAACTAGGAAGACTATTAAGAGTTCCTGCAGATTGTGACCAAGTGAGTCCTTCCCATATTTCCATATTTATGGAGAACTGCTGATTTAAAAGAATAGCTTAAGAAGCACAAATTTTAGGCCAACATGTATCATTAGTGCCTGTAAAAAAATTGTGATTATTTGGAAGGACTTTTAAAACGAGGCTTTCCTTTTGCTTTTTTCCATAAACTGTCATCAAGTCATGAATCTAATTTCTCTTTTTTTTTTTTTGTTTTTTTTTTCTTTTCTTTTTTTAACGTGTCCTGTCCAGCAGTATGCTACTCAGAATTGGTGTCTGAGTACCAAGTACAAGCCCAACAGTTTTACTTTCCCAAGCAGAGTATTACAGCTTCGCTGTAGTACGCCACTTGATGTATATGTATGAAAAATCTTTATTAGTGATTACTGTGGGTTCAATTTCCTGACGTCATGGACATTAAACTGAGACAAGAAGGGAGAAAGGAAGAAGGTGAAGAAAAGAAACCGGACCAGCAGAGGTGCGAACCGACGACACAAGACAGGGAGGCAAACAAAGAACACAAGAAAACATCCCAGTCCTCCACCTCTGCCGGACGGCAGAGAAACAGTAATACAAAACAAAAACGACAAACTGTACAGAACCAAACCAATAGTTCGGATCTAGTAGAATAAACTAAGAATTACACATTCACTACACACAAGCATTGATTAATGAACATAATACAAATGTTTCTGGTAAGATCCTGTGAACAACTAACTAATGATGATAACCTCAGCTTAAGATATGTCCGTCCTCACCAATGTCCCCACACCTATGTGTGTGCGAGCATGCAGGTCTGAATAAGGTTTCCCCATGCAAGTGATTGATAGCTGGTGTAAGGAACCGTCAATCCGTCCTACAGGAATCGGCACAGACATGGAGGAGGCAAGAGATGTATGCATCCAGGGTCCCATAGAGTACAGAGGCCACAGGCGGATCAGCGCAAGGTCGATCACCCGCCAAGAGGGGAACAGATGGAAGCCCCAGGGGAACACCCACCAGCCGCAATGCTGGGGCCCGAGAGATCGCAGTGACGAGCCCAAGGGCTCCGCCGGTAACCGGCTACGCCAGGGCGGGCCCGGATCAGGAACCGGAGGCCACGGGGACCAGGGGCACCCCGCCCCCCAGCGGGGCCCCAACCAGGGACCAGCCGACAAGGGCCCCCCGCCGCCGCCGCAGGCAAGGAGGATCCGCAGCCAACCGACGGACAACACACGCCGCCGCCACCCCGGACCAATACCCACCGCCAACAACCCGGCCCGCCTCCACACACCCACACGCCAGGGAGCCACAGCAAGAGCCACAGCAGGTGTACGCCCTCCCCAGGCCGCGCCCAGCCGGCACCTGGACATCCAGATCTTCCAGCTCCCGGGTCCAGATCCCGCCCCACGTAGGGCGCCAAGATCAGGGGCCCAGCCAATGCCGGACAGCCCCACCAGGCGAACAAACCAGCCAGCAGAAGTCCTGGAACCGGCAGGAGGACTGGGCGCCAGGCACGGTCCCCACCGATCCACCGGACGGCACCAACCTGTTCTACAACCTCGGCACCCCCAGAAGAGGTGCCCCAGTCAATCCAAGGAGGACGTCGGCCCGAAACAGCGGCCGCCCGACACACCGGACCACCCAGGACCTGCCCGACATGCACCAGGACCGAGCCGGGCCAGCCCGGGGAGATGGAAAGGGCAGCAGCGCCCGCCAACCATCGGCCAACCACAGCCCCCACCCAGCCGGCACCGACGGCAGCGCCCCCCCCCGGCCAAGCCCCAGCCAGGGCCCCAGCCGGGGGGCACGCCGCCCCAGAACCCCGAGCCCCAGGCCCAGCCCAGACCCCCCCAGAGCAGCACAGCACCAGGCCAGTAACCCGTGTCCGCCAGCACGACCCCTCTAAGGCGCCGCATGCAGCCACTAGGAGTCACCACACAAAGCCCCCAAAGTCCCACCCCAGGCGAGGGTCACGGCACCTACCGCCGAACCGCAAGCGGACCCACCCCCAAGGACCTCCCCGCAGTCACCACCAACCCTTAAGCTCCACATCGGCAACCGTGTCCCACAGAACGGAATCAAGGGCCCGACCCCACTAGGTGATGGAACTGATCAAGGGTGACCAGAAAGATTGATCAGATGTGGAGGCAGATGCCGTTTCTAGACCAATGTAATCCAGAAGGAGATCTCTATATTGATTAATATTCAGAGTATTTTTATTTTTCCAGTTCAAGAGGATATTTTTCTTAGCGATGCATAAGGCGATGTAAAATAATTGCATAGACTTTGTATCCATGGTAACTTCATCTACATTTCCCAGCAAGCAAACTGTGGGAGCAGGTGTGATATTACATTTCAGACACTTTGATAGATCTTCACATATCTGGTACCAATATTTCTTAACAGGTGGGCAGAACCAAAGAGCATGAATATAATTGTCTGGTAGATTGCTTGTACATTGTAAACAGGTATCAGACGGCGTATAACCCATCTTGAACATCCGTTGCCCTGTATAATGCACTCTATGAAGGATTTTATATTGTATTAATCGTAGATTAGGATTTTTAAGAAATTTAAAGGTTCTTAATGAAATTTGAGACCAGAGGTTTTGGTCTATTGAGATGGACAAGTCCATCTCCCATTTTGAAATAGGAAGGGCTATTGATTCATCTATTCTATTTAATGTTTTGTATATTTTAGATAGCAGTTTGGGAGGGTTAAGATTAAGGAAGTCTAAAACTTTTCCTGGAATTTGTAAATCAACTGTATTGAGCCTAAATTTATTTTTTATAATTGATTTAATTTGTTGGTATTCTAAGAATTTATTCTTGTTAATTCCGAATTGTGTAACCAATGTATTAAATTGGATAAAGTCTGTTCCATCAAATATATGCTCCAGGTATTCAATTCCTTTACAACTCCAGCCTGGAAAGTTAATCATGCATTTTTTTTGTAAGATATCCGGGTTATTCCAGATGGGTGTACGCCTGCATGGGACTAGTGAGGTCTTTGTCATTTTAAGAAATTCCCACCAAGCTGTCAGAGAGGAGCTGATATTTATACTTTTGAAACATTCATTTTGTTTTATATTTGAGCTAACAAAAGGTAGATCTGAAAGTTTTATCTTATTGCATAGTGTCTGTTCTACATCTACCCAGCACTCATCGATATAACTGTGTTTTACCCATCTTGATGTGTATTGGAGTCTGTTGGCTAAGAAATAATGACGAAAGTTTGGTAGGTCTAGACCTCCTTTATCTTTGGACTTCTGTAGTGTTTTTAAGCTGATACGTGGGGGTTTATCTTTCCAAAGAAATTTAGAAACAGAAGAGTCCAGAGATCTAAACCAATCAGGTGATGGTTTGCTTGGGATCATTGAGAATAAATAATTGATTCTAGGCAAAACCATCATTTTTATTGTAGCTACCCTTCCAATAAGTGATATTGGAAGGGATTTCCATCTTGCCAGATCATCTTCCACTGTCAATTGAGATGGACAAGTCCATCTCCCATTTTGAAATAGGAAGGGCTATTGATTCATCTATTCTATTTAATGTTTGTATATTTTAGATAGCAGTTTGGGAGGGTTAAGATTAAGGAAGTCTAAAACTTTTCCTGGAATTTGTAAATCAACTGTATTGAGCCTAAATTTATTTTTTATAATTGATTTAATTTGTTGGTATTCTAAGAATTTATTCTTGTTAATTCCGAATTGTGTAAGCAATGTATTAAAGGGGATAAAGTCTGTTCCATCAAATATATGCTCCAGGTATTCAATTCCTTTACAACTCCAGCCTGGAAAGTTAATCATGCATTTTTTTTGTAAGATATCCGGGTTATTCCAGATGGGTGTACGCCTGCATGGGACTAGTGAGGTCTTTGTCATTTTAAGAATTTCCCACCAAGCTGTCAGAGAGGAGCTGATATTTATACTTTTGAAACATTCATTTTGTTTTATATTTGAGCTAACAAAAGGTAGATCTGAAAGTTTTATCTTATTGCATAGTGTCTGTTCTACATCTACCCAGCACTCATCGATATAAGTGTGTTTTACCCATCTTGATGTGTATTGGAGTCTGTTTGCTAAGAAATAATGACGAAAGTTTGGTAGGTCTAGACCTCCTTTATCTTTGGACTTCTGTAGTGTTTTTAAGCTGATACGTGGGGGTTTATCTTTCCAAAGGAATTTAGAAACAGAAGAGTCCAGAGATCTAAACCAATCAGGTGATGGTTTGCTTGGGATCATTGAGAATAAATAATTGATTCTAGGCAAAACCATCATTTTAATTGTAGCTACCCTTCCAATAAGTGATATTGGAAGGGATTTCCATCTTGCCAGATCATCTTCCACTTTTTTTAAAAGTGGGACGTAATTTAGCTTAGATAAGTCTGACAGTCTTGGTGAGATATG